>CM040246.1:206168276-206617295 GCA_022545495.1 Chrysanthemum lavandulifolium
CGTCTTTCTAACATCTACCTCTCTCTTTGAAAATATAGACTGAAAGAAGCTTCTATTTATAGGCCTTGGAGGCGCTTAACTCGAGCACTCAACTACTACTCTAGTCTAGTAGTCGTTTTTTCTATTAGTTGCGATGCAATCTGTATTCATGAATGTTCGGTATAGGAAGCACCTATGTTATTCTTTGGCTTTCCAGACAGAACAGACGCGTTAAGCAAGTAAGTCAGTCAGGACCCGTATAGAAAATGCTTAACCTTAATAAGTAAACAGTAGCAACAAGCTAGTTCTCCTACGGAGTTCTTGCTTTAGTCTTACTGGATGTCTTGGCTAAGCAGGGCCCGGGCAAGCAGGAAGACAAGCCACAACCACAACCAATGAGCGACTTAGGATTGTTAGCTTATTACCTTGGGATAGAAGTTACACAGACAAGAGGAGAGATTACAATCAAGCAGACAGGTTATATTAACAAGATCTTAAAGGAAACAAATATGGCAGATAGTAATGATACGAAGATACCAATGGATATCGGTACTAATTTGGTCAAGGCGGAAGATGGAAACTCAGTTGACGCAACTTATTACAGAAGCTTAATTGGAAGTCTCAGGTACTTACTGCATACAAGACCAGATCTTAGTTATTGAGTCGGACTACTCAGCAGATTCATGCAAGACCCGAAAGATCATCACCTGAAGGCGGTAAAACAAGTAATATGATATATCAAAGGAACAAATGAGCATGTCATAATATACAAGCAAGAAGGAGGATGCAATATTACAGGTTAAAGAGACAGTAGTTATGGAATCAACACTGATCAAGGAAAAGGAACTACTGGGATAGTATTTTATTTCGGAGAGTCACTTATTACCTGGTGTACTCAGAAGCAACCAACAGTGGAACTATCATCATGTGAATCAAAATTCATGGCGGCTACTGCAGCAGCATGTCAAGCCTTATGGTTAAAATGATGGCTTAGTAAACTAACTGGATGGGAAGAGAAAAGGATAACGCTGAAGGTCGATAACGTTTCAGCAATAGAACTCATTAGGAACCCAATTTTTCATGGAAGAAGCAAGCACATCGATATTCGCTACCATTTCATTCATGAAAGCGTAGATAATGGGCACATCAATGTGGAACATGTCAGCGGAGAGCTACAAAGAGCAGATATTCTAGTGAAGGCTCTACCAAGATTGAAGTTCGTGACTATGCGACAAATGCTCGGAGTTCAAGATTTAGGACGAAGCAACGATCAAGATTAAGGAGGAGAATGTGAACCAAATAATCTCGATACTTATGCTTCTTATGTAAATATTATTACACGAAGGACCAAATACGTTAGTTAGAAAGTTTGTAACCATAAAACGGTTACAAAGTGGCGGTTAGGAAAACGGTTACAGAACCGAATAGTCACAACGGTAAGATCATACCGTTTAGGATCGTATACATACATTCATATGTAAATCATTTCATAGTTAATTGACAAATTATACTTATTCATTTCATTATACTTTGCAATCTACATTTTGATCTAGACGTGGGACAACAGTAAGTTCTTTGATAACAAATTTACCAATAAATTATATAACTGCAGCCATACAATGATTTGAAATTTAATATAAATATCACACTTTAAGCGTTTCTGTATTAACATAACCAATATTACATATAATGTACAATAATTACTGTTGATCTTCCTCATATTATGTTGTAGGGTAGGACGCTTGCATGGCAATGCCGCAAATGCCTTCTTTGGCATCAACATCTCTTTCCATCATTATATACCCCTCTTGACCCAAACTTGTTCCCCATGAGTTCTTTACCAGCCAATACTTAGTCCCATCATCAGTCGTTCCATAACCAACAGCACTAACACCATGGTCAAGTTCCGTCCCACACTCTCCTGTAAAGACACCACTAGAGTAGAACTGGAAGTCGGACCCACTTGCATCAATGGCAACAGAGACGGGCTGACTTGCTACAGCTTTCAACAGTGCACTTTCACTATTAGCATGAACATCTTCATGACCCGTAATGGTTGCAGCATGGTTAGATTCCTCGTTGTTGTTGCAGGTGCGATCAACTCCTTTGTATGGATAGTTGTTCTCTGTAGTGAGACCTTTATTGCTTACGATGAAGTCAAAGGCGTTGTCCATAAGACCACCCTCACATCCCTGATCTATACCACTTGTGTCACAGTCACGAGCTCTTTTTCAGATAGAGAAATCAATTTACCTATTTTGAGTTGAGTTATTCCTTCCATAGCTGCCACAGCCGAAAAGGCCTAACAACACCCTACATATGATCATGAAATATTGTTATCTTATTGAATATTTCGAGTCTTTACTATGTTTGATTTGTGAAATTCCGAAATACTTGAGGCTTACCACATTGACCTTGGTCTTTAATAGGTGTAACCGCACCTTTCGTTCTCCAATCCATTGATGATGGAACTGCTGTAACATTTTCATACCTTAAAGCAGAAGTTGATAGGGAGCATTTATGTGCCAAGAACCGGTTCCTTGTGGTTTTGAACTCTTCATTTGTAAGGTCTGCAAATTCATTGACTGCTAGTTTGTAACTTTTGTTCATGGCATTGTTGAATGTCTGAATGTACTGAACATTCTCTTGGAAAATTTTAGAACGTTGTTCTTTCTCGTAAATGTCCTTGTACGCAAGTCCATAACGAGCCATCCATTGCTCATGCCTCTCGTAACTTGAAGTTTCAGGGAGCAACCTGGATGTAGTATTTGAAAGCAACTTAGCCGAGAAAAAGAGTAAAACCAAACAAACGAGTGAGGTGTGGTTTGTGGAAGACATAGTGCTACTTGGTATAAGAAACAAGGGGAATGAATTAATGTGTTGGAGTGAAGTCTTTAACCAGAGGTTAGGTTTATATAGAGTGAAATGATTTCGCCCTTATATGCAAAAGTAAAAATAATTATGTTCAACTTCGTGGAAGATAAGATATTCCGAGTACGATGTATTTATATAACGTGAGCTAATGACATATTGTATATGTTGTTTAGATTAATGGTCTTTCAATTTTTGGATTTTTCTGTGCTAAACGGAAAACTATTTTGTACTTGTATATTGTTGGAACTTACACATGCTTCCAAAATAGCGGGCCGTTTGATTGGAATTTGGTTTTGATCCATATCTAAGACATAATTTGTTATTCGTATATCCTTCTTCTTTTTGGTTAGCTTTAAATGTTCTAAAGGTAGACATGCATGCACAGAATGCACATTGGATTAGTTCAGCATGTCTCTAAATAGCTACTTTACAGCGATCGGCACATGTTTTAATATGTAAGAAATGTTTTTTTTGGTATCGCAGGAACATATGCAACCTAGGTGATGTACTCCAGAAAATAAACTCCACCGTATGTGGGACTGCTGCATCTACTTCAGTTGGATACACAATGTAGTACCCTGACCAGAACTTAATTTAGTATCGGTTACAAAGAAAATTACATCCGTTGAAGAGTCACTACAAAAGCATGAGATTGTATAACTTTAGGATCTGAAGAAAAAACCCGAGCATATATAGAGTCCACAGGGTTTGTAGCAACCTTGTTATAGTACGCCATTGTATGCTTGATCTAATCTATGTAGATTTGAAGCTTTCAACTAGTGAAATATAAACTCACAATTATGTGTACATGTGAATAAACAGTGGATAAAGAGAGAATATGGGAGAAGGGGATACTTTCATTCACAAATAACATGGCTATATATAGCCTATGAAAAGTAACTGACAAACAGGAAACTAGCAACTTACTCTTCCTAAAGACTAGGCAACACTAGACCACTTCTACCCAACTTGCAACATGCACATAATACTCGGTCTAACCTAGACTAGTTCATCACATGATCTTTTATCATTTATTTAATTCAAATACTAAAATACTAAAGTACTTAACTAATAAAACCCGACTGTCAAGATTAAACCCAACATTCACCCCCTTAATCTTGACTCGTTTCTTCACATCAATGTCGGTTCATCTTCATGGATCAAGTTGGCTTCATTGTCGTTATCCTTCCATTTAGTACATTCCCTTGCAAAGTGTCCCTTTACTCCACACTCATAGCATCTAAACTCGCTTTTATCAACTTGACCCGAGCTCCTTCCACGTCCTCTTTCTCCTCTACCAAATCCTTTTCCTCGGCCTCTTTCTCCTTTAAAACACTCACTACTAGTCAAAAAAAGTCCCCCTTGTTCTCCTTCCTTTTCATCATGAATTTTGAGTCGTTCTTCATATGCTTTGAGTCTTCCTACCGCTTCTTCAAACGACATGGTTTCAATCTCCGGATATTGCTCGATAGAGGCTATAATTGGTAGATATTTCTTCAGGGCTGAATTGAGAAGCTTTCTCACCGCAACTTCTTCATCAAGCCTCGAACCAAGGCTTTTAAATTTTGCCATAATACCTCCTATCTTGCCAGAGAACTCATTGATCGTCTCGTTCTCCTTCATCTTTAACATCTCCAATTCACTCCTTAGAGTTTGCAACCTTGCTTTCTGGACCCGATCCGCTCCTAAATACCGAACCCGAATCGATTCCCAAACATCTTTCGCATCTTTGTGCTTTGCAACTTGTAGGAGAATATCTTCCGGTAAGGTTTGGAAGATTATAGCTTTCGTGGTGTAGTTCTTTTTCTCATCTACCGTTGCCCCGGTTACAGGATCTATCGACTCCCAAAGACCATAAGCCCTCAACACCGTCTCAACCAAAATAGACCACGATGTGTAGTTAGTTTCAGTCAATTTTGGACATTGAAGCGGTGCATTACTACCTTGCTCACGGACCGTCAAAGTTCCTGTTTCTACCATTCTTGCTATATTGCTGCGTTCTTTTGTTCTTGCTGCTAGTCACTCCTTTCTTTTCTTCTTTCTTTCTCGTGCGTCTTGCTGTGGTTCTTCTTGCTTCTGCTCCTTGCTATGATTCTTGCTACTTTCTTGCTTTCCAAAACCAGTCCTTGCTATCTTAACCTTGATGTGATCAAACTTGCTTTAACTTCTTGCTGTGATCACAAAGATGCAATCACCCTTTTCTTTCTTGCTAGACACCAGGCATGAGCCCCTAAGCTCTGATACCACGTGTAGATTCGAAGCTTTCAACTGGTGAAATATAAACTCACAATTATGTGTACATGTGAATAAACAGTGGATAAAGAGAGAATATGGGAGAAGGGGATACTTTCATTCACAAATAACATGGCTATATATAGCCTATGAAAAGTAATTGACAAACAGGAAACTAGCAACTTACTCTTCCTAAATATTAGGCAACACTTGACCACTTCTACCCAACTTGCAACATGCACATAATACTCGGTCTAACATAGACTAGTTCATCACATGATCTTTTATCATTTATTTAATTCAAATACTAAAATACTAAAGTACTTAACTAATAAAACCCGACTGTCAAGATTAAACCTAACAATCTTGGCCGTGGTATCATTATATATGTCTCACAACTCACACTGTCCACTGTATCCCGAATACAGAATCCGGATAGAGGTGTGTTTATGTTTTGTATCTCAAGAATGAGGCACATATGAGAGCTTTAGAAGATCACAAGGTTTCAAAGTGTCGAGAGTTGAAGAATGTAGGCTCAAGTTGCTCAAACAAACGCAAAAAGATGTCCAATGGTTGTCTCCAAAAAACTTATATTGGATGCGATTTCAAGAGGTAGTACAACTTGGTCATAAACCAAGAGTCTAAGATTGCGTGTATAATCGGTTCTACATTCACTATCCCGCATAATTTCCGTGTTAGATGTATTACTCTCTTTCACCGCTGTCCCACTTGATTGGGAGGTGATTTGTATACATTGTATGTATTGTTGAAGAGTCAACGTGTCGTTTACTCATTTATTTTAGAACATCTACATCGAATGGTTTTTTCACAAAGATTACAAAACTTAATTTTGCCATTATTATGGCATTTAGTTATTTCTACATACCAAATTGGTTAAAGGTTCATAACTATATATATAACATAGATTATCTTTACTATTTCTCATTGTTAATCCTCCTAATAATAAAATAAGACCCATGGAATCCACTCTTTTGTTCTCTAGTATTTTTCATTGATTTGGACACCGTTGGGATTAAAGAATCTAAGTTAACCATTAATTACTGAGCACGCAGATTAGATAGTGTTTTCAACTTAATGTTTTTCTTGTAATGTTTACAATCTTATTGATGATGATCTCTATGTCATGTATGTGTTCTTGATCACATGAATATGAAAATTATTGCTGGTGTATGAATTGATGTTGTTCTGTCCGTTTATGTTTATTCATCGAGAAGTTAAACGAGCACATATAAAACATATATAAAGGAATTAAATGTTCAAAGTATGCATAGCATTTTTTTTACGAGGTATGTTTACAAACAATATCTAATAGAATAAAAAATATACGATATCTGAACATACATAAATCAATTAGTATAAATAAACCCACTTATAATGTATTTTAGGGATTTGAGATTTAAATATTGTTTATAATGTATTTTTGGGATTTAAAAATATATAAAATAATAATTTGGATATATGAGGTATTTTATTTTGCTTACCAACAAATCCATGCTTAGCAAGGGATAAATTTCCACCATTCATCTAGTTTGATCTAATGGTGGAGATTAAATTAAGATTTAAAAGGTAAACCTAAGTCCATGTTTTTTTTCTTATCTTTTTGTCTTTCTTTTTTATTCAAATATATTTTTTTTGTTTTTTATTTTTAAATTCAATTTTTTTATTTAATTCACGTTTATTTTTATTTTATTTTATTTTTTTAATTTTTTTAATTCACGTTTTTTTATATTCGCTTTTTTTTTATTTACGTTTTTTTAATTCGCGTTTTTTTCTTCGCCTTCACACTTTTTCGTCTGTTTTCATACATTTTCATCTGTTTTCGTTCGTTTTTGTCCGTTTTCATACGTTTTTGCCCGTTTTCATACGTTTTCGTCCATTTTCATCAGTTTCTTTTCATTTTCATAAGTTTTCATCCGTTTTTAGATGTGTTTTTATGCTTTCATACATATTCGTATGTTTTCTTACGTTTTCATTTGTTTACATTTAGATTAAACAACTTAAACAAGTTGATTTTGCTTTAAACACATAGTTATTTAGTGTACTTTTGTTTATTATTTAAGTTGTGATTGAATTTGTCTATTTAATGGATACATTGTGAGTATTTCAATAGGTTTTACAATAGGATTTGAAAATATCTATGGTTGATTAGTGAAGAAGCTATGGTTAAACAAAGCACAACATCTTCATAAACAAACTGAAGAAGCTCAAACACATATTACATCACAGGTGATATCACGTGTGGTATCACAAGTGATTTCACAAGTGATATCATCTGTGATATCACACGTGATTTCACAAGTGATATCACAGGTGATTTCACAAGTGATATCACTTGTGATCTGTGATATCATCTGTGATATCACACATGCTTCAACAAAATAGAAGAAGCTGACATATCTGTGATGTCACAAGTGATATCAAATTCTCTTCCAAAAAGTTGAATATCATGAGAATGAGATACACAAAAAATTAGCAATAAAAGTGTGGTAGCTAATAGTTATTCAAAAAATCACAAGTGATATTCTGAATATCACAAAGTGATATTCAGAAAATCACAAGCGATATTCAAAATATCACAAAATGATATTCTGAATATCACAGAATATCACTTGTGATAGTCCGAAACATATGAAAACGTAAGAAAACGGATGAAAACGTAAAAAAACGGATGAATACATATGAAACGGACGAAAACGTATGAAAGCGTAATAACACGTCTGAAATGAACGAAAACGAAAGAAACCGGATGAAAACGGACGAAAACATATGAAAACGGACGAAAATGGACGAAAACGTATGAATAATGGACGAAAACGTAAGAAAACAGACAAAAGTATATGAAAACGGACGAAAACGTATAAAAACGGACGAAAATAGATGAAAACGTATGAAAACCGACGAAAAATATGAAAGCAAAGAAAAAAACGCGAATTAAAAAAGCGTTAGAAACGTGAAAAAGAAAAGGACGTTAATAAATAAAAACGTGAATTAGAAAAAAAAAATAAAAAAAAAGAGAGAAAAAAAAAAGTGAAGAAAATTAAAAAGACAAAAAAAAGTGAAAAAAAATGACAAAAAGACAATAAAAAAACATGGACTTAGGTTTGTCCATTAAATCTTAGGTTAATCTCTACCATTAGATCAAACTAGATGAATGGTAAATAAGAGTAAGCAAAAGAAAATTCTCTGGATATATATGACAATTTTAATGTTTGTGAAGAATATATTGGAAATTATGAGTTTAGCTTGGATATATACGCTATTATGAGTCTTTTAAAAGATATATACCGAAGCAAGCTAAAAACTAAGGTAAAATTCTTTGTCCCACATAGTAGGGGTGTTCAAAAAAATCCGAGAAACCGATCAACCGAGCTGATCCGATCAATCCGAAACGGTAAAAAACCGATAACCGAAGAAACCGAAACCGAGAAAGCTCGAAACCGAAAAAATCCGCTTATCACGGTTCGGTTTTGGTTTTTACTTTTAGTTATCCGTGGTTACCCGAACCGAACCGTGTATAATATACATGTAGGTTTTAATAAACAATTCCCAAAAATGCACAAGTATTAACTATATTATTGCACTACTTTTATCATATAAGGCATTTTTATTTATCTAATGTGATTATTTACTAACGTCCATGGATTACATATGATTAATGTGATCGTACTATATAAACGTCAAATAATTAGTATTAGTTATTTTGTTACATATGGTAATTTGAATGTTTTAATTGCGACGGAACAACATTACTATTTCTCTAATCTCTTCAATGTTATTTCATTTTACTAAAATGACATATTACTTTCTAATTTATGTTATTGTTTGCCCGATTCGATTCGATTAATTTTTTAAAATGGTTAACCGTGACCCGAACCGCGGGTAACCGCTCGGGTACTCGCATGTCCGGTTACCCGCCTAGTACGGTTCGGTTTTGGATAGTAAAATGAACTACCCGCCCCGCGATGGATAGTTAAAATCTCTAACCGAACCGAGCTGAACCGCCACGTGAACACCCCTGCCACATAGCCTGGTGGAGAACAAAGTGATGGGGAGAAGATCTTATAAAAAGGAGGCGCACACATACATTATAAATACCAAGCCTTTTTTCCCTTTGGAAGCATAAACCGGTTGCCTCTTTGATAACCACCAACTCCAGACCCTAAAATCATGATGCGCCAAAGAAAAAATCTTAAGATCATGATGGCAGACCATGTTCCTTTTGATATCCAAACAATAATCATCAAAAAGCTTCCAGCCAAATCAGTGATTCGATTCCGTTGTGTTTCGAAACAATGGAAGTCTCTAATCAACAGCTCGGAATTCATCCAGAATTACCAAACGATGAGTGATCGTCATCTACTAGTAAGGTACAATGTTCAAAAATACATTGCCCATAAAAAAGAACACGTTTCCATTATCGATGAATACGTTTCCATTAACGATAATGACGCTTTTCCTGAACACATGTCTCCCATAACTGTGCCCTTGTCTGTTAACTCACTTAAACACGTAAGGATAATCGGTTCCTCGTACGGAATAATATGTTTTCATGGTTACCAGAAAGATTACTCAGAGTTGTTTGTTTTTTGGAATCTTTCCATCCGGAAATCTGTGTCGGTTTTGTGGGAACCTCCAGTACCATTTGGAACTATTGGTTTTGGGGTTTGTCCCAAGACTCATGATCCTAAACTTGTAAAGATTGATGATATCGAGGGTATCCCGGAAGTTCAGGTTTATACATTAAGCACACGAGCTTGGAAAAAAGTATCTCTTAAATCGCCATATAAACCATGTGGTTTAATGTATCATCATGATACGGGGGTGTGTGTCAAAGGGGTTATTTATTGGCTTGCATGTGATGAAAGGCTGCCGCCTGTCGGAGATGAGTCTAATTCTATTGTTTCGTTTGATTTGAGTAATGATGAATTTGGAAAAATGGATCTTCCGCATAGTTTCCTACACTCGGAAGTGTTAATGTTATCCAAGTGGAACGAGTGTCTTATCGTGTTCCAACTCTCCGAAATTTACGGCCATTCATTGAATCACTTGAATGTATGGGTGATGAAGGATGATGGTGTTACACCATCTTTTAATGTGATGTTCCGTATTGAGTCGATTTTTCCGAAGTATTGTGATGTATTAGAGCTTAGACAGAATGGCGAAGCTATAATTAATTCAAGATATGCAAATGGTGATAATGATATTGATCCCATAATTCAAGTTTATGATCCCTGCTCAAGACGTGTCAATGATATCAGAATTCCCTGGTCAGGACATGATGATGTTGGAAAGACTACTTCTTTTTTCTCTATAAGCTCCTACATGGAAACCCTACTTCTGCTTGATCAGTAGTTTGGTTTCATCATTATTAAAGATGGTCATGATGGAAACACTTCAAAGTATAGAGATTATTAGTGTAAGTTATTAAATAGTGTGTGGAACTTTATGTTTGTCTTATCATGTTTACAGCCTTAGTGATGATGATATCTATGTCATGTATGTGTTCTTGATCATATGGATATGTAAATGGGTTATTCGTTAGAGATTTTGGGTTTATTTACATTTGGTTGTTTAAGTTTAACTCGATTAATGAATGAATGAGAATGCTTAAATGGACAATTTCTTGTTAATGTATGTTCACTAAAAAAATGATGTTGTTATTGCACTGCCTCTTTTTGTTATTGGCGGCTTCGCAAATTGATTTATGGTCGTTATGCTTATTTTTTTTTTTTTTTTTTTTTTTTCTTTTGTGAGTGGGTAAATAATGTGGTGTGTTATAGGAATGCTATCGAATATGGTGTGTATGTTACAGGAGGTGGCAGCACCTATAATAGTTATAGGGTGCTTCACCTTTCCCTCTTAGAACACCTCCAACGCAAAGGTTGAAGATAACTTGAAAAGGATTAATGCATTGGAGTAATAGGTTAATAGAGGGTAATTGAATCAATAGGTTGGGGAAGAATAAACTATTGCAAAATTGGTAATGAGTGGATGAATGTTATGGATAGATTAACAATAACTTTTTAGCATTATAGATACTTTTATGTAAATACATTTGATTTTGTTGGGTAGTATAATAGTTACCAAGACGTACTAGGGATAAGTATCGGGTCAAAAACCAACTCGTATCGATCAAAACCGAATCGAAACTGATTTTGTGAAAGGCATGAAACAAGAACCGAACCGAAGTGACTCGCTTCTGTTCTGTTTCGTGCCGGTCTTCTCGGTTCGATTTATATTAAAAAAAACCGAACCGAATATGATCGGTTCGGTCTTGATCGGACCAGTTTGACTTTATTTTTTGATTTAGTTCGATTTCGATCCGGTCGCTCATCCCTCTCCGAGACAAAAAAAAAAATAAAAAATAAAAAATCACAAGGTAAATTTTGTTTATCCCACATCTCCTTATGGACACAAAGTGAAGGGGACGAGATTTTATAAAAGGAGGCGCACATGCCTAAGCTTTTCGGAAAAATAAATAACATCGTTCTTTCGGTTCACACATGTTTAAGGGAAATTGTTATAAATTAGTGTGTAATTGTTAGGACATAAGTTTAGGAGGCTAGTTGTAAACTTAAAAAGGTTAATCATTAATTAGAAAAGTTCTTTTATCTCCTCAATTGTAAATTCTTTGTTCAACAAGGATTAAGTTTCTCCCCGCATTCTCCATAAATAGAGACGAGGGGGTGAGGTTTTAGAAGGAAATGATTCAATGCATTATTCCTCTATTGCCATGTGTATAGGAAAATGATTGCATTTATAATTCCTTGTTTAACACATGCATATGCCTCTCTTGAGTGTAAAATGAGCCATACTAGCGGAGATTTGCATTTATCCATTGGTTGAATGCGCCTAGTTTACATAACGTGCTGAAACCCAAGATCCACTACTTCTAGTCCCTTTTTGCAATGATAATAGATTTTATTGGGCATTTTTACATGGCATGTGTACCAGTTTCTTAAGAGAATGATATAATAATGTAATTGCTAATCTAGCTTTAATAATGCTGCTGTGTATGCTCGTTTACCACTGCAACTAATGGCTCGGTGCTCGTGTGTAGCTGTACTTTGTTGATCCTTTGTTTTGCTTAAACCGTCAATATGGTGCTGGATGTATTTAGAATTGATTATCCCTACATACATTATTTTGGAATTTAGTTATTTCCTACATACGAGAAATTGGTTAAGGGTTCATATATAACATGTATTCGTAGCCCTTTCTTCGGGAACTGGATGTATTTAGAATTGATTATCCCTTTCTTCTTCATATATTTTTCATTGATTTGACACATGTTGTAAACTTATAATCATCTAGATAGGAGGATAAGTAGGAATAAGTTTTAGGGTGATATAACAATGCTCTTTTCTTTTTTCATCTGGAAGTTTAATTGTAACGAAGGCAGGCATGCGTGCATATATGCAACCGAGGTGATGTACTGCAGAACTAAAACAACTTGAAGTTACGAGGAAACTTACAGAAGTTGTAGTGTCACTGGTCATGTCACATAGTCTGTTAATTATGGGAGGAAGTTAAAAGGATAGCTAATGTGGCAGGGACAATACATAAGCATGAGATTGTAAAACTTTAGGATCTGATATATACACCCAGCTAGCATAAATATAGTCGATAGGGCTTATAACAGCCTGGGCACTAGCAAGACTGACAAGGGGCGGTCTGTTTGATATTTTTTTAGGTCATTGTATCAGAATATATTTACCTGTGAATTGCAGGAGCAACTGTAATAGAAATATCACACTTTACGCATTTCTTGTATTAACATAACCAGAATTACATATAATGTACAATAATTACTGTTGGTCTTCCTCAAATTAGGCGGTAGGGTAGGAAGCCTGCATGGCAATGCCACAAATGCCTTCTTTGGCATCGACATCTCTTTCCATCATTATATACCCCTCTTGACCCCAACTTGTTCCCCACGAGTTCTTCACCAGCCAATACTTAGTCCCATCATCACTTGTTCCGTAACCAACTGCAGTAACACCATGGTCAAGCTCCGTCCCACATTCTCCTGTAAACACACCACTAGAGTAGAACTGGAAGTCGGACCCACTTGCATCAATGGCAACAGAGACGGGCTGACTTGCTACAGCTTTCAACAGTGCACTTTCACTATTAGCAGGAACATCTTCATGACCCGTAATGGTTGCAGCATGGTTAGATTCCTCGATGCTGTTGCAAGTGCCATCAACTCCTTTGTATGGATAGTTGCTCTCTGTTGTGAGACCTTTATTGCTTATGATGAAGTCAAAGGCGTTGTCCATAAGACCACCCTCACATCCCTGATCTATACCACTTGTGTCACAGTCCACGAGCTCTTGTTCAGATAGAGAGATCAATTTACCTGTTTTGAGTTGAGTTATTCCTTCCATAGCTGCCACAGCCGAAAAGGCCCAGCAACACCCTACATTTGATCATGAAATATTGTTATCTTATTGAATATTTTGAGTCTTTACTATGTTTGATTTGTGAAATTCCGAAAATACTTGAGGCTTACCACATTGGCCTTGGTCTTTGATAGGTGTTACTGCACCTTTCTTTCTCCAATCCATTGATGATGGAACTGCTGTTATATTTTCATACCTGAAAGCAGAAGTCGAAGGGGAGCATTCATGTGCCAAAAACCGGTTCCTTGTGGTTCTGAACTCTTCATTGGTGAGGTCTGCGAACTCATTGACTGCTAGTTTGTAACTTTTGTTCATGGCATTGTTGAATGACTGAATGTACTGAACATTCTCTTGGTAAATTTTAGAACGTTGTTCTTTCTCGTATATGTCCTCGTACATACGTCCATAACGAGCCATCCATTGCTCATGGCTCTCGTAGCTTGAAGTTTCAGGGAGCAACCTGGATGCAGTATTTGAAAGCAACGTAGCTGAGAAAAAGAGTAAAAGCAAACAAATGAGTGAGGTGTAGTTTGTGGAAGACATAGTGCTGCTCGGTACAAGAAACAAGGGGAATGAATTAATGTGTTGGATTGAAGTCTTTAACCAGAGGTTAGGTTTATATAGAGTGAAATGATTTCGCCCTTATATGCAAAAGAAAATAATTCTGTTCAACTTCGTGGAAGATAAGATATTCTGTGTATGATGTATTTAATTAACGTGAGCTAATAACGTATTGTATATGTTATTAAGATTAATGGTTTTCAATCTTTGGGTTCTTGGATTTTCCTGCTGGTGTCTTCTGCTAAGAGGAAAACTATTTTGTACTTGTATATTGTTGGAACTTACACATGCTTCCAAATAGAGGGCCGTTTAATTGGAATTTGGTTCTGATCCATATCCGAGGTATTTCTAATGGCTCAGACGAAACAGGATTTGTCATTCGTATCTTTCTTCTTTTTTTGGGCAGCTTTTAAATGTTCTGAAGGCAGGAGTGCATGCACATAACGCACATCATATTTGTTCTGCATGTCTCTAAATAGCTACTTTAGCAGCGATCTGCACATGTTTTCATATGTCAGAAATGTTTTTATGGTATGGCAGGAACAATATGCAACCTAGGTGATGTACTCCAGAAAATAAACCACCACTGTATGTTGGACTGCCCTGCATCTACTTTCAGTTGGATACGCAATGTAGTACCCTGACCAGAAATTGATTTAGTGTCAGTTACAAAGAAAATTACAACAGTTGAAGAGTCGCTACGAAAGCATGAGATTGTATAACTTTAGGATCTGAAAAAAAAAATCCGAGTATATAGCAGCCTTGTTACCAGTAAGACTAATAGAGTTATAGTGCGGCATTGTCTCTTCGATCTAATTTTGGCTGTGGTATCAGTAAATTATATGTCTGTCACAACTCACAATGTCCACTATATCCCAAATACAGAATCCGGATAGAGTACGTTGTACTTATGTTTTGTATCTTGAAAATGAGGCACATATTAATTATCGAATTATGTATTCGACAACCGGTTTCTTCGTATCAAGGATGGTGGATGTTTTTGTAATCACCACCAAATTACCTAGTGGGAAGGCACTTAACCTCCTCACAAGAGATCCAGGGTTCAAACCTCACTAGGTACGCATTTGGGGGTGAGGGTGACCAAGGAAAGGGTCGGAAATGGTCATGGGGATATCTCGATTATACCTAAAAGGATGTATGAATGTTGGAATAACAGTCATGTGTGTTGTTTTGCATGCAATACTATACAAGCAAACAAAGGATGATGAAAGTGTTGTACAAGTACATAAACCATGAAATATTTGAATATACTATATACTATCATTTAGGTTTCGTCAACGAGATTGATTGTGGACTTGTGGTATTACAGATTTCTAGCTACGTAAGCGGTAAACTACAAAATTTATAGTTCATATAGAACTTCTCTTTTTGGTGATATCGTCATGAACTATCCTCATTTGTGCCTTCTCTAACAGTGTTAAGCGTATATGCACAACTAATATACTGTTGCATTTCGAGTTTGTAACTAGAAATTACATTGAAAACATCGATATTCTTAATCAAATATTATACACTTCCCGGCTTATTATGGGGATTAAAAAAAAAAGAAAAAAAAGAAGGTGAATTCAGAAGGTCGCTGGGAGCTGTAACAAAAAGCTTTAACAAATTGCGAGGTTAAGCGTCAAGAGTTGAAATGGTTTAGGCTCAAGCAGCTCAAACCAATGTAACAAAGGTGTCAAATATTGTCACAGTCGATTGAGAAAGTTTCGTATAGAAGCCAGATTTCCAGAGGTAATACAATTCGGTCAAACGCCAAGAGTCTAAGATTATGACTAGAATTAATCCCACGTCCTTCATACAACGTCTCCATATCAGACAAGCAAAGTGACATGACACACTTGGTTCAAGAGATTGACCTGAAGATATAAGATGCAGAGATGTGCAGCAGACCCTGTATTTAACATGGCCATAACCAGTTGACTTGATTCTTCAATGGTTCTCACACTGTTCTAACAAGCCCTTTCACATATCATTACTTAAGAGCGAGTCCCAATTAAACATCAAATAAGAGAACACTGTAGTTTTAAGACGATTTGCACATTTCTAACACTAACATTATGACTACAACTCCTCACCTTCCTTACACTACCACTGTGAGTTTGTGACATGCTATCTACATCAGCTGTGAGGCGAGAACCCACAACACTTTCTGTACATCGATATAGAACCATTTATATAACATCAGCTCTCAACAAGGTACATCTACAAAGTAACCAAAAACATGTAAGGGGACGGTTTGGTTTATCATTCTCGCAGTCTTGGTTAGTAAGTTCTTTGATCACAAATTTACCGATAAAGTATATGATAACTGCAGCCATACAATGATTTGACATGTAATATAAATATCACAATTTATGCGTTTCTTGTATTAACATAACCAGAATTACATATAATGTACAATAATTACTGTTGGTCTTCCTCAAATTACGCGGTAGGGTAGGAAGCCTGCATGGCAATGCCACAAATGCCTTCTTTGGCATCGACATCTCTTTCCATCATTATATACCCCTCTTGACCCCAACTTGTTCCCCACGAGTTCTTCACCAGCCAATACTTAGTCCCATCATCACTCGTTCCGTAACCAACTGCAGTAACACCATGGTCAAGTTCCGTCCCACATTCTCCTGTAAACACACCACTAGAGTAGAACTGGAAGTCGGACCCACTTGCATCAATGGCAACAGAGACGGGCTGACTTGCTACAGCTTTCAACAGTGCACTTTCACTATTAGCAGGAACATCTTCATGACCCGTAATGGTTGCAGCATGGTTAGATTCCTGGTTGCTGTTGCAGGTGCCATCAACTCCTTTGTATGGATAATTGCTTTCTGTAGTGAGACCTTTATTGCTTACGATGAAGTCAAAGGCGTTGTCCATAAGACCACCCTCACATCCCTGATCTATACCACTTGTGTCACAGTCCACGAGCTCTTGTTCAGATAGAGAGATCAATTTACCTGTTTTGAGTTGAGTTATTCCTTCCATAGCTGCCACAGCCGAAAAGGCCCAGCAACACCCTACATATGATCATGAAATATTGTTATCTTATTGAATATTTTGAGTCTTTACTATGTTTGATTTGTGAAATTCCGAAAATACTTGAGGCTTACCACATTGGCCTTGGTCTTTGATAGGTGTTACTGCACCTTTCTTTCTCCAATCCATTGATGATGGAACTGCTGTAACATTTTCATACCTGAAAGCAGAAGTCGATGGGGAGCATTCATGTGCCAAGAACCGGTTCCTTGTGTTTCTGAACTCTTCATTGGTAAGGTCTGCGAATTCATTGACTGCTAGTTTGTAACTTTTGTCCATGGCATTGTTGAATGACTGAATGTACTGAACATTCTCTTGGTAAATTTTAGAACGTTGTTCTTTCTCGTTGTTAGAATAAGCAAGCGATAATCAAAGATGAAGCACAAGAGAAGAAGCAAGAATCGACAAATTTGCGGAAGCTTTTCTTTATTCAAAACGAAATTCAAAGGTACAAAGTCTAAATCTTATGATTCCTATATATAAGAAAACAACCGACCTAAACAACCGACACTTAATACTTTCCTAATACTAAGATACTAAAAATACTAAATACGGAAAATACCAAACGACCCTTAGGAGTTCTAATCACATTCATAACAATCTCCACCGTGATTGAAACTCCTAAGGAATACCAAATGTTTCAAATAAAATTCAAAATTTCAAATGCTAGAGATACTAGCCTAATTCAAACGAATAAATGATTCCCAAAAACGATCCAAAAGAAATCAATCCAAAACAAACGTCGATGACTTCAAAAACAAATAACCAAACGTTAACCGGAACATTCAAAGCAACTCACATTCTGAACCCGAGTAGCATGAGTCGTCTTTAGTAGTAGTAGCTACCAAACCTTTTTCCTTTAGTTTAGGACAATCAATCTTCCAATGACCCGTCTCTTTGCAATAGTTACAAATATCTCGAGGATTGGAACCTCGAGAACTTGACGATGCTCCACCTTTATCTTTACTTTTTTCAAATCGATATCGACCCCTATCACGACTTGTGGTTGATAAACCCATAGATTGGGACTCATAACCACTCCCTGACGCTTGTTGGCGAAGCTCTCTTGAGTGCAAACTAGATCTAACATCTTCCAAAGTGATAGTTTCTTTACCAACAACAAATGAACTAACAAAACTTTCAAACGAAGGAGGTAACGACACAAGTAGAACAAGAGTGCGATCTTCATCTTCTATCTTCACTTCAACATTCTTCAAATCCATCAAGATTGAGTTCAACGCATCAAGATGCTCTTTCAAAGATGAGCCCTCTTTCATTCGAAGAGAAAACAAACGTTGTTTCAACAACAACTTATTTGTCAATGATTTTGTCATATAAATAGTTTCTAACTTTTCCCAAACTCCTTTTGCCGTTTCCTCGTCACCAACCTCATAAAGAACTTCATCTGATAAACATAGCAAAATAGTTGAGTGTGCCTTTTCTTCTTGCAACTTATAGTTAGCATCACTCATATCAGCCGGTTTTGTACCGGTAATGGGTGCCCAAATGCCTTGTTGTTTCAATAAAGCACGAATCTTGATACGCCACAAGCTAAAGTTACTCTTTCCCGAAAACTTCTCAATATTAGTAAATAGAGAAGAAGACATGATTTTCAAAAAAATACCAAACAAGGTACCCGATATTCAAATGATTCAAAAACAAACTACAAATACTAACGTTACTAATTCAAAAGTAAAAATTTCAAAAGCCCACTTTAAAATAAGAGTAGCAGCCCAAAACCAAAGCCCAACTGAATAACAAATACTTGATGTCCTGATCGTATCAAAAAATCCAGCAGAAGAAACAAACTTATCCCCAATTCAGAAACACTCTGTTCTATCAAAAACAATTTCCAAATCTCCCTAAAAACCCAAACGAATTGAAGAAAACGATTCTTCAGTGATTGCTCCAAACAAATTCAAAACAAAAACTTCCAACCCAATTCGAAAATCCGAAACCCTAAGTTCGAAAAGATTCAGACGAAACCCTAAGTTCGATCTAAGAAACCCTAAGTTCGAATAGATACAGATGAAACCCTAGATCGACTAGCTCTGATACCACTTGTTAGAATAAGCAAGCGATAATCAAAGATGAAGCACAAGAGAAGAAGCAAGAATCGACAAATTTGCGGAAGCTTTTCTTTTATTCAAAACGAAATTCAAAGGTACAAAGTCTAAATCTTATGATTCCCTATATATAAGAAAAACAACCGACCTAAACAACCGACACTTAATACTTTCCTAATACTAAGATACTAAAAATACTAAATACGGAAAATACCAAACGACCCTTAGGAGTTCTAATCACATTCATAACACTCGTAAATGTCCTTGTACACACGTCCATAATGAGCCATCCATTGCTCATGGCTCTCGTAGCTTGAAGTTTCAGGGAGCAACCTGGATGCAGTATTTGAAAGCAACGTAGCTGAGAAAAAGAGTAAAACCAAACAAACGAGGGAGGTGTGGTTTGTGGAAGACATAGTGCTGCTCGGTACAAGAAACAAGGGGAATGAGTTAATGTGTTGGAGTGAAGTCTTTAACCAGAGGTTAGGTTTATATAGAGTGAAATGATTTCGCCCTTATATGCAAAAGTAAAAATAATTCTGTTCAACTTCGTGCAAGATAAGATATTCCGAGTATGATGTATTTAATTAACGTGAGCTAATAACGTATTGTATATGCTGTTTAGATTAATGGTCTTTCAATTTTTGGATTTTCCTGTGCAAAACGGAAAACTATTTTGTACTTGTATATTGTTGGAACTTACAAATGCTTCCAAAATAGAGGGCCATTTAATTGGATTTTTGTTTTGATCCATATTCGAGAAATTTCTAATGGCTCGGGTAAAACATAATTTGTTATTTTTATCTTGCTTTTTTATTTTTTTTATTTATTTTTATTAGCTTTTAAATGTTCTAAAGGCAGAATCGCATGTATAGAATGCACTTTGGATTTCTGCATGTCTTTTAAATAGCTTCTATAGCAGCGATCTGCACATGTTTTTATATGTATGAAATGTTTCTATGATATGGCAGGAACAATACGCAACCTAGGTGATGAACTCGAGAAAATAAACCACCGCTGTATGCAAGTCTTTTATATGTATGCATGTCTTTTAAATAGCTTCTATGATTGTCAACAAAGAAAACTATAACAGTTGAAGAGTCACCACAAAAAGCATGAGATTAAGCTGTAGCAAGTCAGCCCGTCTCTGTTGCCATTGATGCAAGTGGGTCCGACTTCCAGTTCTACTCTAGCGGTGTGTTTACAGGAGAATGTGGGACGGAACTTAATTCCACGTCTTTCATACAACGTCTCCGTATCAGACAAGCAAAGTGACATGACACACTTGGTTCAAGAGATTGACCTGAAGATATAAGATGCAGAGATGTGCAGCAGACCCTGTATTTAACATGGCCATAACCAGTTGACGTGATTCTTCAATGGTTCTCACACTGTTCTAACAAGCCCTTTCAAATATCATTACTTAAGAGAGAGTCCCAATTAAACATCACACTGTAGTTTTAAGACGATTTGCACATTTCTAACACTAACATTATGACTACAACTCCTCACCTTCCTTACATTACCATTGTGACATACTATCTACATCAGCTGTGAGGCGAGAACTAAGTGTTCTATACTGGCAAGAGAACCCGCACCACTTTCTGTACATCGATATAGAACCATTTATATAACATCAGCTCTCAACAAGGTACATCTGTTGGTTTCTTCTGATTTCACAGGTTGTTTTCTGTATAATCGGTATATATGAAAAAGGGTTTGGGACAAAGGACTTGTAACAAAAAATACACAAGAATGATGATAAAGACTGAATATGAAACACAGATTAATACTAATGAATTTGTATTGATTCAACTTGCTGAATGTTTACAGAATCCTACCTATTATATACTACATGAATGGTGCTTCTGATATAGTTATACCGATTCTCATAAACTAAACGTTACAACCTTTCTAACCGTTGTAACCCTAACATATAACCGTTTCTTTTTTGGACCCAGCCCAAACTAACTTCGGATTATACCGAAACTTACAGACACATAATACATAATACACTAGACTTTTTAATAATTACACCTAGACCCCTATATTTAGTTTATACTCCAATAACATCTACAAAGTGACCAAAAACATGTAACAAAAGGCACTACAACAATTGAATGGACGGGCGAGGAGACTTTCACCGGGGACACAAAGTCCCCGGCGAAAGTCACTAAACGACAAAATTGAATCTGACGTGGCACATGAATTCGCTGACTTGTTGTGGAAATTTCAACGCACACTTTCCACGGGGACATGTCCCCGGAGAAAGTAAGTTTTATTTTTATTAAACTTTGACCGGATAGTCAAAATTCAACGCAAAGTTTCTCCGGGAGCTGTCCCCGCCAATAGTATTTTCAACTTTTATCAAAATTCGACCAAAGTCAAAAGCATGTTAATTGTTCGCGGGAAAATTCCCGCCAAACCTTTTGCCGGAGACATGTCCCCGACAAAAATTATATTTTAAAAAATACACTTTATTGTCGATATAATACAATGGTGATTATACGAAAAAGAGTGGTCATCGGTTTTATCGTCGATATATCTCTTTACTCGAGTTCTTGATATGTTTGGGTGAAATTTACATGATAATATTCTTTTACCAAACACTATTATATTGTAACATATATAAACATATAATAAAAAGTTGATCAAATATTTAAACAAATTACTACCTTGAGCATAGAGTTGCCATTGATGTCTAGTTCTTTTTCCAACAGTGTTAAAAATCCATTATGATCAAACAATGTTGTTTAAGAGTTTGAATTTTTGAAGTTTTATTTTGTGATGATCATATGAAATGAACTGCTTTTAATGAAGAATATGAAGCATCGTTGTCAAGTGTGTGTTTTCTTGGTGTAATAAGTATGTGAGAGATATGAGTTATGGCGGGTTTTTAATTGATGTGATTTTTTTGTAATCATTCCAAGAATTTTTTCGGTACTTTTTTTAGTTTGGTTAGTAATGTGTAGTGGTGCAAGTTGAGCTTGTTAATATTGAATATGATGTATAGCGCACGCAAATTGCCTACCGTAAAAAATACTTGCAACGATTAACATGATACGTATACCATAACACATATAGTCGGTCGTTAAACATGATACGTATACCATAGCGCCTATACTCGGTCGTTAAACATGATACGTATACCATAGCACCTATACTCGGTCGTTAAACATGATACGTATACCATAGCACATATACTCGGTCGTTAAACATGATACGTATACCATAGCACATATACTCGGTCGTTAAACATGATACGTATACCATAACACCTATACTCGGTCGTTAAACATGATACGTATATACTATAGCACCTATACTCGGTCGTTTAACATGATAGGTATACCATAGCACCTATAGTCGGTCGTTTAACATGATACGTATACCATAGCACCTATAGTCGGTCGTTAAACATGATACGTATACCATAGCACCTATACTCGGTCGTTAAACATGATACGTATACCATAGCACCTATACTCGGTCGTTTAACATGATACGTATACCATAGCACCTATAGTCTGTCGTTAAACATGATACGTATACCATAGCACCTATACTCGGTCGTTAAACATGATACGTATACCATAGCACCTATACTTGGTCGTTAAACATGATACGTATACCATAGCACCTATACTCGGTCGTTAAACATGATACGTATACCATAGCACCTATACTCGGTCGTTTAACATGATACGTATACCATAGCACCTATACAGAGGGCATTCATGGCGTCCAAGGTAACAACAATGGTAGTTCACCAAGAAGCTAAAAAGAATGAACAATGGTAGTTCACAATCGATGTGTTATTAATTTTAGTTATTGACAATGATAATAAAGATTTTTTCAAAATTTTAGTGAAAACACCTTTACCGGGGACATGTCCTGTAAAACTTTTCGCGATTTTTTATTTTCCTCCCACCTTTTACTTTATCCCGCCATAACCTTCCCCGAGGACATGTCCCCGTCAAAAGTCTTGCAAGAAGACAAACCATTGTTTCGCCGAGGACATGTCCCCGGCGAAAACTAATTGAAAAAATCACCTCAATTATTAACCACGATCTGCTTTCACAACAAAGATAAAAGAAAAAAACAAACTCACTAGCAGCTGCAGCTGCTCCACCTCCTCCATCTTCATAGCACCTCCATCAACGCACCACCTCCACCACCACTACATCACCGAGCCGCCTCCACCACCACTACATCACCGAGCCGCCTCCTTCATCTTAAGTGGGTATGTTTTAGTTTTTACTAATTTAATGCTTCATAGGTTTTTGTTTATGTTATACCGAGCCGCCTCCATCAACGCACCACCTCCACCACCACTATATAGTTGTAATGCTTCATGGGTTTTTGTTTATGTTATACCGATTTGACAAATGATTAATATTTTCAGTTGGTAATCTTAAGTGGGTATCTTATATAGTTGTAATCTTAAGTGGGTTTTTGTTTATGCTTCACGGGTTTCGCTTTCACAAATGAGATGAAAAAAAACCACCAAACTCAAAGAATTGCTCCATCTTACTCCATATATGTATTTTCTTTCTTATTATGGTTTTCTTTTAATATAAATTTGACATACATTAAAAAGTGCGAATAAAGAGTTTTTGTTAGGACCAATTTTCTTGGTAATATTTGGTCGCAAATGATTAATATTTTCAGTTGGTAATATTTTGTTAGGACCAAGTTTTGTAGGAATATAGTGTCTCTGTCGATCTGAGTGCAAGCCGCGACCACAATAGAGGCCAATCCGCGACTACAACCGAGAACAAAAGGTAAGATACTTAACTTGCGTATTTTAAATAGTTTAGGTTTTAGGTAATGAGAACTATCCAAGATCGGTATCAAAAGACCCTTTAAACCATTAGGGTTGAATTGGTCATTTTAACAATTAGGGTAGGAGAGTAGGATGGTGGATTTTGGGACCTAAACCAAGATCTTGGCAAGGTGTTGGGGTCCACCCTTTCATGTGCAATAGCACTTTAACTATGTTAATGAGATCATGTTGTTTCATCTACTTGTGATACAAAAGATTTCCGACAACATTTCATTCAGACTTTTTACAATGTTCTTCCAAAAACTCACCAAATTCTTTCTTATATTATCAAACAACAAAATGAACTTAGCGGCGGACAATGACACGTGGCTTCACCGATGGTTTAAATGACGAGGAGGTACACGGTTTCTTGGTCCACAAGATACGGTTTCTTGGTGTAAAGCCCATTTCTTGTTACGGTTTGTTATGGTTACCGATGACGAGGTTGAATCTTGACGGGTAAAAAGGTGGTGCAAAAGGGTTTAGCTTGGTTTGAGAGTGTTTTATTGTGTGTTTTAGTGTGTGTTTTTGGTGAGAAACCCATGAGTTTGTGTGAGAGAGGGTCGAGATGATAAGAAGAGGTATGAAATGGTGTGTAATGATAGAGATATAATGGTGGCGAGAGATGAAAGGGTTTGTGAGGTGCCTCATTAACTCCACTTCACCGCCATCACTATCATTACAAACCCTTTCATCTATCTTCTTATAATCTCCGACCCTCTCTCTCTCACACACACATGGAGTTTCTCACCAAAACACACACTAAAAACACGCATACGCTATGAACTCTCAAAGCGTGGCTAAACCATTTTGCACCACCTTTCTACCCTTCAAGATTCAACTCTATCATCGTAACCATTACAAACCGTAATAAGAAATAGGCTATACACTTTCTCGTATCATCGGACCAAGAAACCGTGTACCTCCTCGCCAGAAACCATCGTAGAAGCCACATGTCACCGCCGCTAAGTTCATTTTTGTTGTTTGATAATATAAGAGAGAATTGGTGAGTTTTTGGAAGAACATTGTAAGAAATGTAATGAAATGTTGTCGGAAATGGTGTAATAGCACTTTAACTAGACACACTAACATCATTCCTTTGTTTTCAAAGAACCTTCAACCATATACACACTGCTCAAATAGTCGACGCAAACACGATCAAATCTTTTGTATCACAAGCGATCAACACAACATGATCTCATTAACCTAGTTAAAGTGCTATTACATATGAAAGGGGTGGACCCCAACACCGCCAAGATCTTGGTTTAGGTCCCAAAATCCACCATCCTACCCTCCTACCCTAATTGTTAAAATGACCAATTCAACCCTAATGGTTTAAAGGGTCTTTTGATACCCGATGCTTGGATAGTTCTCATTACCTAAAACCCTAAACTATTTAAAATACGCAGTTAAGCTTTGGACAAACCCGAAAAGCGTAAGATATCGAAGTCAATCGACAAAACCACCGCGAACACGAGCCAAGACCACAATCGGTATGTTTTTGTCTAACTTTGTTAATTTTGTTGTTAATACTGTGAACTGTTGTAAATGATTTTAGGACTTTAGTGATTAATTTTGGAAAGTCCCCGTCCGGGTTAATCATCCTATAGAAAACCCGTCGAAATTAATTTATTAAAGTCCCCTGTTTGTTGCTTTTGAATGTTTTGTCTCATTTAGATATGAATGCATATAATTGATTTACTCTTTGTGAAAATTTCGACATTGTTTCCCTTTACTCCTACG
Organism: Chrysanthemum lavandulifolium; assembly: GCA_022545495.1. Lineage (NCBI taxonomy): Eukaryota > Viridiplantae > Streptophyta > Magnoliopsida > Asterales > Asteraceae > Chrysanthemum > Chrysanthemum lavandulifolium. The sequence goes on from CM040246.1 coordinate 206,194,040, forward strand.
AATATGTCTTTAATGCACATATTTGGGGAGTTGAGGGAAATGTCACTTAAATTTTCTCAAATAGTTAATTCAATTATACGCATTCATATGAGACGAAACATTCAAAGAAATGAGTTAGGATTGCCTTCCATAGTTGGATTAGGTGAACAATTTAAGTCTATATAATTATTTGTTGCTTCATTAAAACGCAGCTTATGCCAATTGATAAAAGTTGGGTCTCACTAGCACGTACTGTAAGAGAATTCTTAGTTGGTCTTAGAGCTTTCGCAAGCATTGCAAGTCCTTGGTGAATATTGATGGGAATATAAAATGTCCCTGTGCTTTTGTTTAAACGTAAACCGGATAAAGCACGAATTTTGTTTGACCACATACACAAATGGTGGGACCATAGTTATACGAAATGGTATAATCATGGTGAGCCGGATGGCCGAACAACCGTACACAACACAAGACACCCTAGGATGAGTGACATGGCTGAGTTCCTTCATGATATTGGTCCAAATAACTAACCAGATGATCCAACTCAAGGAAATATTGGCGAGACAAGTAACGACGCAATTCCTCAACGTAATGAGTAGGAGGAGTTACTTGCCACTGCCAACGAAAAACTATACCCAGCCTGTGAGTGGATGTCTTCATTAGAATTTATGGCAAAGATTACGCACATCAAGGTCAAAGGTAAAGTGAGTGACACCACATTTAATGAGTTCCTAACTTTATTCAAGGAAGTTTTCCCCTGCTCTAGGATACAAGATGCCATCGTCATACTATGAAATAAAGAAGACATTTAAAACTATCGGGTTAGGATATGAATCGATACATGCTTGTGTAAATGATTGCTTTTATATCGGGCGGGTAACGAAGATTTGCAGACTTGTCCGATCTGCGCGCTAGTAGATGGATAGAAAAGAACACACTGGGAAGAAAGTTCCTAACAAGGTGTTGCGTTACTTTCCTATCATTCCTAGTCTACAACGTTTGTATAAGTCTAAACACACCGCAAAACATATGACTTGGCATGCGTCTGGGCGGTCTATGGAGAACGGTAAGATGCAACACCGGTTGATGGTCAAGCATGGAAGAAATTTGACATCAAGTATTCAAGGAATTTGCTAAAGAAAAAGAAACGTCCGGTTAGGGTTGGTCATTGATGGTTTCAATCCGTGCGGCAACCTTAGTCAATCATACAACATGTGGCGGTCATATTAACCACATACAATACGCCTCCCCGGATATGTATGAGAGACTTCTCTTATGTTGACATTGTTAATTCCGGGCCCCAAATCACTGTGGAAGGATATTGATATTTACCCGAGGCCTTTGATTGATGACCCAAAGACTTTATGGAAAGATGGAGTCGGGACTAAGGATGTCATTACAGTGCACCGAATGTATGAAAGCGCGCTTTATGGACTATCAATGACTTTCCCGCTCAAGTAGTTTGTCCGGGTGGAGTGGGCAAGGTTACATGGCATGTCCGACATGTAATGTAGACACTCCGACTATGCGCGTGTTAAACAAAACCGCTTATGTTGGTCACGAAGATTCTTAAGCATGACCAATAAATGGCGGAAGAACGAAGGGCATTCTATACAGAGGTAGATAATACAGACCCTCCTAGAAAATTTACCGGTGATGACATCTTGGATCAACTAAGAAGATTGCCTAAACGTGTCCCGGAAACATACAATATATGGGGTGCGAAAAAACGTGATCAAGATCGCGAATTGAATTGGACAAAAAGTCTGCTTTTCTCGAGCTAGAGTATTGGTCTTTTCTTACACTAAAACACAATTTAGATGTCATGCATATCGAAAAAATGTGTGTGAGAGTGTGTTGGGTACTTTGTTAATGAATGACAAATCAAAAGACACCAACAAGGCAAGACAAGACTTACAAAATTTGAATATTCGTCTTGACTTGTGGCTCGTCAACAAAGGAAACGGGAAGTGCTCTAAGCCTCATCATACGTACTCTTTCACAACCGAAGAAAGAAAACTTTTTGTCAATTCATTAAAGGTACGCGCTTTATTTGAAAATTTCTTTGTTCGAATTAATTCGCGTATTCATTTCGACAACTTATTCTAATATCCCGATTTTTTCTTAATTCATCAAAGGTGTTAAACCACCGATGGGTTTGGATCTAACTTCAAGCATAAAGTGACCGACAACGATAGCAACATAACAGCTTGAAGGCTCATGATCGTCACATAATGATGCAACGGTTGCTTCCTCGCCGACTTCAAAATTACTTGAAGGACCAAACCACCGCAACACCAATAATAGAGCTTTGTTCATTCTTCAAACAAATATGCGCCGAACTTTGATGGTGGATGACATGTTGAAAGCTAAAGATCAACCGATCAATATTTTGTGCGCTTCGAGCAAATATATCCTCCAACTTTTTGACATTATGATTCACTTGGTTATTCATCTACCGGAAGAGGCTATTGAAGGCGGTCCTATTTACATGAGGTGCATGTATCCATTTGAAAGATACATGAAAAGCTCAAAATTATGTCGAAATAAAGCCAAGCTCAAGGTTCAATAGCGGAGGGTTATATTGTCGATGAAGCATTAACTTTCGTTCGCATTATTTTCGGGTGTTGAGACGAGATTTAATCGTCCCGACCGGAATGAGGACGGTCCAAGGCCAACAAGTCGATTTGAGGTGTTTCGATCATCGCAAAAGAATGGTAAACAATCATTAGTTCGGTTTAAAGCGCACACAATGAAGCAAGTAGTATGGTACGTACTACACAACAATCATGAAATCGACCAGACATGAACGCGTGCAAAGAGGTACGCGTTTTATTTCAAAATTTGTTTCACGTAAGTTGTTATTCGACGACTTATTCTAATATCATGAACATTTACTGTGGCATTTCTGGCGAGACTTGGAAGAAGGGTTTCTCACGGTTTGAGATGAAGGTAGACTTATTGTATGTATTACCCGTATAAATAACGACTATTACTCATATCTATCTATTCTTAACTTTTTCATAGATTCGTGAATTAAAAGTACGTAAGGACCTAATTTGTACCGCCGAGTTATTCGCTTTGGCTTGTGGACCATCATGTACCGCAGTCTCACCAACTCTTGCGTAGTCAACGGTGTGAAGTTTATCGAACACGACCGTGATTTAAGTCGCTCAACTCAAAACAACGAATTTCAACTCCTAACCCCGATGGAGGAATGCATTATGGCCACTTGAAGAGATTCTCGAGTTTTCATATATTTCATTCAATGTTGTGTTGTTCAAAGTCAAATGGTTCGACACTAATAACACTAATCACCTAAAACGCTGTACCTATAGAAACAACATTACGCAAATTATGACCGATCATGTATCGTTTCAAAACGAACCATATATTCTTGCAACGCAAGCAAAACAAGTCTTTTACCTTGATTTCCCGGGTAAACGTGGTAATTGGAAGGCCGTCCAAGATTCTTATCATCGAAAGATTTGGAACCCGGATATCATTGTCGTAGAAGACAACCAAGATGTTGTACATGACAACAACTCATCACATATCACACTCTCTGCTGAGTTGGATCAGTTGGATTATAACATTATAAATATAGATGTTCAACCAATGGAAGTTGAGGCACCACCACCAATTATCACTATTGTGGAAGGCGAAGATGATATTGATTTTGATGATCACGCCTCATGATTTAGCATCCGATGATGATGATGGCCACGAGAATGAAGATGACAAGACTAATAATGTTGAATTTTATGTTGATGATGTGGAAGATTAATCTCGAATTGTAATTTGTAGAACAACACTTAATTATTTGAATGAAATTGTTATCGAGTGGTTAAATGTGTTTATTTGTTTGTTTATTTATTTATTGATTTATTTATTATAATTATCTTGTTGATATATACTGTTATAATTTTGGACCATTTGCGGATAGGTAGTTTTGTAGATGATCATGCGTTAACGGTTTAGGAACCGTTTTGGCGATTTTGGAAAAGGATAACTATGTTGTATATATGATATTATGTTTAGCGAATTTGTGTTATGATTGGCATATTAAAACAGGTTGTGACATTGGTAAAACAGTTGTTGATTGACATATTATGATAACGGGTTGTAGATTTTTCCGAAATTTTCCGAAAAATGAAATTACCCATTTTGCAAAGAATATTCGCATAGTGGGTCACTTAGTTTTCTTGGGGACATGTCCCGGGAAAGATCAAAAGCATATTTTAATTTACGACTTTACCCGTAACATGTCCCCGCGAAATAGTTTACCTCAACAATGGTTACTGCGCTTCCCACAGGGACATGTCCCCAAAAAACACGTGCCACGTCGGACTAATAACGTAATTAGGGTACTTAAAGTGAAGTCCCAAAATAGTTTCTCCGGGGGCGAGTCCCGGCAAACATGTGCCATGTCGGACATGTTTGACCGGAGACAATCGGTGCGGGACCCACGTGTCCCCGGTAAAAGTGGCAACAATCCCTTTGGAAAAGTATTCCGAGCGGTATTGCGGGGTCCTTTGCCGGGACATGTCCCCAAAACCTTTACCGGGGAGATGTCCCCGGTGAAAGCCCTGAAATTTCGCCTGCGAAAGCGGCGATTGTTGTAGTGAGGGGACGGTTTGGTTTAACATTCTCGCAGTCTTGGTTAGTAAGTTCTTTGGTCACATATTTACCGATAGATTATATGATAACTGTAGCCATACAATGATTTCACATGCCATATAAATATCACACTTTACATGTTTCTTGTATTAACATCACCAGAATTACACATAATGTACAATAATTACTGTTGGTCTTCCGCAAATTATGCTGTAGGGTAGGACGCTTGCATGGCAATGCCACAAATGCCTTCTTTGGCATCAACATCTCTTTCCATCATTATATACCCCTCTTGACCCCAACTTGTTCCCCATGAGTTCTTCACCAGCCAATACTTAGTCCCATCATCACTCGTTCCATAACCAACTGCAGTAACACCATGGTCAAGCTCCGTCCCACATTCTCCTGTAAACACACCGCTAGAGTAGAACTGGAAGTCAGACCCACTTGCATCAATGGCAACATAGACGGGCTGACTTGCTACAGCTTTCAACAGTGCACTTTCACTGTTAGCAGGAACATCTTCATGACCCGTAATGGTTGCAGCATGGTTAGATTCCTCGTTGCTGTTGCAGGTGCCATCAACTCCTTTGTATGGATAGTTGCTCTCTGTAGTGAGACCTTTATTGCTTACGTGAAGTCAAAGGCATTGTCCATAAGACCACCCTCGCATCCCTGATCTATACCACTTGTGTCACAGTCCACGAGCTCTTGTTCAGATAGAGAGATCAATTTACCTGTTTTGAGTTGAGTTATTCCTTCCATAGCTGCAACAGCCGAAAAGGCCCAGCAACACCCTACATATGATCATGAAATATTGTTATCTTATTGAATATTTTGAGTCTTTACTATGTTTGATTTGTGAAATTCCGAAAATACTTTAGGCTTACCACATTGGCCTTGGTCTTTGATAGGTGTTACGGCACCCTTCTTTCTCCAATCCATTGATGATGGAACTGCTGTTACATTTTCATACCTGAAAGCAGAAGTCGATGGCGAGCATTCATACCTGCAAACTCATTGACCGCTAGTTTGTAACTTTTTTTCATGGCATTGTTGAATGACCGAATGTACTGAACATTCTCTTGGTAAATTTTAGAACGTTGTTCTTTCTCGTAAATGTCCTTGTACACACGTCCATAACGAGCCATCCATTGCTCATGGCTCTCGTAACTTGAAGTTTCAGGGAGCAACCTGGATGCAGTATTTGAAAGCAACGTAGCTGAGAAAAAGAGTAAAACCAAACAAACGAGTAAGGTGTGGTTTGTGGAAGACATAGTGCTGCTTGGTATAAGAAACAAGGGGAATGAATGAATGTGTTGGAGTGAAGTCTTTAACCCGAGCTTAGGTTTATATAGAGTGAAATGATTTCGCCCTTATATGCAAAAGTAAAAATAATTCTGTTCAACTTCGTGGAAGATCAGATATTCTGTGTATGATGTATTTAATTAACGCGAGCTAATTAATAACGTATTGTATATGCTGTTTAGATTAATGGTCTTTCAATTTTTGGATTTTCCTGCAAAAGGGGAACACTACTTTGTACTTGTATATTCTTGGAACTTACACATCCTTCCAAAATAGAGGGCCATTTAATTGGAATTTGGTTTTGATCCATATCGATCCGAGAATTTTCAAATGAGATAAAACATGATTTGCTAATTTTATATCAATGACGTAATAAGCCTCGCATATCGGACTCACTTACCTGCAACTACCGTTAAGGTCTTCGACTCAGTAGTCCAAACCACCTTGTGGGTACTGTGGCAGTTCAGAAACAAAGCAACATTTGCCATCAAGCGTCGTAACAAAGATTTAATCATCAACGATATCAAGTCCTTACCTTTTAATTGGTTTTCTAGTAGGCAAAAAAGGTCTTCATTAAATTGGATAGAGTGGTCTTGTAACCCTTGTAATGCTCTATCCATAACTTTGTATCCTTCTTCCTAGCATCTTGCTAGAGGTTCTCTTAATTTATATTCATTTGCCGTTCAAAAAAATAAATAATAATAAAAATAAAAATATATCTTTCTTCCTTTTTTGTTAACTTTTAAATGTTCTAAAGGCAGACGTGCATGCACAGAACGCACATGAGATTGTATAACTTTGGGATCTGAAGTAAAAACCCGAGCATATATAGAGTCCACAGGGTTTGTAGCAACCTTGTTATAGTACGCCATTGTCTGCTTGATCTAATCTTGGCCATGGTATCATTATATATGTCTCACAACTCACACTGTCCACTGTATCCCGAATACAGAATCCGGATAGAGCTGTGTTTATGTTTTGTATCTCAAGAATGAGGCACATATGAGAGCTTTAGAAAATCACAAGGTTTCAAAGTGTCGAGAGTTGAAAGAATGTAGGCTCAAGTTGCTCAAACAAACGCAAAAAAGATGTCCAATGGTTGTCTCCAGCAAACTTATATTGGATGCAGATTTCAAGAGGTAGTTCAACTTGGTCATAAACCAAGAGTCTAAGATTGCGTGTATAATCAGTTCTACATTCACTATCCTGCATAATTTCAGTGTTAGATGTATTACTCTTTTTTCACCGCTGTCCCACTTGATTGGGAGGTGATTTGTTTACATTGTATGTACTGTTGAAGAGTCAACGTGTCGTTTACTCATTTATTTTTAGAACATCTACACTGAATGGTTTTTTCACTGCATTACAAAACTTAATTTCGCCATTATTATGGCATTTAGTTATTTCCTACATACCAAATTGGTTAAAGGTTCATAACTATATATATAACATAGATTATCTTTACTATTTCTCATTGTTAATCCTCCTAATAATAAAATAAGACCCATGGAATCCACTCTTTTTGTTCTCTAGTATTTTTCATTGATTTGGACACCGTTGGGATTAAAGAATCTAAGTTAACCATTAATTACGAGTACGCAGTGTTAGATAGTGCTTTCAACTTAATGTTTTTCTTGTAATGTTTACAATCTTAATGATGATGATCTCTATGTCATGTATGTGTTCTTGATCACATGAATATGAAAATTATTGTTGGTGTATGAATTGTTGTTGTGATCTGTCCGTTTATGTTTATTCATTGAGAAGTTAAACGAGCACATATAAAACACATATAAAGGAATTAAATGTTCAAGTATGCATAGCATTTTTTTTACTAGGTATGTTTACAAACAATATCTAATAGAATAAAAAATATAACATTTGAACATACATAAACCAATTAGTATAAATAAACCCGCTTACAATGTATTTTAGGGATTTGAGATTTAAATATTGTTTATAATGTATTTTTGAGATTTAAAAATATATAAAATAATAATTTGGATATATATGACAATTTTAATGTTTGTGAAGAATATATGGCAATTATGAGTTTAGCTTGGATATATACGCAGTTATAAGTCTTTGAAAAGATATATACTTAAGCGAAGCTAAAAACTAAGGTAAAATTCTTTGTCCCACATAGCCTGGTGGAGAACAAAGTGATGGGGGGAAGATCTGATAAAAAGGAGGCGCACACATACATTGTAAATACCAAGCGCCCTTTGGAAGCATAATAAACCGGTTGCCTCTTTGATAACCACCAACTCCAGACCCTAAAATCATGATGCGCCAAAGAAAAAATCTTAAGATCATGATGGCAGACCATGTTCCTTTTGATATCCAAACAATAATCATCAAAAAGCTTCCAGCCAAATCAGTGATTCGATTCCGTTGTGTTTCGAAACAATGGAAGTCTCTAATCAACAGCTCGGAATTCATCCAGAATTACCAAACGATGAGTGATCGTCATCTACTAGTAAGGTACAATGTTCAAAAATTCATTGCCCATAAAAAATAACACGTTTCCATTATCGATGAATACGTTTCCATTAACGATAATGACGCTTTTCCTGAACACATGTCTCCCATAACTGTCCCCTTGTCTGTTAAGCCACTTAAACACGTAAGGATACTCAGTTCCTCGTATGGAATAATATGTTTTCGTGGTTATCAGAAAGATTACTCAGAGTTGTTTGTTTTTTGGAATCCTTCCATCCGGAAATCTGTGTCAGTTTTGTGGGAACCTCCAGTACCATTTGGAACTATTGGTTTTGGGGTTTGTCCCAAGACTCGTGATCCTAAACTTGTAAAGATTGATGATATCGAGGGTATCCCGGAAGTTCAGGTTTATACATTAAGCACACGAGCTTGGAAAAAAGTATCTCTTAAATCGCCATATAAACCATGTGGTACGGGGGTGTGTGTCAAAGGGTTTATTTATTGGCTTGCATGTGATAAAAGGCTGCCGCCTTTCAGAGATGGGTCTAATTCTATTGTTTCGTTTGATTTGAGTAATGGTGAATTTGGAAAAATGGATCTTCCGCGTAGTTTCCTACACTCGGAAGAGTTAACGTTATCCAAGTGGAACGAGTGTCTTATCGTGTTCGAACTCTCCGACATTGACGGCCATTCATTGAATTACTCAACCATATGGGTGATGAAGGATGATGGTGTTACACCATCTTATAATGTGATGTTCCGTATTGAGTCGATTTTTCCGAAGTATTGTGATGTATTAGAGCTTAGGAAGAGTGGCGAAGCTATAATTAAATCAAAATATGCAAATGATGATCATGATATTGATCATCCCATAATTCAAGTTTATGATCCCTGCTCAAGACGTGTCAATGATATCAGAATTCCCTGGTCAGGACATGATGATGTTGGAAAGACTACTTCTCTTTTGTCTATAAGCTCCTACATGGAAACCCTATTTCTGCTTGATCAGTAGTTTAGCTTCATCATTATTGAAGATGGTCATGATGGAAACACTTCAAAGTATAGAGATTATTAGTGTAAGTTATTAAATAGTGTGTGGAACTTTATGTTTGTCTTATCATGTTTACAGCCTTAGTGATGATGATCTCGATGTCATGTATGTGTTCTTGATCACATGGATATGTAAATGGGTTATTCGTTAGAGATTTTGGGTTTATTTACATTTGGTTGTTTAAGTTTAACTCGATTAATGAATGAATGAGAATGCTTAAATGGACAATGTCTTGTTAATGTATGTTCACTAAAAAAATGATGTTGTTATTGCACAGCCTTTTTTTGTTATTGGCGGCTTCGCAAATTGATTCATGGTCGTTATGCTTATTTTTATTTTATTTATTTATTTATTTTTTTCTTTTGCGAGAGGGTAAATAATGTGGTGTGTTATAAGAATGCTATCGAATATGGTGTTTATGTTACAGGAAGTGGCGGCACCTATAATAGTTATAGGGTGCTTCACCTTTCCCTCTTATTAACGAGGCAACATTTACCAGACCCTTGTTAAGCGAGACAGAATCAACCAGATTCTTGTTAGCGAGACATAATCAAACTAGAAAGGAACCAACGAGAAGAAGAAGGGAACCAAAACAGAAAAACACAAGCGCTGTTTTTGGTTCTGGAAGAAGAATACACGCTGAAACTTTGTTTCAGGAAAAGGAAGACGTTACTTGGATAACTAGGACATAAGATAAGTAGTATACGACTTATCTTTGTGTCGAAATTTCAAACCAGAGGACACCAATCTTTGTGGTGTCGGATTTCTGTTGTAGGCCATCGAACGCAGCAACAGAAGAAGAGATACCTTGTATAATACCGCATATACAAGAAGAGAAAACGAGTTGTTGCTTGGAGATAGAAGAAAATACAACCGGTTAGAAAAACAATCAAAGATTGTTTTTGGAAGAAGAGACGCTAGCGATATAAAGACTATTAACAAAAAACACGACTTGATCACTTGTGGGTTTTTGTTGGAGAAATACCGAAAGGTATTTTTTGGGTGAAGCACATTCAGTGTGGAACTAAAGTAAAGAGAAAGTGTTGTGGAACGCGGACAAGCAACGTAGGATACTATCATTCATAGTGGTAAAGGAAAGAACAAGTAATTGACTTGTTTCTTTGGAAAATACCGAAAGGTATTTTGGAAGATATTTGTGTTCGGAAAATAGACAAGACCAAGAGTTCGAAGGCAAAAACAATTATACATCAACACAAACGAAAGAAGAGAGACAACGTGGTGAAAGGAAAAGTAGACTGAAGGCAATTCGACAACATCAAAGGTGTACGCGAATTGGTTTAGTGAAAGTTGGAAAGAAAGAAAGTGGTTGGTATTATACTCAGTATCGGCACAAGTGGGAATACGGCTGTGTTTAATACACAACAACGAGGTCACAAATTCAAACTTTGGATTTCTCTTATACTTTAAATAGTATAGATCGTTATTTTACATTACTAGGAAATCCCGAGAACTATATATTGATCCCGTACTATTAGATTCCCGAAAAACTATTTCTGTTCTCATAGTATTAAGAATACCATACTTAGTTAGAATCCCCATTAGAAAGTGAAGATCATAAGTACCATCAATATGCTTGGTGACGATGCAAGTGGCAGTAACACTGCACCAAAACCCGTAACCCTATGACACAAGATATCAATGCCCAAAACTCAAAGCCACAAACTACACAGTTTGGACTATACAAATTAAGGTGATACTAGAAGCACAAGGCTTATGGGAAGCAATAGAACCTAAGGCTGATACACAAGTAGATGTTAAGAAGGATAAGGCAACAACTGCCTTCCTATATCAAGCATTGACCGAAGATGTGATCTTACAAGTAGCAAGTTGCAAAACAACAAAGGAATTATGGGATTCATTAAGAAAGAGACACGTTGGAGAAGAGAAAGTACAACAAGCACGGTTACAATCATTGATGATTGGATTTCAGACCCTTCAAATGAAGGAGGATGAAACGGTGGATGCATTTACAGCCAAACTAAACGGCTATGCTACAAAGGCAAAAGAATTAGGAAAAGCATTGGATGAATCACTTTTAGTTCGAAAACTATTAGATTCCACACCCGATAGGTTCATTCAAATAGTAGCATCCATAGAACAGACGAATGATCTCGATGACATTACGTTAGATGAGATCGCAGGAAAACTTAAGGCATTCGAGGAGAGAATAAAACTCCGAAAGGGAGGACAAGTAGAAAGCCAAGATAACCTATTATTCGCACAAAGCGAATACTCTAGAGATAAGAAACGATTTACCAAATATAGGGGTAGATCAAACTATTCACGAGGTAATTGGCAAAATAAGGGAAATAGAGACAACTCGAATGGAGGAAACTCAAGTCACAATAAGAATAAAGGTGAGTGGGATAAAAGGAACTTGAAATGTTACAATTGCGGGAAACCCGGACATTTCAAGAGAAATTGTAAAAGTCCACCAACAACTCAGGAACAATCAAACCTTATCTTAGAAGACGATGAACCATCATTATTAATGGCGACACAAGAAACTGAAGAAATCTTGTTAAATGAAGAACAAGTACACCCCCGGAAATATGCTACAACAGATGCTAGCATATGGTATTTAGATAATGGTGCAAGTAACCATATGACGGGCACCAAAGGCCATTTTAAGGATATTGACGAAAACATCACTAGACGCGTTGGTTTTGGAGATGGATCGTACGTAAAGATAAAGGGTAGAGGTTCAATATTATTAGGATGTAGAAACCTACAACAAAAGATGATTTCGGATGTTTACTACATTCCAAACCTCAAGAGCAACATACTTAGTCTAGGACAACTTACATAAATAGGTTGCAAGGTCATCATGGATGGAAATTTACTGACTTTGTATGATAAGAATAAGAAGTTGTTGATGAAAGTAGAACGATCTAAGAATCGACTTTACAGTATTAGATTACATATAGTAGCACCTATATGTCTCTTAGCAAACGTAGATGACCAAGCATGGTTATGGCATGCTAGATTAGGTCACCTGAACTTTGACGCAATAGACAAGATGACAAAGAAAGGTTTAGTAGATGGCATACCTAGAATAAACCATGCAGGACAAATCTGTGATGCATGTTTATTAGGAAAACACATCAGAACACCTTTTCCAAACCAAGCTAAATTCATATCAAAGAACCCGTTGGACTTAGTATATGGAAATCTTTGTGGTCCCATAAGTCCAGCCACACACTCTGGAAAGAAGCTCATCTTATTATTAGTAGATGACTGCACATGTTTTATGTGGGCTTACTTTCTAAACTCGAAAGATCAAGCATTCAACACATTCAAGGAATTTAGGCAGCAGGTTGAATCAAAGTTGAAGTTGAAAATTAAGATGCTAAACGATAGAGGAGGTGAATTTACATCACATGAATTCACCAAATCTTGTAAGGAAAATGGAATAGAAAGACAATTGTGACACCATACTCACCGCAATGAATGGTGTAGTAGAGAGGAGAAATAGGACAGTGTTATCAACTACTAGGAGTATGATGAAAGCGATGAAGTTACCCTTAACTTTTTGGCGGAAGCGGTCAGCACGCCATTTACATACTCAACAGGTACCTCACGAAAGCCCTGGAAGATAAAACACCATATGAAGCCCTCTACAATAGAAAACCAAACCTAGAATACCTAAGCATATTCGGATGCACATCTTATGCTAAGGTAATGATACCACACTTAAAGAAGCTTGATGATAGAAGCATTCCAATGATTTACTTAGGAGTTGAAGAAGGATCAAAAACATGTAGACTATATGATCCAGTAGGAAAGAAGAAACATGTTAGTAGGGATGTGAAGTTTATGGAAACGAAACCGTGGGATTGGAACAACAATGAAGAGGATACAGACACAGAAGATACGTTTTGGACTAGCTTTGTAGTAGATGGAGTTGACCATCAACATAGAAAATACTGATAACACGTATCAAGAACAAGAACCTATACCAGATCCACCCTCACCAATCACGCCACCATCATACACTTTCAACCCTAACTCAGAAGATGAAGAAGGAGCTACTATTAGTTTCATTCGAAAGCTCAGATCCTAGATTTGATCATAGACCTATACAAGGTTTAAAGAATATTATGGAAATCTACCAAATTGCACGTGAAGTAGAAGCACCAAGCTTATTCTTCACAGAAGAAGAACCCGTAATTACAAGAAAGCATCAAAGATGAGAAGTGGATTGAGGCCATGGAAATTGAATTAGATTCAATTAACAAAATAACACATGGACTCTTACCACATTGCTCGAAAATCGAAGGCAATAGGACTCAAATGGGTTTATAAAACCAAGAGAGATGCACAAGGTAGGATCATAAAGTATAAAGCAAGATTAGTAGCAAAGGTTATGTACAAGAACAAGGAATAGACTTGATGAAGTGTTTGCACCGATTGCTAGGATAGAGACAGTTCGATTAATATTTGCACTAGCGACATATCATGGATGACAAGTACACCACTTAGATGTAAAATCAGCATTTTTACATGGAGAACTGAAGGAAGAAGTCTATGTTACACAACCTGAAGGTTTCATTCAACAAGGAAACCTAGGAAAAGTCTACAAGCTAACTAAAGCTTTGTATGGCTTAAGACAAGCACCTAGAGCTTGGAACGTGAAGCTTGACCAAACCTTGAAGTCTTTAGACTTTAAGAAATGTAATCTCGAACAAGCAGTCTACACAAAGAGAAGCAAGACTTCTACACTTATCGTTGGAGTATATGTAGATGATTTGATAATCACGGGCACTCCAAAGAAGGAAGTAGACTTGTTCAAATCCCAGATGGAAGATAAATTTGAAATGAGCGACTTAGGTTTGCTAGCATATTACCTTGGGATAGAAGTTAGACAGACAGGAGGAGAGATTACGATCAAGCAAACTGGATACATTAACAAGATCTTAAAAGAGACAAGCATGACGGACAATAATGACACGAAGACACCGATGGATCCCGGCACTAAGTTGGTCAAGGCGGAAGATGGAAACCCGGTTGGCGCAAATTATTACCAAGCCTAATTGGAAGTCTCGGATACTTACTACATACAAGACCGGATCTTAGTTACTCGATTGGACTACTCGGTGATTTATGCAAGACCAAGGATCATCACCAAGGCGGTGAAACAAGTAATCCGATACATCAAAGGAACGAAAGACCATGGAATAATATACAAGAAGAAGGCGGTGCAAGATTATAGGATACAACGACGGTAGTTATGGAATCAATACGGATCAAGGAAAAGGAACTACTGGAATAGTATTTTACTTTGAGAGTCACCTATCACGGTGTACTCGAAGCAACCAACAAGTGGCACTCTCATCATGTGAATCGAATTCATGGCGCTCTCGCGGAACATGTCAAGCCTTATGGCTAAAACGTTTACTTAGTGAATTAACTGGATTGGAAGAAACAAAGATAACACTTAGAGTTGACAACGTATCAGCTATAGCACTCGTAAAGAACCCAATTTTTCATGGAAGGAGCAAGCACATAGACATTCGCTATCATTTCATTCGTGAATGCGTAGAGAATGGTCATATCAAAGTGGAACACGTAAGTGGAGAACTACAAAGAGCAGACATCTTAACGAAAGCTTTACCAAGACTCAAGTTCGTGACTATGCGACAAATTCTCGGAGTTCAAGACTTTGGACGAAGCAACGATCAAGATTAAGGAAGAGATTGTAAACTAATAATCTCACCATTGCTTCTAACTCAAAGGACCATACTTGCTCGTTTTAAAGTTGCCAACCGAATAGCGGTTGATGGCAGTTACATAACCGCCAAAACGGTTATGGGTAGTTATAGAAAGTAGTTATGGAAAACGGCTGTAACCGCCAAAAACGGTTATCACTTGAACCGATGTGTCGTTTGGGAAATGTACCCATTCGATTAGTATATATACGTACATACTTGTAACGTTACAGAAGTTAGACGATTAGTTATTCAAAGTTCTTATTGTTATTGTTTGCATATTTCATATCGACTCAATTCATATAAACGTTAGGGACCAACATTGGACTGCTGCATGTACTTTCAGTTGATAGGCAATTTAGCACCCTGACCAGAACTTGATTTAGTGTCGGTTACAAATAAAATTACAACAGTTGAAGAGTCACTACATAAGCATGAGATTGTATAACTTTAGGATCTCAAAAAAAAAAAAAAACCGAGCATACATAGAGTCCATAGGGTTTGTAGCGGCCTTGTTACCAGTAAGACTAATAGAGTTATAGTGCGGCGTTGTCTGTTTGATATAATTTTGGACGTGGTATCGATAAATATGTCTTTCACAACTCACATTGTCCAATGTATCCCAAATACATAATCCGGATAGAGTTGTGCTTATGTTTTGTATCTCGAGAATGAGGCACATATTAGCTATCCAATTATGTATTCGACAACCGGTTTCTTCGTATCAATGATGGTGGATGTTTTTGTAATCACCTCCAAATGACCAAGTGGGAAGGCAACCTCCTCACAAGAGATCTAGAGTTCAAACCTCACTAGGTACGCATTTGGGGTGACCAAGGAAAGGGTCGGAAATGGTCATGGGGATATCTCGGTTATATCCATTTACCATTAGAGGAATTTGGTTGACTACGTCATTGCTTATATATCCAGGCTGAATTCTTTTAATTTGTTTCTTAGTGTTCAACTTCTTGTGGCAAGTATTCGATCCCTGAGTTCTGTGATAGAAATCCAAAGAAGAAGACCAAGGGGACGGTTTAGTCTAACCTTCTCGCAGTCACTGGTTAGTAACTTCTTTTTCACCTAAAAGGATGTTGGAATAATGCTTTTGCTTCCTTGAAGTGAGCAGTCCTTTACCAAAAGTTGGCTGATTGTAAAATAGTCAGGTGATTAAATCTTAATGTACTCACTTTGAATATAATATAGATGTAATCTTGTCTCTCCCTTGAAGCACATCATTGTGACACAACTTTTGTGCCATGGGAAGTACTTTCTTTTTAGTTGAGGAGTATAACTTGACAATTAGGATTACAGATTACAGATTTCTAGTTATGTCAGCGGTAAACTGCAGAATTAATAGTTCATATAAATCATCTTTTTTGGTATGAACTTTTTTGGTATCCTATTTGGACAGATTATTATGTTTCTGCATCAAGCCAATGCGACAAAGGTGTCCAATGATTGTCTATGTTTCCACGAAATGACCCTTTGTTCAAACTGAAGATATAAGATGAACTTTGCAGCAGACTGTTTTAAACATCGTCACTTGGTTCTTCATTGGTTCACAAGTATATTAACAAGCCCCTTTGGAATATCATTACTTAAGAGCAGACTGTAGTTTTAAGACAATTTGCACATTTCTAACAGTAACATTACTGCTCATCTTCCTTACACTATCATTGTACATCAGCTGTGAGCAGGAAGTGAGTGTTCTATACTGGCAAAGAGGACCCACGACACTTTAGGAAATGAAATATACACCCAGCATAAATATAGTCGACAGGGTGTATAGCAGCCTGGGCACTAGCAAGATTGACAAGGGGCGGTCTGTTTGATATATTTTTAGGTCATTATATCAATATATACCATCCACTATTTCGCTAATACATAAGCCGATTCAAACTGGTGCTTATGTGCTGTATCTTAAGAATGAGGCACTTAGGCACATATTAATTATCTAATTCTGAATTCAACAACCGGTTTTTGCATTTTAAGGACGGTGGATGTTTTAATAGATATTACTGTGAGAGGAATTTGGTTAACTATACGCTCCTAATTTATCTGATTGGTTAATCAGGATGCTACCAGTAAGTATGAGAAAAAAAGGGGGACGGTTTGGTTTATCATTCTAAAAGTCTTGGTTAGTAAGTTCTTTGATCACAAATTTACCGATAAATTATATGATAACTGCAACCATACAATGATTTGACATGTAATTTAAATATCACACTTTATGCGTTTCTTGTATTAACATAACCAGCATTACATATAATGTACAATAATTACTGTTGATCTTCCTCAAGTTATGCTGTAGGGTAGGACGCTTGCATGGCAATGCCACAAATGCCTTCTTTGGCATCGACATCTCTTTCCATCATTATATACCCCTCTTGACCCCAACTTGATCATGAAATATTGTTATCTTATTGAATATTTTGAGTCTTTGACTATGTTTGATTTGTGAAATTCGGAAAATACTTGAGTCTTACCACATTGGCCTTGGTCTTTGATAGGTGTTACTGCACCTTTCTTTCTCCAATCCATTGATGATGGAACTGCTGTTACATTTTCATACCTGAAAGCAGAAGTCGATGGGGAGCATTCATGTGCCAAGAACCGGTTCCTTGTGGTTCTGAACTCTTCATTGGTAAGGTCTGCGAATTCATTGACTGCTAGTTTGTAACTTTTGTTCATGGCATTGTTGAATGACTGAATGTACTGAACATTCTCTTGGTAAATTTTAGAACGTTGTTCTTTCTCGTATATGTCCTTGTACATACGTCCATAACGAGCCATCCATTGCTCATGGCTCTCGTAGCTTGAAGTTTCAGGGAGCAACCTGGATGCAGTATTTGAAAGCAGTGTAGCTGAGAAAAAGAGTAAAACCAAACAAACGAGTGAGGTGTGGTTTGTGGAAGACATAGTGCTGCTTGGTATAAGAAACAAGGGAAATGAATGTGTTGGAGTGAAGTCTTTCACCAGAGGTTAGGTTTATATAGAGTAAAATGATTTCACACTTATATGCAAAAGTAAAAATGATTCTGTTCAACTTCGTGGAAGCTAAGATATTCTGTGTATGATGTATTTAATTAATGTGAGCTAATAACGTATTGTATATGTTGTTTAGATTAATTACTGGTCTTTCATTTTTTGGATTCTTGGATTTTCCTGCTGGAGTCTACTGCAAAAGGGAAAACTATTTTGTTGGAACTTAATTACACATGCTTCCAAATTAAATAGAGGGCCGTTTAATTGGAATTTGGTTTTGATCTATATCCGAGAAGTTTCTAATGGCTCAGATAAAACAGGATTTGTCATTCGTATATTTCTTCTTTTTTTGGGCAGCTTTTAAAATGTTCTGAAGGCAGAAGTGCATGCACATAACGCACATCATATTTGTTCTGCATGTCTCTAAATAGCTACTTTAGCAGCGATCTGCACATGTTTTCATATGTCAGAAATGTTTTTATGGTATGGCAGGAACAATATGCAACCTAGGTGATGTACTCCAGAAAATAAACCACCACTGTATGTTGGACTGCCCTGCATCTACTTTCAGTTGGATACGCAATGTAGTACCCTGACCAGAACTTGATTTAGTGTCAGTTACAAAGAAAATTACAACAGTTGAAGAGTCGCTACGAAAGCATGAGATTGTATAACTTTAGGATCTGAAAAAAATCCGGTATATAGCAGCCTTGTTACCAGTAAGACTAATAGAGTTATAGTGCGGCATTGTCTCTTCGATCTAATTTTGGCTGTGGTATCAGTAAATTATATGTCTGTCACAACTCACAATGTCCACTATATCCCAAATACAGAATCCGGATAGAGTACGTTATACTTATGTTTTGTATCTTGAAAATGAGGCACATATTAATTATCGAATTATGTATTCGACAACCGGTTTCTTCGTATCAAGGATGGTGGATGTTTTTGTAATCACCACCAAATTACCTAGTGGGAAGGCACTTAACCTCCTCACAAGAGATCTAGGGCTCAAACCTCACTAGCTACGCATTTGGGGGTGACCAAGGAAAGGGTCGGAAATGGTCATGGGGATATCTCGATTATACCTAAAAGGATGTATGAATGTTGGAATAACAGTCATGTGTGTTGTTTTGCATGCAATACTATACAAGCAAACAAAGGATGATGAAAGTGTTGTTGTACAAGTACATAAACCATGAAATATTTGAATATACTATATACTATCATTTAGGTTTCGTCAACGAGATTAATTGTGGACCTGTGGTGTTACAGATTTCTAGCTACGTAAGCGGTAAACTACAGAATTTATAGTTCATATAAAACTTCTCTTTTTGGTGATATCGTCATGAACTATCCTCGTTTGTGCCTTCTCTAACAGTGTTAAGCGTGTATGCACAACTAATATACTGTTGCATTTCGAGTTTGTAACTAGAAAATACATTGAAAACATCGATATTCTTAATCAAATATTATACACTTCCCGACTTATTATGGGGATTAAAAAAAAAAAAAAAAAATGGGTGAATCCAGAAGGTCGCTGGGAGCTGTAACAAAAAGCTTTAACAAATTGCGAGGTTAAGCGTCAATAGTTGAAATGGGTTAGGCTCAAGCAGCTCAAACCAATGTAACAAAGGTGTCAAATATTGTCACAGTCGATTGAGAAAGTTTCGTATAGAAGCCAGATTTCAAGAGGTAGTACAATTCGGTCAAAAGCCAAGAGTCTAATATTATGACTAGAATTAATTCCACGTCCTTCATACAACGTCTCCATATCAGACAAGCAAAGTGACATGACACTTGGTTCAAGAGATTGACCTGAAGATATAAGATGCAGAGATGTGCAGCAGACCCTGTATTTAAAATGGCCATAACCAGTTGACTTGGTTCTCACACTGTTCTAACAAGCCCTTTCAAATATCATTACTTAAGAGCGAGTCCCAATTAAACATCAAATAAGAGAACACTGTAGTTTTAAGACGATTTGCACATTTCTAACACTAACATTATGACTACAACTCCTCACCTTCCTTACACTACCAGTGTGAGTTGCAGCATGGTTAGATTCCTCGTTGCTGTTGCAGGTGCCATCAACTCCTTTGTATGGATAGTTGCTCTCTGTAGTGAGACCTTTATTGCTTACGATGAAGTCAAAGGCGTTGTCCATAAGACCACCCTCACATCCCTGATCTATACCACTTGTGTCACAGTCCACGAGCTCTTGTTCAGATAGAGAGATCAATTTACCTGTTTTGAGTTGAGTTATTCCTTCCATAGCTGCCACAGCCGAAAAGGCCCAGCAACACCCTACATATGATCATGAAATATTGTTATCTTATTGAATATTTTGAGTCTTTACTATGTTTGATTTGTGAAATTCCGAAAATACTTGAGGCTTACCACATTGGCCTTGGTCTTTGATAGGTGTTATTGTTGGTTTTATGGACTATAAATTAATAGATGTGTGTTAGGATCGAACTTGAGACCACGGGATTGCACACTTTACGTATGAGAATTAAAGTTAATAATTAAATGTAAATGTTATATTTATTTATTAATTAAATGAAATAACTAACGAACGTTAAGTAATTAATGTAATGGATTAACGGGAGTTAAATGTATTGGAAAAGGACTATGTTGTAAATATTGGGAAGGTTCGGAATCCTTGTGGGATGGTTAGAACCGATCGGCCACAAGAAAAGGAAACCCAATCCTCTACAACTCAAACTTGTTCACCAAGTTAGTTTGGGTATAAATACAAAACCAATGGTGTTTGTAATTTATCTCTTGTACTCATTATGCTAAAACCTAAATAGTTTTGTATGTGTTTTTGCATAATCCGATCGTACAACCCTTATGGGTGTCGATCCACATCTTTTCAAAACAAAGTTATTTTGTTTAATTAAAACTAGCATTACTTTAATTTGTTATAATGCGTGTGTACAAGAGCGTGGTACAATCACACTATTGATTGTATCTTGGATTGAATTACAAAACGGTAAGGGGTAATTCTTATAATCCTATAAACCCTAATTAGGGTTCATCCAATTGCTAGTTTTGTGGATTTGATTCTTGTTCGGCTAGAATCAAGAAATGTACGCATATTCTTGTTTATGTTAATTAATTATTCATTAATCTTTCCTATACGCTTCCGCTTGAATACTTTGATGTTTATTGTTTATATTTATGATTGTCATGTTATATAATTCCAACAGTGGCATCACGAGTCATTGGTTTTAATGAGTAATTAATTACTAAACACGTAAAAAACGGATATTGTATTGTGTTTGATATGATTTATTCTAGGGTTTTGGTTATGATTATATAAACCCTAATTTTAGGGTTAAGGCTTTTGCCCTAATTTGGTTTTAAAAATCTATTATGGATCGAATTTTTTTTTGGGTGGAAACCCTAAAATTTTTAGTCGATTTCCTAAATTTTTTAGGGTTTATATTAATTGTTATGTTATCAATATCGAAACCTAGATTTAATATATTTGTTACGTGATAAATTCATGAATAAAGTGTTATGTGACATGGAATTGTATGCGATCTTGTGACTTAATTGAATAATTGTTATGTTATATCCATGATGATACATGCATGTTTGTCATGGATAGTTGCTTATATTATTATTTAATTGTTAAGATTGGATTAATTGTTAAGTTTTATACACATGTATATTTATGATAAATCTTGAATTGGGATGACTCAATTATATACATTAATGAATCAATTATGTGCAATTTGGTATATCATTAATTATGGGTTTACGCAATC
Organism: Chrysanthemum lavandulifolium; assembly: GCA_022545495.1. NCBI lineage: Eukaryota > Viridiplantae > Streptophyta > Magnoliopsida > Asterales > Asteraceae > Chrysanthemum > Chrysanthemum lavandulifolium. The sequence continues at coordinate 206,215,933 of CM040246.1, forward strand.
GATTAAATCGATGTATGTGGCTCACTTTCAATTGAGAGAGTGAAAGCCCTAATTAATATATCGTTAATTTAACCTAGACATTGATTATTAATAGGGTTTTATTGAATAAGTTGCATGTGGCTACTTGTTTACACGTATAAATTGTTTATTATGTGCGCATTGTTTTTAGTTGTTTATATTTTTATTGGTATTACTTGTTTGTTTATTATGTGCGGCGGTTTTAAGCAAAGGGTAATTTTGAATAGAAAAATAATACGGACTAAACAATGGTGAAATTTGATTTGTTTTGGAAGAGTTAAGTTTTCAATAGTTTAATTGATTGGTGACTTTGGTACAATGATGAGCAGCTCACCCATTCGAATGAACTATAAAGGGGTTATTTAAGAAGTGCGCATCACACTTGAATGGATGTCTAAGGTTATGCGTTTGCGCTTACGGTCCTCTCCCTCTGTAAGTTCGAATGGAGCTACTTAGTAAGCCATAAAAGTACAAGCTCATCTTAAGGCGAATTAGTTTTAATTCCATGCGCCACTTGGTGGTAATTATCCGAAACACTAAGTGTTTACACTTATGCAAAAGTACGGTATAATGGATGATAATTAACACTAAATTCCTTGATTGGTGAACCCAATACCTCAATCAAAACTTTGATAATTTGATCTTTATGAATTGGTAATAAAAGTTTTTATTAAAATTTATGCTACAAGATGAATGCATGACATCTTTGTACATATTTGATTTGACCACATAAAATCAAAACTAGTACCCTTTTAAATTAAGAATATGCCATCTAATTAAAAGGAACACTTGAAGTTGCAATTTAAGTCATGAGAGTACTTGGCTAGATTGTGATGGAGAGTAAATCTCTATGTAAAGTGAGACTTTACATGGACATATTTGCGTTCTTTAAGTTAGACACTTAAGTTGAGTAGGAAGTGAGACTTGGACTCAATGGCATAAGATGGGATGAAACATGTTTATATTTGCAATAGCGTTGGAAAATATAAATCCCATAATGATCTAGGAGTTGGAAATTGTTTGCCAATTAATGTTCGACAGATTACCTTATTATATGCGTTCGTTGCTAGCGGATCAAGCGATGTAATGAACCTATGATAATTTGGATCCTAGTTTTAGAAAATTCTATGGTTATATGAATATTACCTTGGGTATTTTATTTTCTTGAAAAGTTTAATTATCGAAAATACTATAATTGAATTTTGAAAATTCTTTAAATGTATTAATGCAACATTAAACCGTAAACGTAGGTTATTCCTGTATTGGTAAATTGATCTACACACATAAGGGTTTTGGTAGAGTCAACTTTACTAAGAGAATAAACCTAGTCCTCTTTTCACGAAAGAGTGAGATTCAACCTATTCCTTTTCATGAATGAAGAAAGGTATGATAGGACAATTAGAATTGTCTAAATTCTAAATACATAACTCGTAAGCAAATTTTAATAGTTAAGAAAATTGCATATTTACGAGTTATTAAATTAGAAGCTAGACTAATTCTTGTATAATTGGTAAAAGACAAACTAGCATATTTTATCTAGTTGTTGTGCTTTGACCATTTAAAAGTACTACTTACAATTGTTGGAATAGTAGAACTATTAAGAAAGAAATTGCATGCCCAATTTTTCAAGTTAATAGCATTGATGGATAGTTCATCATCTACATAGTAGAATACACTCTTTAAGTACATAAGTAATTGTTATGTATGGACTTTTTCAAAGGTGTAGGGAAGTAAATAAAACACTATTTTCTTTTCTTGGTTAATGAAACACTTACAATGTTGTCAAATCCGATTGGGAGTATGTTGTTCTTATTCTTGAATAAGGAATTAATGTAATGATCTCTTATTCGGTGGGAGTTACAAGCTTTGTCATCTTGGTAGTAACTTCAGTTATCTCTAGAATGTCTTACGATAATTACTTTCCACTTGTAGACACTTATGTTTTCAAGGATAGTCATGTACGTTTCCTTATTAGACAATGAAGTGGTTCTACATCTACTAGTTATGCTAATATCAATGACACAATCATATTAGTCACATAAACAAACATATGTTGTGTTGTTTATACGCTACATGATGTTGTTCCATGCACAAGTGGGAGAAATCTATATTGTGTGCAAGGTACAACATATAAGTATATGATTTAACGGATTCTCTTGACGCAAGGTAAGAGACTAACGTTCTAATATAACTTGTACATATCTAATTCAAGAAACACTTGGTGTTACAATTTCGTCATGTGAGAACTTGGCGAGATTGCAACAACAAAGTAAATCTCTATGTAAAGTGAGATCTTGCATGGACATATTCTTGTTTCTAAATTAGACAAGTATTTAGAACATGTGTCAAAATGATATATAAGACTACTTCAAATTAGATTTTTATGTATTATTAGAATGACATAAATGAAGTAATCTAATACTACTTCAAATTTGTTTATTTATGTATTTTGGAATGACATAAATGAAAAATAATGTAGTCTGCATTATTGTGAAGTAAAATAAATTAACTTGAAATTACTATTGAAACCAAGAGTTGTGTTCATAATTACTTTAGTTAAACATGTTTATGATTCATTGTAAAGACATAAACATAAAGTCTTTAAGACTTATAATAAAGTAAGACGTTAACTTGTTATGTTTTTAATTAAGACATATACAAGAAGTCATTGAGTTGATCAATGATTTATAACGTATAATGGGATTATAACGGTTTATGTTTCTTGTTGAGACATGGATATGAAGTGACTTGGTTAAAAGGTACTTGTGTTATAAAGCATGCAATTGGCTTGGAAAGTCTATTATACCATTAAGTTGACTTAGTTGGTAAATAGGTAAGCCAAAATGGAATATGTTTATCTTATATATTGTTAGATTGTCTTACAATATTAAATTCTAATGAATACCACAAGTTGATGGTATGTTCGAGTTAGGAGAATCAAACTCTATTTGATTTGTTTGATTCATGATAACCATAACTTCTTTCTTAAAAAGTAACAAGGTTAGAATATTGAGTATGGATTGAATATACTCAATATGACTCCAACCTAGAAGATTAATAAAACACCATTTTATTATGGAATGTGATGAATCACATTAAGTTTTAAAATTGAAGATTCTGAATTTGTTAAACTACTTATGAATAGGTTATTAACAAACTTAAGTCAGGAATTATCAATGTGTAATTTGTAATGTCCCAAATAGATAACAATGTAGTTTTGCTCTAATTGCTAAGTATATATAGATAGTCTATATATTACAAAAGGCAAGTGGGAGTTTTTTATCTTGAAAGATAAAATTACAAGATACATAATCTTCTAAAACACACTAGTAAATATCATGATGAGGTTAGACATGTAAATGATAGACCTCATGATGATGGAATTTTCATTCATAGATCTGCAAGGATATCTCGGATATTTGACTTATATCTTTGAGAAATATGAGTTACAGGATTATAGTAAACACGATAATCATTATGATGGATTACCAAATATTGAATTGGGAAAATTACTCATACTATGAATGTTAAAGATGCTGTCCATAAAGATAATCAATTTTGGAAATTTGGTTTATCTTAATAGTTAGACTAGAGAATGGAAATGAGTTTCTTCAAAGAGATGAAAAACCCTAGTGGTTTGAATTTCTATATAGAAATCATATGGACAATATTCTACACATATTTAATACATGTCTTATGACAAGATTATTAATCATACTTAAGCAATTAATTGTGATTGAATATTCTTTTCTAGACACATTAAATATATAAAGATGATAATTGTCATACTTGTTTTCATTAATATGAAATGACAATGGAATATCAAAACTCTTTCTTGAGAAATTACTTGAGCGAGGACGGTAAGTAATTGAAAGGTTTTTAATTCATATAATCTTTGGAAGTGTACAGTGCAATAATTCATGAATGGATAAATGCATGCATCTATGAAATTATTCTTATGTTAAATTATTAAATCAATTTTCGATTTATAATTAAAATAAGATAAATTTTAAGTATTCCTGAAAGCTAGTGGGAGTATTATGTTAAGGTTTTAAATCTTATATGTTGTATAACATATGAGAAGTAACATTCCTTGTAAGCTAAATGTTAAGTCTTAGATTGGAATGAAACTTCACTTATAAGATTTAAGAATTAAAACATACAACCTTGGAATATATGTTTATTGTTAATAAACATGTGCAGTAAAATAAATGATTCTAATAAAACATGATATATGGATAAATATCTTTTGACAAGATAGAATATGAATGAATTCTAAGTTTGACATGTAGATTCATCATGTACATCATGTAGTGTATTCAAATTGTTGTATCATTCTTGAATGATAGATGATTTGACAACATTGATATCTAACTAAAAGTTATTAGATAACTTGTGTAATGAATATTCTAAAAGAATTACATCCTCGACTGGAATTGCTCCTAAATTCTATGGATGAACAATATGTCAAATGTTGTGCAAATTGTCATCGACTTTAAACTTGAAAGTTAGGAAAGCATCAAACATTACACAATAAGATATTAAAGTTTACGGAGTTTTAATAAGCATATTGTTGTTTGTATACAATGATCTTGGTTTAATTGAGATGACACTCAATACTAGTCATGGTAGGATTTCATCCTTGTTAATGGCCATGTGAACTAGTTGTGCTATCTAAAAGCACGGTTGCATTATACATTAAAAGAATAAGAATACTTTAAACTTTGAAATGTTTGAAAGTTTAAATTGTCATAAATTTGTGATAGAGGATGTCACACACTTTATGAATTATTATGTTGATTGGTGAATGCACACATACAAGAACTTCACTAATTGAATTCTTGAAATAAGTATTCTCAAAATTATGATAGATCAAGTTGGTTGATTTATGCCTTGTCAACAAGTATGATTGTCATTACTTGATGCATAATTCATCAACTGGAATTTTCATGCATTGATCTATTTGGTATTTGGATAAGGGATGTTAAACAATTGTTATAATAAATCAAATACTTGGTATGTTTGATTTTATAATATATTGTATCCTATATTTGCATGTTTAATCCGTGAGTAAATTTATTTATTCTAAATCGTCCGTTGTCAATTAATGATATGGGAGTATCATTAAACTAAGACAAATCGAGAGATATGGTAGAATATACTTGAAAGTATATTGATGAGAATGCATACCAATTTGGATGATATTCAATGAATTGAATATAGGACTTATCGAACTACATAATTTACTTTGTGGATATTGTTATAAGTAAATTATGAATAGTTATCCTCGGACTTGAGATACCAAATAAGTGTCATGAATGTAGTGCACTTATGTGGAACAACTTAACGCTATCGTGGCGGTAGTCATAAGGGTTGTTTCACGAAGTGTTGCAAAGTTTGTGGGTTATTCTTGTAGTCAAGATAGAATTTGTTCCTTCAAATTTATTTTGGAGTTTAATCTTCTTTGGGCCCTCGTAGGGTTGACAAGATGTTTGCATGGCCATGCCCAAAGTTCTCCCGAATATGTTCGGAAGATTTGGTAATCTTGCTCAATCACTTACAACGAAAGCAGAATGGTTGAATAAAGAATGACTTAATTCCATATCTTTATTTAACATGGTATTAGAAACAAAGGATAATAATAATGAGAAATCATTAAAGGTTTTCCGAGAGCCTTACTCGAGTTGTACTAGAGGCATCGAAGTGTTGCTAGACGCTAACCGATGTGATCACTCTATTAAGATATGTCCAGTGGGGTGTTGGTTTTATGGACTATAAATTAATAGATGTGTGTTAGGATCGAACTTGAGACCACGGGATTGCACACTTTACGTATGAGAATTAAAGTTAATAATTAAATGTAAATGTTATATTTATTTATTAATTAAATGAAATAACTAACGAGCGTTAAGTAATTAATGTAATGGATTAACGGAGTTAAATGTATTGGAAAAGGACTATGTTGTAAATATTGGGAAGGTTCCGGAATCCTTGTGGGATGGTTAGAACCGATCGGCCACAAGAAAAGGAAACCCAATCCCTCTACAACTCAAACTTGTTCACCAAGTTAGTTTGGGTATAAATACAAAACCAAGGGTGTTTGTAATTTATCTCTTGTACTCATTATGCTAAAACCTAAATAGTTTTGTGTGTGTTTTTGCATAATCCGATCGTACAACCCTTATGGGTGTCGATCCACATCTTTTCAAAACAAAGTTATTTTGTTTAATTAAAACTAGCATTACTTTAATTTGTTATAATGCGTGTGTACAAGCGTGGTACAATCACACTATTGATTGTATCTTGGATTGAATTACAAAGCGGTGAGGTAATTCTTATAATCCTATAAACCCTAATTAGGGTTCATCCAATTGCTAGTTTTGTGGATTTGATTCTTGTTCGGCTAGAATCAAGAAAGGTACGCATATTCTTGTTTATGTTAATTAATTATTCATTAATCTTTCCTATCGCTTCGCTTGAATACTTTGATGTTTATTGTTTATATTTATGATTGTCATGTTATATAATTCCAATGATTCTGCACTTTCTTTCTCAATCCATTGATGATGGAGCTATTGTTACATTTTCATACCGAAAGCGAAGTCGATGGGGAGCATTCATGTGCCAAAACCGGTTCCTTGTGGTTCGAACTCTTCATTGGTAAGGTCTCATAATTCATTGTTGCTAGTTTGTAACTTTTGTTCATGGCATTGTTGAATGACCGAATGTCTTGAACATTCTCTTGGTAAACTTTAGAACGTTGTTCTTTCTCGTATATGTCCTTGTACACACGTCCATAACGAGCCATCCATTGCTCATGGCTCTCGTAGCTTGAAGTTTCGGGGAGCAACCGGATGCGATGTTGAAAGCAACGTGGTGAGAAAAGTAATACCAAACAAACGAGTGAGGTGTGGTTTGTGGAAGACATAGTGCTGCTTGGTATAAGAAACAAGGGGAATGAATTAATGTGTTGGAGTGAAGTCTTTAACCAGAGGTTAGGTTTATATAGAGTGAAATGATTTCGCCCTTATATGCAAAAGTAAAAATAATTCTGTTCAACTTCGTGGAAGATAAGATATTCCGAGTATGATGTATTTAATTAACGTGAGCTAATAACGTATTGTATATGCTGTTTAGATTAATGGTCTTTCAATTTTTGGGTTCTTGGATTTTCCTGCTGGAGTCTCCTGCAAAAGGGGAAAACTATTTTGTACTTGTATATTTGCTGGAACTTACACATGCTTCCAAAATAGAAGGCCATTTAATTGGAATTTGGTTTTGATCAATATCCGAGAAAATTCTAATGGTTCAGATAATTTGCTTTTAAATGTTCTAAAGGCAGACGTGCATGCACTGAACGCACATTGGATTAGTTCTGCATGTCTCGAAATAGCTACTTTAGCAGCGATCTGCACATGTTTTAATATGTACGAAATGTTTCTATGGTATGGCAGGAACAATATGCAACCTAGGTAATGTACTCCAGAAAATAAACCACTACTGTATGTTGGACTGCCACATCCACTTTCAGTTGGATACGCAATGTCTTGCCCTGACCATAACTTGATTTAGTGTCAGTTACAAAGAGTATTGTTGACGTATGTGTCCGGACGACACGTGCCGGACAGGAGAATCTCCATCACGCCGGAGGTCATTGCCGGAAGGACTGGACTATGCCACTAACCCGGATATTACGGGATTGTGTCCACGTGACCAGACACCAGTCGTAAACAGATTGACGGTATTGAGGTGGCCCACTTGACACCTACCTCTTTCTCTCTCTATATATACTATCTCTATTTCATTTATATCATCCCATATTACACACACACATACATGTACATATATGCTAAATCCTCTGCATATGAGGTCTGACTTGACCGTCGGAGGGTGGTCCCCGGGGCTTCGGCCTCGGGACCCCTTCTAACGGGTTCTTTCATGTATGACAGCATGCTTTCAAGATCGGGACAAGAGTGGATGGCACGTGAGAGCCATCAGGACTGAACCGGCGGAAAAATGCTTCAACATTTGACGCCATCCGTGGGACCCGTCATTCACTCTACCGGAGCTAAGAATGATAGGTCTCGCTTCAAAATTCACTGCTTCGGAGGTGGTTCATCCACCATCCGGAGGTGGTTCGTCCACCATCCTCCCTTCGGTATGACTCCATCCGGAGGTGGTTCGTTATTTACTCTACCAAGAGTTAAGAATGGTGAGTAGCATTTTCGGTCCGCTTATGGACGTTCAGTACAAATCTCCGGAACGGACGTTTGGTGTAAATATCCGGTATGGACGTCAAGTACAAACCACAGTACGAACCTACTAAGGGTCGTCCGGTGTGATTTCCCTCGGTCCGGTCGTTCGGAAACGACGTATCGTTCGAAGGTACCTTCTCGTTCGGATATACCGGTGACGGGTTTCATCCATCATCTATGTTACCATGTCTGTTGCACGTTGGGATCTTCGATGATAAGCGTACATGGTGAATTCAAAAGCTCAGACTCGGTTTTAGTTAAGAATGATGGGTCTCACTCTCAGTCCGGCACGGACGTTCGTTTATGGACGTTCCGTCTAAATATCAGCTGTGGCATCAAGTGTTGACGATACAGTATGAACCGACTAAAAGCCATCTGATGCATGAGTTTGGATATGGGTCTAAGAGTTATTACACTTTGACCAAGAAAATGGTTGCAACTCACTGAAGGGCTCGTGTTTTCCTGCTGGGTTTTGGGTCCAAAGAAAATATGGGTTCACGAGTTATCGCACTCTAAAAAACGGGGAAGTTTGCCTACCTGATTTGATTTCCAGAAAGCGTGTTTGTTTACGTTTTGCATTAACCTCATTCCTGTAAGTATCCGACTTCGTTTATGCACTCTCCTGATTGACCACATGTGTTGGTATTATCTTTAAAGTATGTTTGGATATCTTAAAATCAAACTTAAAGGTGGGCGAAATTTGTCTTAATCTTGAGAAATTAGGAAAGGGAGGATAAGTCTCTTTTCTTTTTTCTTCTTAAAAGTTGATGGGTCCTTTTCAATTGCAGAAAATTTTTAGAATAGTATCACTGTTTCAAATCTTACACATATATATGACTTTATTTTACTTTTAAAGTACACATAGTTTTACTTTATTGTTCCTTTTGATACAAAAATTAAAAAATTGGTCAAATAATAGCACAAGTAAAAATAAATAATGCATTATCTGCTATGTAATCTTTTTGAAGATATGAGGTTAAGTCGTGCTTTCTTGTCGGGTATTGATAAAAATAGAACCACACTTTAAAATCTATATGCTTGAAGCTCATTTTTTGGGTTTGGAATGGGCCCGATGGGGTATAAAACTTTTGTTTCTATTATTTTCTCGTTTGTCTGTCGCAAATATGTGCCAAACACTACGTTATAGATATGCATCATTTTCACACATAATTTATGTCTTATCATTAATTCATCTTTGTAAATGCAACCTTGCACATGATTTACGTTTGTGGGAAATGCACAACTTAACCATGACCTTGAATGATTTGGTCAGGATGTGTATCTTGTCTAGTGATTTAGTTCACTATTAACTTAGGCCATCCTATCTATGTACAATATTTAGACATGACATAGTATGTAAAGAAGTACAAAAGAACATATAAATTACACATTTCTATAAGCCTATTTTATTAATAAATGAGGTACAGTATTTATTGTAAATGAGGTACAATATTTAGCCTGACAAGACAAAAGTAGAACCTAGAGTTGCTTTGGAAGCTACACCACACTATTAACTTTTGACAGAACCCATACTATGACATTTTCAATGTCAAACTAGATAAGAAATGTACAAAGATTAATAACCATGGTCCAAGCGAATCCTTTTATCGAAAATACTAGTTGTCCAGTTGACACCACTGCTTTTTATATTACGGAGTAAATAAAATTAAATAGACACGAGCCTGGGACCGCGGGTGAGACTTTAATCACTTATCTTTTTCACAATCCAAAAAAATAAATAAATAATAAATAAATAAATAAATAAAAATCCTACCAAAAACACACAAAACTACTTTTATATGTCGGATATGATCATCTCTTCATCTATGCTCTCTCGTTTTAGTCACACGTAAATACAAGTATGCTTTGAAAATATTTTGCCTATGAAAGTAAAACATGAGAGGTTTTCATGATAATAAAATGGTAATAATTACCACACTAAATGAGTTTTCAATAAGCAAAAGACGGTTAATGCTTCTCAATCATAACTCTAGCCGTCAAACTCAAAAGCTCAGCTCCAGGCGACACTATAACCTTCATTTTTATATGAACCTTTTTTACAAATACCTGTGATCACTAATTGAGCAAATATTGATCCTTACACGGTCCTCCGGCATCCTATGGTGGTACTTCTCTGTTAGGTTTGAATTCTGAATTCCACGCTTTGATAATAATAATAATAATAATAATAATAATAATAAAGAAAATAACATAAAAGTTCATTGAACCTCCGACTTCCGGAAGGAAGTGGCTGTGCGGAAGCACAAAGGTTCTTCGGTTGAGGCCACCGCCGGTTATGAGAATATCGCTTTTGGTCCGTTACTCAATCCGTTCTTCCATACTACGCTTAACTGTACTCCTTTTATCCTTTTTTGACTAATTAACCTTACGAACCCACTTATCAGTTCGTTTTCAACACAAAATTACAAGCCAACGATCGGTACCTATGCTCCGTACAGTACTTATGCTCCGGTTGTCGATCCTTAATTTACGAGTTTATGCTTCAGTACTTGTCTTCCGTTTACTTGGGTCCTTCCCAGTCTCTTAACCTCCGTTACACGGTCATGACCACTCCACCATTCGTCTATTCGAACTTTAACATGCCTAAGTCCCAACCTTTTAGGACCACCTTTGTGCTCCGACCACAACGGTGTTAAGATACTCGGTCAATAAAGAACATGATGAGATCCTTCGGGTCCCACCATCGAAGTCCTACACACGACATATAGGTTGGATGAATGTAAATGAACCACGCATACCGGATTCTCATTACCTCCGTTTCTCTATTGCTGGCCCGTTTTTTAACTTTTGAACTCAACAACGAGTGACCTTCATTTCCTAGGCCTCGGCCAGGAGGACCTCAAGCTCCGATCCTTTTTAAGTTAAAAATCTTCGCGTCCATCTTTATAGCTCCGAAACACCCTCCAATTACCTTCTGGTGTTTCAGCATCGAAGCTCTAACAATCGCAAAACGCGTGTGCTAGGTATGCTTGAGAAACTGCTAACCTGGTCTCCGATGAAAAAAGCTCGAGAAAAGACGATACATACTACTTATAAAACGATACATACTGGGTTACCGTGATCTTAGGTTTTTTAACGTTGGTCTGTCTACTGAATTCGCTTCATGACCTCCGGTCCTCAGAATCTTAAGATCGATCTCCGGACAAAATCCATTTTTGGACAACGATCCTGGCCATCGCAAATTAAAAGTGTAAAATAAAAAGCATTTGTAAAATAGAAATTTTTGACAAACATGACATATACTATTAATTTTGACAAACAATATGTGGTCGACACCCGACCGTCAGATATGAGAAAGCGCTACATGTTTTATTTAACCTCCATGAAACCTTTCGTAATTAATTGTTGATTATGTTATCTAACACTTTGTTTTATTTAAGTTCAACGATACTAATAAGATATAGCACCGCTGAACTGGGGGGAGTATAATGGTATGACACCTCCCGTTGGTTGCGTTACGGTTCCGTTGTGACCCATTTTTGTATTAATACATGTGAAATATTGTATTTTTCATATTTAACTGGAGAAAGCAAGAGCTTTCACGTTTTATTTGGCAGAGTTAGCAAGCATGAGATAATGACTTTGTGGGAATCAAAGCGTGATCGATGACAGCAATAAACACCACAGGTTTGGTACTTAACATCCATGGGTAACATTGTCATTATCAGTTGACCAAGTTACCTAATACCATGTTCTATTTAAGTTTAATGATACTAATGAGATATAGCCTATGGAACTCGGGAGAAGTATAGTAGTGTGATACCTCCGCCGGTTATGTTACGATTCGGTTGTGGCCCGATTTTTGTATTGATATATGTGAAACATTGTGTTAATCTAATGGGAAAAAGCAGAATTTTCATGTCTTATTGTGCAGGAATAAATGTTGGAGGTTCCATATGCGTAACAATTACAAACCTGAACATAACATTTGTGTGACACCCCGGTTGGCTGGCCACCACCGCGGATGCCCGAGTGCAACATCTTTCGGATGCCCGAGTGCAACATCTTCGGATGCCCGAGTGAAAAATCATTAGGATGCCCGAGTATAAAATCATTCCGATGCCCGGTGCAAGTTCATTTCGGATGCCCGGTGCAAAGTCATTACGGAAGGCCCAGTGCTAATCACCGAACGGCAATATTCCCAGTGCCCATCTCCTGGAAGGCCCAGTGCTAATCACCGAACGGCGGTATTCCGAGTGCCCATCTCCTCGGAAGGCACGGGTGCTAATAACCCAACGGCAGATGCCCAGTGCCCATCCCAAGGCCCCGAGTGCCCATCTCCTCGGAAGGCCCGGTGCTAATCACGAGCAGCAGATTCCCGAGTGCCCATCTCCCGGAAGGCACAGGTGCTAATCACCTAACTAAAGATCCCCGAGTGCCCATCCACTGGAAGGCCTGTAATTAAAACTAATCTAAAAAGTAGCGTCTCAAACATATAAGCTTGTATTTCCAAAGCTATGCAAATAGCAAAGGTAATAAAAACAAGAAGTTTGGTGTACGTTTATGTGAGTAACAATTGTAATAAAACACAAAGTGTCTGGTATAGGTCTGTGATTAATAAATAAATGATATATAACGGCACATCACAAAACATAATGATTATGGTAGAAAAGCTATGTTTTATTTGTGCAGGAAACAAAGGGACGATGGAAAAGATATGTCTCGCTTTCGGATCTAACGATATTTAAGTATAGCATCATTGACCATAGGTCAACAATACTATACTGGGGGGACATGGCGGCATATGTGGTCTAATAGACCTAACGCGCCTTATGAAGCACCAACTTATGGGCCACTTGGTAAATCACTCTAAGATGGTCAATGGATGGAAGACATGTCCGAATGATAAGACCGAAAGGTCATAAGGTACTCTTTAAGTATTACATAATCAGTCTTTTACTAATAATGCAATACTAGGGGGACATGTTGATGTATGTGTCCGAAGGACACGCGTTGGATGAAAGATGATACACCTATGTTCAAGGACACATGCCGAAAGGGGACACGACACGTGCCGAGAGGCAGATACAATACTTGCCTGAACGACGTGTGCCGAAAGGCATAGAGATATTCTTGAAGTATTGCATTATCGGTCTTTAACCGATATTACAATACTGGGGGGGACATGTTGACGTATGTGTCCGGACGACACGTCTTGGGACGAGGAGAATCTCCATCACGGGAGGTCATTGCCGGAAGGATCGGACTATGCCACCTAACCCGGATATTACGGATTGTGTCTCCACGTGACCGACACCTAGTCATGAAGGACAGCGGTATTGGGGCTACCACTGACACCTACCTCTTTCTCTCTATATATACTATCTCTATTTCATTTATATCATCCCATATTACACACACACATACATGTACATATATGCTAAATCCTCTGCATATGAGGTCGACTTGACCGTCGGAGGGTGGTCCCGAGGCTTGGCCTCGGGACCCTTCTAACGGGTTCTTTCATGTATGACAGCATGCTTTCAAGATCGGGACAAGAGTGGATGGCACGTGAGAGCCATCAGGACTGAACCGGCGGAAAAATGCTTCAACAAGTATACAACAGTTTAAGAGTCTCTACAAAAGCGTGAGGTAGTATAACTTTGGGATCTGTAAAAAAAAACTCGAGCATATATAGTCCATAGGGTTTGCAGCACCCTTGTTCCTGGTACCAGTAAGACTAACAAAGTTATAGTGTGGCATTGTCTGTTTGATCTTATTTTGGACGTGGTATCAATATATATGTCTCACAACTCACAATATCCACTGTATCCCGAATACAGAATCCGGATAGAGCTGTGTTTATGTTTTGTACCTCAAGAATGAGGCACATATGAGAGAGCTTTAGCAAATCACAAGGTTTCAAAGTGTCGAGAGTTGAAAGAATGTAGGCTCAATTTGCTCAAACCAACGCAACAAAGGTGTCCAAGTCCAATGTTTGTCTCCGAACTTTCCAAATGTTGAAAAGAAATCACAAATGGACTCGACAATGTCAAATATGTTCGCACTTGATTGAGATAGTTTCTCCAGTAAAATTATAATGGAGGCAGATTTCAAGAGATAGTACAACTTGGTCATAAATCAAGAGTAAGATTGCGAGTGAAATAAGTTCTACATTCACTATCCTTCATACAACTTCTTCAGGTCACACAAGCAAAGTGACTTCATACGTTATTCAAGAGATTAACTAGCCCTTTCAACTATCATTACTTATGAGTGGTTCCATAAACAATGAATAAAAATTAAAAAATCATTGGTTAAGGATTCATATATGACATGTATTCATAGCCTCTTTACTATTTCTCATAGTTCATCCTCTTAATCACACCCATGGAATCCAAACTTTTTTTCTTTATGTATTTTTCATTGATTTTGACACATGTTAAACTTATAATCATTTAGTTAGGTGAATTAGTTGTAATTTTTTGTAGGATAATATATCAATGCTCTTTTCTTTTATTGGCTGGCTTTTAAATGTACCGAACGCAGGCATGCGTGCACATATCTGAATAGTTTTGCATGTTTCTTCCTGCAGAACTAAACCAACTTGAATAAATGTGTTAAGAGGAAAATTACAAAAGTTGAAGTGTCACTGGCCATATTAAAAGGATAGCTTATGTGGCCGGGACAATATGTAAGCATGAGATTGTAAACTTTAGGATCTGAAATATACACCCAACTAGCATAAATATAGTCGATAGGGCTTATAGCAGCATGGGCACTAGCAAGACTGACACGGGGCGGCCTGTTTGATATATTTTTAGGTCCTTGTATCAATATATATTTCCCTGTGAATTGCGGGAGCACCTGTACCATCCACTATTTCGCGAATACATAATCCAATTAATTCTGAATTCGACATCCGGTTTTTGTATTTTAAGGACAGTGGATGTTTCTATAGGTATTAATGTGAGAGGAATTTGGTAGACTACATCATTGCTTATTCATCTGATTGGTTAATCAGGATGCTAGCAGTAAGTAAAAGAAAAAAAGGGGACGGTTTGGTTTATCATTCTCGCAGTCTTGGTTAGTAAGTTCTTTGATCAAAAATTTACGGATAAATTATATGATAACTGCAGCCATACAATGATTTGACATGTAATATAAATATCACACTTTACGCGTTTCTTGTATTAACATATAATGTACAATAATTACTGTTGATCTTCCTCAGATTATGCTGTAGGGTAGGACGCTTGCATGGCAATGCCACAAATGCCTTCTTTGGCATCGACATCTCTTTCCATCATTATATACCCCTCTTGACCCCAACTTGTTCCCCATGAGTTCTTCACCAGCCAATACTTAGTCCCATCATCACTCGTTCCATAACCAACTGCAGTAACACCATGGTCAAGTTCCGTCCCACACTCTCCTGTAAACACACCACTAGAGTAGAACTGGAAGTCGGACCCACTTGCATCAATGGCAACAGAGACGGGCTGACTTGCTACAGCTTTCAACAGTGCACTTTCACTGTTAGCAGGAACATCTTCATGACCCGTAATGGTTGCAGCATGGTTAGATTCCTCGTTGCTGTTGCAGGTGCCATCAACTCCTTTGTATGGATACTTGCTCTCTGTAGTGAGACCTTTATTGCTTACGATGAAGTCAAACGCGTTGTCCATAAGACCACCTTCACATCCCTGATCTATACCACTTGTGTCACAGTCCACGAGCTCTTGTTCGGATAGAGAGATCAATTTGCCTGTTTTGAGTTGAGTTATTCCTTCCATAGCTGCAACAGCCGAAAAGGCCCAGCAACACCCTACATATGATCATGAAATATTGTTATTTTATTGAATATTTTGAGTCTTTGACTATGTTTGATTTGTGAAATTCGGAAAATACTTGAGTCTTACCACATTGGCCTTGGTCTTTGATAGGTGTTACTGCACCTTTCTTTCTCCAATCCATTGATGATGGAACTGCTGTTACATTTTCATACCTGAAAGCAGAAGTCGATGGGGAGCATTCATGTGCCAAGAACCGGTTCCTTGTGGTTCTGAACTCTTCATTGGTAAGGTCTGCGAATTCATTGACTGCTAGTTTGTAACTTTTGTTCATGGCATTGTTGAATGACTGAATGTACTGAACATTCTCTTGGTAAATTTTAGAACGTTGTTCTTTCTCGTATATGTCCTTGTACATACGTCCATAACGAGCCATCCATTGCTCATGGCTCTCGTAGCTTGAAGTTTCAGGGAGCAACCTGGATGCAGTATTTGAAAGCAGTGTAGCTGAGAAAAAGAGTAAAACCAAACAGACAAGCGAGGTGTGGTTTTGTGGAAGACATAGTGCTGCTCGGTACAAGAAACAAGGGGAATGAGTTAATGTGTTGGAGTGAAGTCTTTAACCAGAGGTTAGGTTTATATAGAGTGAAATGATTTCGCCCTTATATGCAAAAGTAAAAATAATTCTGTTCAACTTCGTGGAAGATCAGATATTCTGTGTATGATGTATTTAAGAAACGTGAGCTAATAACGTATTGTATATGCTGTTTAAATTAATGGTCTTTCAATTTTTTGGTTCTTGGATTTTCCTGCTGGAGTCTCCTGCAAAAGGGGAAAACTATTTTGTACTTGTATATTGTTGGAACTTACACATGCTTCCAAAATGAAGGCTCAGATAAAACAGGATTTGTTATTCGTATCTTTCTTCTTTTTTTGGTCAGCTTTTAAATGTTCTAAAGGCAGACGTGCATGTACAGAACGCACATTGGATTAGTTCTGCATGTCTCTAAATAGCAACTATAGCAGCGATCTGCACATGTTTTAATATATGTATGAAATATTTCTAAGGTATGGCTTAGAAAAATATGCAACCTAGTTGATGGATGTACTCCAGAACATAAACCATCACTGTATGTTGGACTGCTGCATCTACTTTCAGTTGGATACGCAATTTAGTACCCTGACCAGAACTTGATTTAGTGTCAGTTACAAAGAAAATTACGATAGTGGAAGAGTCCTTACAAAAGCATGAGATTGTATAACTTTAGGATCTGAGAAAAAACCCGAGAAGATATGGAGTCTACAGCGTTTGTAGCAGCCTTGTTCCTGGTACCAGTAAGACTAATAGAATTATAGTGCGGCATTTTGTTTGTCACAACTCACAATGTCCACTGTATCCCGAATACAGAAATCTGGATAGAGCTGTGCTTATGTATTGTATCTCAAGAATTAGGCACATATATGAGAGCTTTAGCAAATCACAAGGTTTCAAAGTGTCTAGTTGACAAAATGTAGGCTCAAGTTGCTCAAACCAATGCAACAAAGGTAGCCAGTGGTTGTCTTCTAACATTCTAAATGCTGAAAAGAAATCAACAATGGACTCAACAAGGTCAAATATGTTCACACTCGATTGAGATAGTACAACTTGGTCATAAACCAAGAGTCTACAATTGCGAGTAAAATCAGTTCTAAATTCACTATCCTTCATACAGCTTCTCCAGATCACACAAGCAAACACCATAAGACATGCATGTATGTGCTTAATTTCACTGTTAGATGTATTACTCTCTTGTCACCGCTGTCCCATATGATTGGGACGTGATTTGCACACATTGTATATATTGTTGAAGAGTCGAAGTGTTGTTTACTAATTTATTTTTAGGACATCTACACTGAAGGGTTATTTAACAACAATACAAACCCTAATTTAGCTATTATTTTGGAATTTAGTTATTTCGTACATAATTTCATAATTTTACGTGTATTCGTAGCCTTTTCTTTGGGAAATGGATAAATCATCTTTACTATTCCTCTTAGTTCATTCTCTTAATGATAGAATCAGACCCATGGAATCCACTCATATTTTTTTCATATATTTTTCATATATTTTTCATTAATTTAGACACATGTTATAAACTTATAATCATCTGGTTAGTAATTTTTTGTTTGATTCTAGTTAGCTCTTTTCTTTTTTTGGCAGGCTTCTAAATATACCGAAAGCAGGCATACCGTGCACATACCCCCATTAGTTTTGCAGGTTTCTTAATACATACTTTAGCCGCTTTTGCACATGTTTTCATATGTATGGCAGGAACAATAGATATGCAACTGAGGTGATGTACTGGCGTACTGCAGAATTAAACCAACTTGAATAAATGTGTTAGGAGGAAAATTACAAAAGTTGAAGTGTCACTAGCCATATTAGATAGTTTGTTAATTATGGGAGGAAGTTATTAAAACGATAGTTAATATGGCAGGAACAATACATAATCATGAAATTTTAAAACTTTAGGATTTGAAATATACACCCAGCATATAGCCGGCTTATAGCAGCCTGGGCACTAGCAAGACTGACACGGGGAAGTCTGTTTGATATATTTTTAAGTCATTGTTTCAATATATATTTCCGTATGAACTGCGGGAGCACCTGTCCCATCCATTATTTCGCTAATACATAATCCGATTAATTAGGAATTCAACAACCGGTTTTTGCTTTTTAAGGACGGTGGATGTTTAATAGGAATTTGCTTATTTATCTGTTGGTTAATCACGACGCTACCAGTAAGTAACAAAAAAAGGAGACGGTTTGGTTTATCATTCTTGCAGTCTTGGTTAGTAAGTTCTTTGATCACAAATTTACCGATAAATTATAAGATAACTGCAGCCATACAATGATTTGACATGTAATATAAATATCACACTTTACACGTTTCTTGTATTAACATAACCAGAATTACATATAATGTACAATAATTACTGTTGGTCTTCCTCAAATTACGCGGTAGGGTAGGAAGCCTGCATGGCAATGCCACAAATACCTTCTTTGGCATCAACATCTCTTTCCATCATTATATACCCCTCTTGACCCCAACTTGTTCCCCACGAGTTCTTCACCAGCCAATATTTAGTCCCATCATCACTCGTTCCATAACCAACTGCAGTAACACCATGGTCAAGTTCCGTCCCACACTCTCCTGTAAACACACCACTAGAGTAGAACTGGAAGTCGGACCCACTTGCATCAATGGCAACAGAGACGGGCTGACTTGCTACAGCTTTCAACAGTGCACTTTCACTATTAGCAGGAACATCTTCATGACCCGTAATGGTTGCAGCATGGTTAGATTCCTGGTTGCTGTTGCAGGTGCCATCAACTCCTTTGTATGGGTAGTTGCTCTCTGTTGTGAGACCTTTATTGCTTACGATGAAGTCAAAGGCGTTGTCCATAAGACCACCCTCACATCCCTGATCTATGCCACTTGTGTCACAGTCCACGAGCTCTTGTTCAGATAGAGAGATCAATTTACCTGTTTTGAGTTGAGTTATTCCTTCCATAGCTGCAACAGCCGAAAAGGCCCAGCAACACCCTACATATGATCATGAAATATTGTTATCTTATTGTAATTTTTTGAGTCTTTGACTATGTTTGATACGTGAAATTTCGAAAATACTTAAAGCTTACCACATTGGCCTTGGTCTTTAATAGGTGTTACCGCACCTTTCGTTCTCCAATCCATTGATGATGGAACTGCTGTAACATTTTCATACCTGAAAGCAGAAGTCGATGGGGAGCATTCATGTGCCAAGAATCGGTTCCTTGTGGTTCTGAACTCTTCATTTGTAAGGTCTGCAAACTCATTGACCGCTAGTTTGTAACTTTTGTTCATGGCATTGTTGAATGACTGAATGTACTGAACATTCTCTTGGTAAATTTTAGAACGTTGTTCTTTCTCGAATATGTCCTTGTATACACGTCCATAACGAGCCATCCATTGCTCATGGCTCTCATAGCTTGAAGTTTCAGGGAGCAACCTGGATGCAGTATTTGAAAGCAGCATAGCCGAGAAAAAGAGTAAAACCAAACAAACGATTGAGGTATGGTTTGTGGAAGACATATTGCTGCTTTGGTATAAGAAACAAGGGGAATGAATTAATGTGTTGGAGTGAAGTCTTTAACCAGAGGTTAGGTTTATATAGAGTGAAATGATTTCGCCCTTATATGCAAAAGTAAAAATAATTCTGTTCAACTTCGTGGAAGATCAGATATTCTGTGTATGATGTATTTAATTAACGTGAGCTAATAACGTATTGTATTTGCTGTTTAGATTAATGGTCTTTCAATTTTTGGATTTTCTTGCTGTAGTCTCCTGCAAAAGGGGAAAACTATTTTGTACTTGTATATTGTTGGAACTTACATTCCAAAATAGAGGGCCATTTAATTGGAATTTGGTTTTGATCCATATCCGAGAAATTTCGAAGGGCTCAGATAAAACATAATTTGGTTTCGTACCAGTAAGACTAAGAAAGTTATAGTGCAGCATTGTCTGTTTGATCTAATTTTGACCGTTGTATCAGTAAATATGTCTGTCACAACTCACAATGTCCACTGTATTCCGAATACAGAATCCGGATAGAGCTGTCAGCTGTGTTTATGTTTTGTATCTCAAGAATGGGGCATATATGAGAGATTATAAGGTTTCTAACACTAACATTATGACTAAAACTGCTCTATCTTCCTTACACTATCATTGTGACATTCTATCTACATCCGCTGTGAGCGGGAACATAGAGTGTTCTATACTGGCAAAGAGAACCCAAAACACTTTCTGTACATCAATATAAAAACTTTTATATAACATCAGCCCTCAACAAGGTACATCTACAAAGTAACCAAAAACATGTATTTCTAACTAGTATACAAGATATCAACAATACTTTATAATGATGCATATCATCCACATTTTATGATTATCACGAGCCAACATTCCCTCATTTTGAATAACTGTAATCAAGAAGTTTGCGTTGCACGGTTTTCTTGGCGTGGGGATTCTGCATAAGCTTGGCCTTGGTCTCTTACATCTCTAAACATTGAAAGGAAAGAGTTGAGACCTTCGGAAGAGGCCCCGCCCAAGATCCACAGCAACATGGAACTGAATGAATTCATTGCACCAGGGTTCCCACCATTGTCTGGCTGTCCTGCCGCTTGAAGGTGATTACCTACCCTATTTATGTCCTCATTCTCGTGTTGCGTTTGTGTTTCTGTAACGTTTGTATGAATGGGTGCAGGAACAGGTTGACTACCTCTCAATCCAGGTCCAGAAATCGGATTTGTTGTATTAACAGGGGGGGCTATCACGTTCCTCGAGGGGTTCAATCTGGTAATATGCAAAGTGGAGGCGAGGATGGTGGAGGATGTGATATGAAAGTCTGGTTGTTGCTGAAATTGTGAGCGTCTATTTAGCATAAATCTTTGAAGAGCTGGAACCTGTGAAATATTAAGCAAAATAGAACATAAATGAAACAATACGAGCCAGACTCGAGAAAGCATAAAGACATCTCCAGCTAAGCCCGAGGACATACTGCCTCAGTTCTCAAATAACATCTCAAAATATAAGTACCAATTTAAATGAAAAAGGGAATAAGAATTCAACAAACGAGAATGCAGTTGGATGACATTTGTAAACACCATTTCATTTCAGCCATCTCCCATACTAAAGTCGAGTTCAATCTTATGAATCGTGAAAAGGGGATTATATATCTAAATGTCCTCACCTCAAATCGGTTCCAGAAGTAGAGGATGAGGTGTTGCATAAATGCAGCCGTTGTTGAGAGTGCCAAATAGGAAAATCCTGAAAATTTTCATTCTACAATGTAGCAACTGATAATGCAAGTGCCGAAGTTAAGGATTGGAGAATATAAGTGAGAGGAACTAACCATGGGAGTACGAGAAGAAATAGATATGGAACACCAAAAAATATAGTAGAAAGAAGCGTGGAAAAAACTTCATTGATATTGGTGTACGGACACTGCAAGAAAATAAAGCAAATCAAGACAATGACAATATACATTACAATATAAGAATAATACTACAGCCTTAAGTTCTTCAACAGTGATCGATAACAACTACTACGTAGTTGTTTATGCATACCCCCATACTGTTTATTAAGCATATTACACATATTTCTGTGAAAGAGAAAGAGCATGTGTGTGTGTGTGAGGGAGGGAGAGAGAGAGAGAGAGATGACCTGATAAGAGTGAAGAGCTCACAAAGCCAGACAAGAATCAGCACCATGAAGGCTAAAAGCTGGTCGTCATAGAACTCAAAAAGAAAAAACAGGATGCCTATCATTATCTGCAGATACAAATGTAAAGAATTGTCCATGTTAGAGCATAGTACAAAATAAATTATGGTAGTTAAAGAGAAGCAATAAGATAGAATAGACTTACAGGTACAAAAACTAGAGACTCGATTACGTGTACAAATATCAACTGAAAAGTTGGGAGACGATGCCGAGCATGGTGCTGGAGCTGCACTATAAAAAGAGAAAAAACATAAACGATTTACACTGGCGTACAATTACATCATTATATAATTACCTCATAGGTATAGCACTACAAACCTGTGAACTTGAGCATGCGAGTCTGTGTCTCCCTCAGTGTAAATGAAACTGACATTGTCGTGGTGAAGAAAACAAAGAGAGACATCATAAGCACCCCACACTTTGTAGCAAAATAATCTGCATGTATAGGGTCAAACCATCAGTATCTTTTATAGTTTTCAACCATAAGTTTGAAGATTAATTGATATTTCCATAGGAAAGCACTTTTCAATCTAAGACGCCTACATATTTTGTACTAGCACAATCTTTTCAATGGCAACGACGGGTTTTGTCGTTTTGGTTACTTAGGGCCAAATTTTTGAATTTTTGTCATCAATAACTTTTTTATTTGTCTAAAGCAGGGACGTTAAGATAAATATATTCATATTGATGTTCTATACGTTAGGTTCTCTAATAGAAGCTTTGGCTCATGACTACGTGGATTGTATACTGATTATCATAAATAGCTACATGCTAAAGATATGATAAGCCCGGATCTGGTTTTTGTGATAAAAATAAAGGATAATGACAAGGATAATTTAATTGACTCAGACTTCGATCAGTCTCTAGTTTACCAAATGCTTTGATTAAGTTTACCATAATAAACTTACAACCTTGAACCCTATTTATTTAATTAAAATTCTTCTATATCTAATAAAAATCAGGGCCTTATCAATATGACATGTCCATTTCAGACAACTAGTGACATCCATCTATGTAGAAGATATTTATTAAGATCATTCAAAAAGTAATATCAGCATGGGACAATGCTCTGATTTTAGGATCATTCTTACTTGAATCAAAACCAAGACGTAAAATCGTTAAGAACAACCTTTTACATACAAATACAGAGAAAAGATTCTACAGGTGACAATTGGCACCGAAGTACTTACTTCACACTTGGCATAAAAGAATTAAAATAAGTAGATAAATGGAAAAGGTAGCAAACCTCCAAATTTTGCTGACCCTTCTGGTTGCTCACGCGCATATGTAAGATTGTAGAATTCTTTTGTTTGGTAATTATATAGGTATCCTGTATCAGATTTCAAAGACAATGATTACAAACTCAACATGGTCATACTCCTTCCACCTAATACATTAACATGACTAAATAGCTTATCCATCCAAACTTAAAAACTCTGTCCTACCTTGACCCGGAGAATTCAGTAAACTGTTCATCAAAATAGTATCATATCCTACAAGCCTATTGATCAGAAGCTGCTGCCACCTGTAGAGTGCAGGATATGAATATAAAAATTCTTGAAATGTACATTTAACAGTACAGGTGGCAATTTTTGACACAACACAAAGGCCAACAGGTTCGAGTTGGGTCTTAACGGGTCCGGGGCAGCCCATCTAACCCATATGATAGTGAGATTGGGTAATAAATTTATCTCCGTTTACCGCTCGACTCGTTTTGACCCGTCAAACCCGTATAACAAACATGACGTATTTGGGTTGACCTGGCCCATCCGTCTAACGTTAGAAGACAAATATAACATAAGTTACTCCAACCTGTCAACCCATTTAACCCTTGTATGGCCCGTTTACAATCTGTTTATACTCCATTTGGCCCGTTTAGATAAACAGGTTACCCGGACCGTGCCTAGGTCATGTGCATTAAACATGTCCGGATAGGATTAGTTTTGGACATAATTAAGTAAATGGGTCATGTTTGGGTTCCGAATCCGTCACGATTGCCACCCCTAGTAAGTAGCTATTGGGACTTCAGTGTATCAACTGAATAGCTAACCAGATGGACAGTAAATTTTAAATTTATCAAGTGTCCATATGTGATTTTGTTCAGTGTACCATTTCCTAACAGCTATGCCAAAATAAAATGACCCAATTACAAACTATGAGATGACCAGTACCTGTTCCCAAAGCAGGAATGTCGTGCTGAAAGGCTGATGTTGATAGTTCGGATGTTATGTCGAGATTTAGCTCTTTCAGGCAGCAGAAAGTAACCCTACAAAAATGACCTTGAATACTTTACAAACGCATATCTTCCAATTGAACATATTCAATAATACATGTCATGCCTTTCTAAAAGCTTGGAACATCAAAAACGCAGTTAAAAATAGTGAGATAATTGAACGGTTTCCATCCTAAAGATTCCTAAAGATATATATTTGTAGTGAAATTGAATAACCAGCAATTCTCAGTTTGAATGAGTAAAGTGTTGGATGAATAAATAAGAAGATACAAAAGGAATAATCAGTGAGTCATCTCTTACCTTTTCCATTGTGTAAAGATAAGTTGGTTCAAAGGCGTTGCTTCTCGTTTCAAGCCACTGCACTAAATCACCAAAAAACAATTTGCAATGAGAAAATATCTGAAGATTTATTGCGTATCAGAAGTTACCTATTAATACAGATTACTGTACAGCTTTATATACTGAACATTACATAACAGACATACATAGCAAAATCTTAAGACTGGGCTACCTTCAAAATCCTACACCATAAAACCACGGTATGACTGACTCAAATCACCTCAATAGTTATTGAGACAATTATGCCCTAAAGAATAACATCAAGGAATTGTAGTCACTACAATAGTGAATTCTGATTACAGTGTGTTACAAATGAATATTTTAAGTGCCTGAACTGACGATCCTGGAGTTTCAGGTTAAGATATGATCCTCAATAACACAGATTTCTGATCTTCCTACACTAGCCATGTGCGTTGATGAAACTTTAAAAAGTAAAAGACTTGTGAGTATGGGATCAAAGAACCGCATACATATCTTTTCTTCACTCGATTCACAATCTCCCAATAACAAAATTATAAGACACTATAATAACGTTGCAGAGCCAATGATTACATTCCCAATTTTCTTGACAAACAAAAAAAAAAGGCTGTCCTGATAACAGTTGTCACAAATCTCCCTTAGTGTAAGGCCCAATAATCTAACATGAATTGTCACTTGACATATAAATGCATACAACAAGGCTTGAGACTGTATAGGTCAGAAAGCAAGATCAAGGGCGTCTAGATAGATAACTTACCGGCCAATGAATTAATCTTGTCCAGGTGAAGTATACGAAGGCATTTATTGACATCGATATTTAAATGGATACCTGCAATGTCCTGCATTTAAATATAAGCTTAAACAAACACACTAGAAGTGGATCATAAATAAACAGATTACAGATTAACATCGGACAGTGTGCTACAATGCATGGATGTTATGTCTGGAAGAGAGAGAGGAAAACAATCTATGAAATCTACCAACTTAAAACTAGACTTCTCATGTTACTTGCCCTAGATTAATCTCAAATTACAAGTGCTCGGATACCCATATAACTCTTAAACCACCTTATGGCAACTGCATTAGTATTCATATGGGGCCTAATTTGCATCTGTGAAACTACTTTTTATTGATCTACAGAATTACAGTCTAATAATGCTAAAAGTTCAATGAGGACCCGGATGCTCTGGCTGAGCATTGCCAGAATACTGAACATTGTTTGCAAAAACTATCTATCTAGTTCAAAAACAAAACAACTAAGAGAAGATCAGTGACCATTGAATTTTGTTCAAGTAATGATATATTCATGAAATTCAGCAGTTGCAACATAAAGAATAACACACAAACAAGCCTAATCATTTGACACGAGATCGCAAACTGATAGATACACATCCAACATCAAACACATCAATTATTACGGTCATGCACTTAAAGGATATGATAGTTTTCACTCACCCATAAACTTCCCAGAATTCGAGTTGAATGTTTCCAGAGAAATGAAAAGCGACCATGCCACTTCCTAATAACGCGTAACATTGCAGCTTTTAGTGATTCTTTAGCGGACATAGGAAACCTGCTGCGAGACTCATCTTTCTTGGTTTTCCTATAGGTATCTTCAATAACATCACTACTGATGGAAGTCTCAGGTTGTGATTCAAGAAGTTCATTATCCGTCTTCCAGAATTTTAAAGCTGATTTCCCACTCATACCACTTGAACTAACCCAATTTGACCAAAACTGTGCATCCAAAGAGGTCGATTCATCAACATTCTGATCTGCAACTTTCTGATCATTAGCCTTAGTTTCTACGTCAACAAAATCTTTTGCATCATTCTCAGATTCACTTTGTGACCACAAGCCAGCACTAGTAATCTGCAAAACAAAGGGGACTCCATAAAGCATTACAGAATAAAATAATCCAGTGTCGCCATTGTAGCATCAGCTATATATGATGAAGCAATTCCAGAAGCATGCATTCAACTAAAACTACATCCATAAGCAACCAGAAGGCTTATAAAGATTTCTAGCCACTTCTTGTTTTCTGATGTAGAATTTCTTATTATTTTGATAATTTTTACCACTCAAATTTATAAATGTAGTAAAAAACTTTAAATATTTTTCTATAGATTTCAGAAAGAAGATATGATGCCCGACTGACTCACATAAATACTAACAGCATGTTTAGAGTGATAAAATTAGTGTTTTAAAAATCTTTGGATGCACTTGTGTTTCGTGCACTTCAGGAATTGCAGACCTAGATTCAGTTTGGGGTCTTTGTGCACTAGGATTCTAAATAATCTTATAAATTGCTTCCTTATTCAACTAGTAATGTACTTAAAGTAGAGGAGCATTAAATTATCTTAGGCTGTATATATTATCTTAGGAATATCAGATCTTAGGTTGTATATATTCCTTTATTTGTATTGTAATTGATCCTTTAGTGGAGAGGCATATGAGTCTCAAAAGTTTCATTATCATCATGCTAACAAAAAGTAAATGGCAACATCATCTGTCATGTTCCGTAATATCTTATGGCCCGTACAACTTTCACTTAGACTATCAGATGAGATGAGAGTAATTATGACTTATAAGGGCAAAGTTACCGCATAATAACATACGGCATACCTCAATAGTATATGACACTATAGCTTTTTGTAATTGTGGGGTTTCAGCACCTTATCAGACCAAAAGTACAAACACAGGAGGTTGATTAAACGTCAACTGGATTTTGATTCTAAGGCTCATCCAGTCATCCACCTCAATAATTTAGGTTTCATTCAGATTTTAGTAAAATACATATCAAAAACTCGGAACTTCCAGAAAAGATAATAATAACTTGAATAATGACGCGAACTGAACAATTTGGAAAGTTGATCTCTCGTAATAGTACTAAACAACCGGACAACATTGCACATAAATATTATAACAGATTGTATGATGAAAATAGCAAACCTTAATTTGGATAAGTTGGGCTTCAGTAGTTGCGACTCCAGTAAGTTCACTTGAGCATCCAGGCTACAAAACATGGAATCCGTTTAGAACAACAGACAAGAATTATATAAATAAAGATACATGCTAAGCAGAATACGAACAACTTCACAAAATCGTTTAATCGTCCAAGTTGGACATAAACAATCTCATCAAATGAGAAACCGATAAATCCTATTACATTAGTTTGTAAGTTAGTGAAAGCGCCAACTTTCTTCTTTACAATAACACAGATATCTTTCTTCGAATCGACACATATGTCATATTGAGAACTTTGGTCTAACATCATCACGGAGGGACCCACATGACCTAACAAATAGCCTTCATTCCAAATTTCCTCCTTACCAGACTCGTTCTGAAATATGTTGTTCTAAACATGCCAGCATAGTTTATTGTATGAGCCTAGCTATACTCTGAATCATTGTCACTGAACAAACTTTTGATACTAACAGCAAATATCTCACAGTTATGCATCACAAAGAAAGTCACCAGCCCCGATTTAGCTTTCATTCTTTGAATCAATGTATATTAAAGCGTATCTCCAAAAGAGTAATAAAAACCAGCTCTGCTGACAGGCTATCTGGAATTCTAGTGAATACTAACCAAGCGAGTCACTTGTATATCACGTCTTAAAGTGAACAAAAGTTGGTTTCTGTTGTTCTACATCCGAAAGAAAAAGGTTTCCGATATCCATGTAATTCAACTAACTAAGTATGTTTGGTACACAAAATTTTCTATTTGCCATGTCTACTGAAACTTTTATTTCAGACATCTGAGTTATCGTACTACTCTCCATTTGACCAACTCATATTTGAATACGACAAAAAGATGAAGATAAATATTAAGGGGGTGTTTATTTAAGCTTATATGTCGGCTTATGACCTTATTTGTTTTTCGCCTTATATTTCTCAACCCTCATTTTTCCGGGTTAATTTGAGACTTGCGGGCTTATTACTTATATAAGTTTATTATATGATAATAAACTTATATAAGCCCACAAGTCTGAAATTAAGGCGGAAAAATGAGGTCTGTGAAATATAAGGCGAAAAACAAATAAGGTCATAAGCTGACATATAAGGTTAAACAAACGCCACCTAATCCTGGTACATTAGCAAATGTTTGTCTGTCTGTCTAATAAAATCCTCCTAAACCTATACTACGTTTAAAGAGAAAACACAATTGCTTAAAAAAAATATATAAGGGGTGTTTGATTACCTTATTTATCTGGCTTATGGGCTTATTTGAATATGGAAAATCCGATAAGCTCACTCTTTGGAGCTTATGATGTTTTCATCTTCATCTTATTGGCTAAGGCCAATAAGTTCAAGTTAATAAGCTCTAAAGAGTGGGCTTATGAGGTTTTTCCATAATCAAATAAGCCCATAAGGCAGATAAATAAGGTAATCCAAACACCCCCTTAAATAGTTGATGATTATATATACCACTAACTTTCTTCACTCTCACTTACTCCACATTGATATATACAAATTAACGCTCCGGCTATGCGCGGGTAGTTATTTATGAATTAGTGTGAATAAATGTAATTAAGAGATATATATATAATAAAAGCAAATAGAAAAAGAGCTACCTGTTGGACATAAGTAACATTGTTAGACTAAAATAACCCTATTTATAAAAGGTAACACGATTTATTAATATATACCAGTAACGCTACTATGGCCGCTATGCGTGGTAGTTATTTATGAATTAGTGTGAATAAATCTACAGCTTAATTAAGACATATAATAAAATAAGGAAAACACCTGTTGGACATAATTGGCGTGCATAACAACGAGGATAGAAAAGAGAGTGATGGCAATGAAGAGATAAATGTATTCGAGAGAAGCTCTGATTCTGGGTGTCAATACATGTGAGAATCTCTCCTGTACTCTTATAAACGTCTGCTCCGGATCCATTCCCTTTCTCAATTCTTTCTTTAATCAATAGATCAACCCATGAAAACCCACACCTTTGATCAGAACACCCATTTGCAGAAGAAGAAGAAGAAGAAGAAATGCCCTTTTTTGTTTTTTTATGTTTCTGTCACTCGATTAGATTAGACTGGGTTGGTTGGATTATTATCTCATTAAAGTGGATAGATACAAATATACTGTACTTTATTTGGGTTATATTTTTTAAAGGGTTTTAATGTGCCCCGGTCACATGTTAAGCACACCAAAAGGAAGGCGGGACCTACGAAAAATGACGTCCACTTACAAAAAATACATTTTTCAAATAAAATATGTGGGTCCGGACGTTCTTTTCGTGAGTCCCACCGTCCTTTTGGTGTTAGAAAAACCCTTTTTTAAATTGTTTAGGTTAATGTCAAATTGCATACAATTCATACCGACATATCTTTAAAAAAAATCAATTATCGAGATTAAAAGCATTTTATTATTTCACATATTTTTTATAATTTAAATATCTTTATACCGTTAATTGTTAAGCAAAAATAATTACACCATCGCGACGAACATTTAATTATCTTTTTATACACAGGCAATTTGATATACTTTCGTAAAAAGAAAAAAAAAATCATTTTTTTTTACATTTTTTCCGTTTTTTTTTTTTTCGAATCTGAGATTTGTTTGAAAAATCAAATGTGATTTAACACTAATTTTAATATCACATGTGATATTTAGTGTTAAATCACATGCGATATTAGTGTTAAGTCACATATGATATATTATCATATGTGATTTAACATTAATATCACATTATCATATTTGACTTAACACTAATATCACATGTGATATTCAAATTTATCATATATGATTTAACATTAAATATCACATGTGATATTCAAATTTATCATATGTGATTTAACACTAATATCACATGTGATATTCAAATTAGTGTTTAATCACATGTAATTTTTTTCATGCAAATTTCAGTAAAAAAAAAACGAAAAAAATGTTAAAAAATGTGAAAAATACGAAAAAAAAATTGTCGGAAGTATATCAAAGTGCCTATCTATAGAAAGATAATTAAATGTTTATCGTAATGGTATTTTTTTCCGCTTAACGATTAACAGTTTGAAAGATATTACTATTTAAAAAAAAGAAAGTGGTTTTTTTTAATTGTTAGAATTAATCTCATCCATTAGATCAAATAAAAATAGAGAGAAAATAAATGGTGAAGATTGATCACTTGGTATGTAAAAGATCAATTGTCCTCAAATGATTTTAAATCAAATTTAAAATCAATGTTAATGGTATTTAAATAATTTGACCAACTATTAGCTCTCATAAACCTTTTTTTAATTGGCATAGGCTTATCGTCCTAATCTTGCCTAGAAGACTTCATTAAAATTGCAAGAAGGTTTTGGAAACACTAAGAGCAAGAGGTACGCTTGGTTGGTAAGGTGATGTCGAACCACTAGCCGAAGAAAGCTTAAGGCGCACCGTACTGTGGATATAACGGATATAAGCCCTAGTCCATTCACGTACCAACCCCAGGCATTTCCCAAGACGTCGTATGATTCCAATAAGTTCAAATTATATGATCTCAGATTATCACGTTGATCGGGCCATAATACTTGCATCACATAACAAGCCCTTATTGTCACCATATTTTGTCCCGGGTCATGACAAACCACATAGCCAAAATCACACAAAACATATCACATACGGATAACAAGTAACATACCAAAGCGTGCGGATCACATACATACAACATATACTACATCAAACAACTTACCATACCACAAAGGAGAGAAGGCCACCAACTTATGTAAAACGATTCCTCGTGACTCACATCAAGATTCAAAGGAAAAGTCGAGATATTACCAAAATACCAAAAGATAACGCTCACGATTCAAACCGAGTTCTAAACAATCAAGGAAGAGCAATGCCGATCAAAATCACATAGCAAAATATCAAATCGCCACAAACGCATGACAAACAAATCGAGTAACACGTGTCGCGCAATCATATGAAGTAGATGAATCTCCGCAACCACCGCTTGAATCTTGTCTCCATCTTGCATCATTGGTTGATCCGTCTGCCTTCCTCCAAAGAAGATCCCGATGTCTCCAAAGAAGACGGTGTGCAAAGTGGCTTCACACACGAACCTCTCCACTGTGGATCATTGCGAACGCGAGGTCGGCACCATCATCTTCGACTCTCGAGAAATCACCATCTAACGATCGACAAAAGGATGTGCGAAGACAAAATAAACAAACTCATATGCGAAGAGAAGAAGGCCTAATTAGTGAAGACAAAAGATTATCAAGTCAATCGAACAACAACCAAAAGAAATCGAAAGAGATCGAATGCATTTGAAGCCTGGTGTCACCCAAATCCTCACAGTCAATCCTAAGGCCAACAAGATTTAAACTGGCTCGATACCATAATTGTAACACCCCAACCCGACAAGGGTAGAAGTGTCACATTCTCGTGTCATATCGTAACATACAATTAAAAGCTAAGTCTTAAGAATAAAGTATCAAGTCATTTAAACAATGATTTACAAGGAAATTACCAAAACCCAAAATGTCTAAGATAAAATGAAATCTCAAAACAAAAGCCCGCCAAAATAAGTCCAAATAATAAGGTAACTAGGGTTAATCCACTCGATAATCCAACTCTCACCCAATCAAAGCCCATCTTCAACCTAACACCGCAGAAAAGAAATGCTACCGAGCTTAAAAGCCCAAAGAATGATATAACAAAACGAAAGCTAAATAAAATATGAAATGCGAAATGAAACAAAGGAAACGGATAACAAAGTCACAAATAAATGAGAACAATGAGTCAATGAGGATCCCGCAACACAATTATACGATATCCAAAGCACATATAACAAAGAGAACGAAGCCGTGCAAAGCATCAAGACAAGCATACAAGCACATACAACCTGCATACAAGCATCAAACATAAGTAAGCATAGTAGACACAATATCCACACAACATAAACAAAGATACAATCAATTCAGAAAATCATAAGCCATACAAGTCAAAGAGAAATCTAAGGCAAGCGGAAGCAATTAACTAGTAAGTGAACATGGCAATCACACAGACA
Organism: Chrysanthemum lavandulifolium; assembly: GCA_022545495.1. NCBI lineage: Eukaryota > Viridiplantae > Streptophyta > Magnoliopsida > Asterales > Asteraceae > Chrysanthemum > Chrysanthemum lavandulifolium. The sequence goes on from CM040246.1 coordinate 206,248,823, forward strand.
TAAACCCTTAGTTGAAAACATAACCAAGATTACAACAACTAAGTACTAATAGCAATCAAAACATGGCAAATACACGTAACCGTGAGGGAAATACAAGATGAGCAATATAATTAAATGAACTAGGGGCATAGCAAGGCAATTAAACAAGTTAACAAGCCGACGTCACAAGTCGAACCATTTACCCAATCAAACCGTAGCATAAACCGAAATACAACATGGCGGTCAACAACAAGATAAGGATACAACGGATAGTCATAGTCCACGAGATCAATTGAACGTAGTACACATAATAAGCGATAAAACTATCGATTACACACTAGCATGATCACCGACAATACAGAGGGTCACATAATAGTGAGATCACATATCATCGCTAGAAACAGTAACTCGATAACCGCATATTAATCACATCATAGCAGGATAATCAATGGTCACATAAACATGAATAGCATCATCAAATTCAATAAGCATATAATAACCCGGTACGTGAATGGAACCATAGTCTGAAGTAACGGAAAGAAAGCGTGACATATCAATGCAATGGAGTATCTATATCTTGGTACGAGTAAATCATATAAGGGTATTGAGTAATGAACACGTAATACAGATTATGGTGCGTTGGGGAATACAGAAGGTACAATATAGGTTTATCAAAAGTGTAAGGGTTATCAGAAATCTACCCGAGCCCAGAAACATATCATATCATATCATAAGTAGCCATTGTATTCGGAGGGGTGACCTCGAATACCATACATAATAGGAGGGAGACCTCAAGAATAAATGGAGTAGCTAGCTCTCGAATCATGAAGACGCGATTGCACCCGACATCATTCACCGATAAAGCTCCAATCGATCAAATCCTCGAAACATATCATATCTAGGATGCATCCATACCCGAAACATAGTGGCCAAATCATATACATATAGTGAGCTCATAATCATATCGAATGGGGACGGTGTGAACATCACCAACCACACTAAAGTCATGCCATTGGTGCATCAATGACACGGTCAGTTACCTTCCCGACTAGGAAACATATTTGGCTCGGTATCAAACCGACGGGTCAAAGCATAATCATATCATATCATAAGGTTTCATATCATAGTTCATATCAAAGTTCATATCAGAATTCATATCGAAGTTCATATCATAATTCATATCAAAGTTCATATCGAAGCTCATATCAAAGATCATATCAAAGGAAGCATAGCAAAGTCATAGGGAAGCCCTAATAAAGAGGCTTAGAGTAACGCATAACATATCAAACTAGAATCGAAAGATGAATACGAATCATGAGAAACCTTAAGAGGTAAGGTCAGAATATTTGTACCTTATTCGGAGCAAATCACAATGAAAGTAAAATCAAGAAAGAGATCAATCCGCCGCCGTAACCTATATGAATTAAATAACGTTCTATAAGAATCAGATTACTTGTTTAAGACGGCTTTCCATTTTTAGTAATCTTTCCATTTTAAGTACTTTCTATTTTAGGCGCCTTTCTATATTTAGCAGCTTTCCATATTTAGTAACTTTCCATAATTAGTGTGTTTCCATATTTAGTAACTTTAGTCACTTATCTATAGTTAAATAATGAAAATGAGTATTATTATGATTTAAGGATCATTTATGACAAGTTACAAAAGTTTAGGGTTTAAAATGTCAATAATGTAAAGTATAGGGTCAAAAGTGTAAATATAGCAAGTTTACTCATTTTACTCATTAAATCCATTTAGTTACTATATTAACAAGTTAATCCACCAAGTTTCATAATTTACAAAATAACCCCTTAACTATATTAAATCATGAATTACAAAACCCTAGTTTTAGATTAAGATTACGTATAGGTTTTAACACATGTAGACTTGCTTATCAATAGATTATACGACTCCTATGAGATGTCCATTTTAATTCGAGACACCCCTTCCAAATCAATATATATACGCCCCATGAAGAGACCAAAATGACTTTGTAAATAATTAGTTATTGAATCCGTTTATCACATACGTATACGTATAATTTCGTAAGCTCATTAAACCCTTAAACAAAACATAATTGTGTCGACATAAAGAGAATCCAAAAATCATTTTTGTATTCATATTTCATACCATAAACCATTCGAATTACATAGGTTAATAATCAAGGTTTTATGTATTCTTGTTTTATCATTTCATGTGACAACGAAATCATGATTTTATGTGTTTAATAAATCGAATACAAGCCCTAGAAAATATTTCCATAGCCACGAATTGAATAAGAAACAAAGAGGAAGATACGAGATGATGATACATTACCCTAGTAGCGTAATGTGACAAAGAAACACGAATCAAACCAACACGATCAAAACCAAGCCTCCTTGGCTCTAACCAAACCCACGGCCACAAACACCACCCACGACCTAGCTTATTTTTGAAACCAAACACGATCACCACGCCCACCAATCGATCACACACGATCACGAGCCTCCTAGGAACCTTTGTTTTGTTGGATTTTCGGATGGAGATGGAGAAATAAAATGGATGCCGCCAATAGAGAGAGAGAAATACTTAGGGTTTCTTGTGTGTTTTTGAATTGAAATGAAGAGAATAATGGGAGTTTAATAAAATTGATTTGGTCATTTAATTGGAGCTTAATGACCGGCCATCAAGGAGGGGGAAAGAGACCAAGTTTTTGACTTTCCAAATCTTATCACTTCATAATGTATTTAGTCCCCTTTGTAGTCCAAGTTAATTGTGTACACTTGATACGTTTAATTGTTACTTAGGATTTAATCATTCATGTTCTTTTAATTTATATCATAAGTTAATTACTTCATAATGAATTTATTATTGATGATATAACTTGTTAAACGATGTTGAAGTGTTTTCCCGAGTTTGTATAATTTTAAGTTTGAGGGCAAAATTGTCATTTCACGCGATTGAGATTTTAGGGTTTTACAAATACATCCCCTCACATTTGGGAGCTAGCTACTCCATTTGGTACTTGGGAGGTCTCCCCTCCTTGTGCACTTATGATTTGATGGATTTGATATGATTTGGCATATATGGGTTATGATGTGTGATTTGTTAAATTTGGCTATTAGAGTACCTCCTTTAGTATAGGTGCTCGTGGCAACATTCTCGATTTTGGTTATTCGACTATCCGATATTCGATTCATTCATTTACTATGCCTATTCACCATTCGCTTGACTACTTATCCACCAAGATTCTTATGTGATTCGCTTGACTATCGGACTCATGCTTCACCATTTGGTTATTATACTCGCCTTCGCTCATTTGATTTACTATGATTTCACTTTATTTCGTTGGTTGCCAATGTTATACTTCGACACCACTTCATCCGTTTACCGAGCTATTATATGATTATTGGATTCAAGTGTTGACTATGCTATTATACGATTATTTGATCCATCTGCTTACCATGTTGGTATATGATTACATGATTTCTCTGTCTAATATGTTAGTATGTGGTTACCTAATTCATCTGTTGTCATGTTTATATCTGATTATCCGCTTACCATGCTATTATGTGACTATTTGATTTGTTTAGTTGCCATGCTATATTCTTGTTCGCCACTTCATTTGATTATGATGTTCGCTCAAGATTTCACCTATACTTGCGACCGATATGCTTATATCGCCGGTATTTCGCTTGTCATTAATTGTTGATTATCCGACATGTGATTGCCATACTGCATTTTATCTGGCTTGCTTCCGCTTATGGAATTCAAATTTTAGCTTATATATATCTGATTATATGATTTGTTGTTTTGCTATATTTATGATTAGTTGGTCCGCCGGTTGGTTTGCATGTTCATTGTTTGGTTACTTGTTTTGATTATGATACCGTTCATAAACTCCTAATTGATTATGTTTCGATACTTGTATGTTTGGTTGTTTATATGTGCTTATATTTGTTCAATGATTCGCTGCTTTGCTTTGCTTTGGTCTTATTTGATTTACCCCTTCCGGATATCTCATAATATTGTGTTCTCGCAGTTCATCATTGACTCATTTTGTTCATTTTCTATGACCTTGATATCGCTTCCTTTGATTCCTTCATATCGTTATTTTGTTTAGATTTTATTTTGTCATATCTGCTCACTGGGCTTTTTAAGCTCAAATGATTTTCTTTCCATGCGAAAGTACCAAGTAGGATGTCATTTGTTGAGAGTAGGAGCATTTGAGTGAACCGACCCTAGTTTCTTATCACTTTAGACCTATTTTGAAGAGCAATTGTTTTGATATTTCATTTCATTCTTGGACATATTGGATTTTGCATTTTCCTTGTAAGTCATTCGTTTATATGACTTAGTATTTTATTTTATAAGACTTCCGCTTGCAAAATTTTATTAGTATGTTCGATATGACTCCATAATGCGACATTCGCACTTTGTCGGGTCGGGTGTTACAATTATGGTTTCAGAGCCAGGTTTCGTCTTGTTGACCTGAGGATTGACCTGTGAGGACTTGGGTAGACATTAGGCTTCCGTCTGTTTTGATCTTTTCCGATTCTTTTGATTTTCGTTCAGATTTGATTTCGAAATTCTTTTGTCTTCACTGATTTGACCTTCTTCTTTTCGCATTTGATTTAGTTTGTTTTATCCTCGCGCATGCGTTTGTCGATCGTTTAGATGGAGACTACTGTCGAAGATGATGCGGCCGATCCTGCATTGCTGCAACGAAATCTGGAGAGGTTCGTGAAGCAGAAGTCGTACCCGATTGTGATGCTACTGGAGATATCAAGATGCTGCTGGAGGGAGCTGGACGGATCAACCAGAGGCGCAAAGACGGAGATAAGATTCAACCGGTGGACACTTGGAAGACGTATGAGCAGAAGAACTATGACCGACGAACTTTAGACGTGGGAAACTACTACTAAGATTTGGGCATATTGTGGTCAACAGTCCAACCGTTGAGATGCTGAGAAGATTCATCTGCTTCATATGATCGGGCACGATTTGTGTTACTCTGATTTGTTTCGTCACGCATTTTGAGTTAGTTTGATATTTCATTATATGATTTTTCCAATGGTGTTTTTCTTCGATTTGTTTGGGCTTAGCTTGGATGATGGAGTCCTATGGCTTGATTTTTCGGTGTTACTACAACTTCGCGTTGTGTGTTATATCTCTTTGATAAATCTTGATTTTCATCCATTATGATTTGTATCAGTAAGGGTAGGCTTTGTGGCACTTTATCATTTTTGTGAACCTAAGGCTATTTTTGGATCGCCGGTAATGAGTCATGAGGAGCCTTTTCGAGCAGGTCGGTGGCCTTCCTTCTTTTGTGGTATGGTAAGTTGGTTTGATGTTTTATATGTTGCATGTGTGTGAATCTGGTTTGATTTGATATGTTACTTGCTATCTGTTTTGACGTGATGTTTGTTATGTGGTTCGTCATGACCCGAGACAGAATATGATGACATTAAGGACTTTTTATGTGATGCAAGTATTATGACGCCTGATCAACGTGATAATACCTAGATCATATAATTTGAACTTATTGGAATCATACGACGTCCTGGAAATGCCTGAGGTTGGTACGTTGAATGGATTAGGACTCATATACGTTAATTGTCAACTTTCATATTCGTTTGAAATTCTGTACCTCCTTGCGAGATTCTCACTGACATTTGTTACGTATAAGTCTTGCACTCTTTGGACTCGAAATCGTTATGATCTGTGCGAAACTATGGATTGCTACGTCTGCCTTAAACTTGTACATCTCTGTGTACTTCTGCGACTCGAAAATTTTCTTTTAGAAGGGAAGAGTTGTAAGACCCTAAAAATCTAAAACGTGTGAAATGACCATTTTACCCTCACATTTAATATTTATAAAATACGTAAAGTATGTCAATCTCATTCAATGTTTTACCCTAACTTGCGAGTAATTATCGAACTTTAATCCACATGGCCACAAAGGGATAATATTTGAACTTATCGTAAGAGTTGAGTACAAGATAAAAATCGACATTTACTACAACTAAAATGCATGCCACGCTCATGAAGCGCATGGGCCAATTTATGCACAAAAATGACAAACCATTATAACTAAAGATCACAAGCCCATGTATAATGGTAATTTGGAAGCTAGCAAGCTGTTTTGGGCCTCCATAATTTTCGAGAGCAGTACATCATATATGAGAGATGCTACATCCACTCACAAAATCCAAACAAATCACCCACACACCGACGTGTCATCCATCGATTGATGGAATGAGAGAAGAGAGAAACTATAATAAAATCCACCAATCAATGACACCTCGCCGTGGGTGATTTGTGTGGATTTTATGAGTGGATGTAGCATTCCTCATCATATATATCACGACATCTCATTTATTTAGCCTATTATTTCACACTTTCACTCACCATAAAACCCTAATCCTTCCAACTAAAAAGTGACGGCAAACTCATATACTTTCTCAATCCCATCCGAATTCAAGCAACAAAAGGAAATTTCGCAAGGTGTTTCGAGGTCAGAGACGTGATATTTGGTCGTGATTCGTAAATCAAGGAGTCATCAGTAGTGGTGCTATCGTGGGATTTTTAAGCCAAGGGAGGCTGTGAGTATTGTTTTAGTCGTGGGTTCCTTTTCCCTGGTTCCTTGCTTCTTGTCTCATCTTGTACACGCACAAAGGTAATAGCGCTATCTCGTCTAGTTTCATTCCTGGTTTCCCATGATTACCGTAGTGTGAATGGCCATTTCGAATGGTTATTGAACTTAAAGTCTCACATAAACGATAAGTGTTATATATCATCTTTAATATATGCCTACTTAAATCAAATCTACAAACCGAGATATATGTATGTTGGCGCCGATTGCATACATGAGTAAAAGAATTGGATTTTAATTTAAGTCTGGGTCAAAGTTGGAACTGAGTATGTATGTAGAATCGGGGCATGGTACAGTATGCATGATATTATGTATTGAATGTATATTTATTTGAAAGGAGTGATTATATCATGCATGTTAGAGTCAGGTGTACCTCGTTTGTGTGGGTCAAATGGATAAAAAAAGGTTTATGTGTAATATTGTTTTATAGAGACAATGGTTTGGCTATGGTTTTTCAAAATGGTGTATCTTATGGTGTACGTGCGTATGATTTTATGGGTGGGAGTCGAGTATTTGAATGCATGCATGGCTATTCATGGCTTGGTCGAATGTGAGCTTATTTGAATGTGTTCTCGTTAGTAAAATGCTAAAGAGTGGTGCTTGTGTGATGTCGAGTGGTGCATGCTAAATCGAACATGCGTAATAAGTGGTATGGTTTATGTATAAGTCCTGTGGTGTGTGTATGTCGAGAGTATTAACTTGTGTAAATGCGTATGTGTGTCGAGTTGAGACTGCTTACTTTGCATGGGTGTGTGAGTGGATTGTTAGGTCACTAGTTTTACAACACAATCACAATAGAAAGAGATAGAGAGAAAGATCGGATGAACAAGACACAAACCAAACACTATGCGTATGAATACTAAGGACGGTTATGCGTAGCATATGTGAAAGAGAAATGAATTGAACAACCAACCCTCAAGTGAGGGTTATTACAGATTTATAGGAAGGGAGCTAGGCAACACTCCTACTCCTTCCTTTCCTTAGTGGACATGGGCCTAAGCTCACGGGCCTTCTACATAAGCTTAAGCTAATAACAAACATAAAGGCCATAATTAAGCTAACTATTACATATGAATCACTAACACTTGATATAGGTTTAGAGTGATTCCAACAATCTCCCTAAGTGTTGGTGATGAATGAATGTAAACCGTGAAGGTACTTGATGTAATAGTAGCTTTGACGCCTTCCTCGACATTCTTCTTTCTTGTGAGAAGAATTGCCTTGATTTGAACAATCTCCCAAAGTGTAGAGAAATTGTTTTCTTTAAACAGCTTTGCTTTGACGTCAGATTTAACTTTGTTCTTGATCATTGTTGTTTGTGATGGTAGTGATAGTATGTTGTTGTTGTTCCATCAAGTCTCGCCTCAGTCCGCTTAGTCGCCCAAAGGTTCCACGTCATTCTTCAACATGCTCACACGCCTTTGACGTTGATTTCGTGATTGATGAAGTTCTTTAAGTCTTTAACTATGTAGATTCTTTGGCTCGACGAAGAATCATTCTGACTTTTGTGTTGCTTTTAGATAGAACTCCATTAGTGATGATGTTGGCATGAGCATGTGAAGAATCAGCACGATCATTTCGCCCGTAGCTTCCATAAGAAGAAAACATGAAAACGTTAGTAATAAGCGGATTCCAAGACTTACAAGTTTGAACTTCGAGAGTGTTAACAAAGATAGTGTGAAAACACAACTCTAATTTCACAAGGCCGCTCTCGAACCGGAGTCCCACAAGTGAGATAACGCGATGTACCGGCACACCTACAGCTCGATGAGTCACGAGGTACAATCAAGCATCACCTCACGATCGTAGACCGCTTGAGACACACTAAGCGTAATCCGCGGGAGTTACCGAAGACCGACCGCCGTGGTCGCTTGATGTTGACCGGCAGAGTTTCCATTCAATCACTAAGGATCACGCTGTGAACCTCTCATAAATGTTCTCGACATTGCTAAGATCCGTGAAGGACTCAGAACGCACCATTGACGTTCTTATTGTTGAACGACAAGTGATGAAATGTCAAGTGTTCCTAAGAGATCTTTGATGAATCTCGTGGCTCTAGACTCAATAGTGCTTTGGTTTTCCCGAGCGGAGACTAGGGAGAGGGTCTCTTCTTCAATATCGCAATCTCTAAGAGAAAGCCGATAGATTATGTAGGTTCCTCGTGAGAATGAAACAAGCTTCTTTTGAGAGAAACTTGAGTGGCTAAGAAGGTTTAGTGCATGCGCCACCGGGTCCATGACTACTTTTAATTTTCAATACCGCCATCAAGGACAACCAAGAGTATATGAATTGAAACCGTGTCCGCCTCTAAGTTGAATAATTTGGAGGGCTATTTTTTTCACCCTTTTCTTTGCATTTCTTTTAATTCTTCAACTTCTTCTTTCTCCGATTCTCATTTTCTCCTTTTATAATCATACCTAAGGACTTCTAATTCTAACTATTGGTATTGTCCTTGGGTAGATCCTCCGCTATGGCGGATCATAGACTGTTATTCCTAACCTTAATCACCTTATAACTCCATTGCCATAAAACCATTTTTCATGAAAATCTCTCAAAGCGCTTGTGAATGAAAACATGTTTGAACACTTCACGAGTTTTAGAATTTCATAAATACCCTCCACATGTGCTTAAGAGTTTTAACAGAATCAGACGGTGAGGAAAGAGCTCACACTTTTGAATTGATCGACTCAAGATAGACAATTTCTAGGGACACGTTACGTTGCATAGTTAAAGAGGTACATTGTCGCTTTTAGGTGACAACTAGCTCTAATAACTACCTTGAAGGTGTGGACAAACCTCGAAGGTTGTCAAACCCACAAAGTTCATGTCTATCAAGAGCTTCTCGAATAGATACAATTTACTTGGATAAGTCTTTGAAGACAAATCTTTCAATGTAATAACGCTCGATCCCGCCAATTCATGGGTTAAGTCTTTTCACACGATGAATCAAGTAGCAAATCAACATATTTCTTATCACACACTTCCCCTAAAAAATGGCATATAAATGTTATTTTTGATAACGTTTTGATAATAAATATGACCATTTCGAAGTTTTGTGGGAAGATTATCACGAAGAACAAGTTGTTTGAACAAAGATTTTAGAAAATACCCCCTCAACAAGTAATACTAACTTTGAGGTTTTGAAAAACTTAAGGAAGTACTTGTTCTTTTGAGAAAACCTTGAAAATGAAAGGTTTGATAGGTTTTACTCAAAAGTAAGAAGCTTTCGCCCGCTTATAGGATTGTGACATCAAGCGCACTACATGGTCCTTTCATTACAAGAACGGGTTGTACACGTTATGTGTGCAAAAGCCATAGTCATAATTAAATCACATCCAAAATATTATGAAATAGAAGCGCTCAAGGGGTACCGAAGTCCATCAATCTTGCCGTGAATGCGAATGTATGCTGATAGCTTCGGCGAGAGCAATCCGGACGACCACCTACAAAGCTCTCCGTAGTTCGAATCGTCCCGTCGATACAACCTTTCATCAATCCCGTGATGATTCTCGCACATCCTTCTGCCTTGAGAATTCCATCGCTTGGAGACCCAATGCCTTCATGTATCGCCTTCAACCGATAAGCCAAGCCATCCCTAACCTTCTTCAATGCGCGATCCCCAAATTTGTGAAGATCTCTACACGCCATCAAGCAATTTCGCTGAAGTTCACCGCGAAAAACGATGCCGAATGGTTTGTCGATTTGGTGTATTGTGGAAGTCGGTTGATGTCGGGAAGATCTAGTTGTGGTGGATGAAGTTGACACGGTCCGATATGATTCAACCGCAAGTCGGAGATCTTCTACACGCTCTTGATTACTATTCTTCCGATGAAGATAAGCAAGGACTTGATGTATTCACGCTGCACTTCAACGAGAATTGTCTCACGCGACCACGCATTTGGCAAGGTACATGTCTTCAATGTCGTTGATAGACAAATTCTCAAAGTCCGCTTCGTAGAATGATAATCCTTTCGCCTTGCCTTTTGACCACGATATTCTCGAGGAAAGTGTAGTCCCATTTAGACGAAAGATCAACATGTTTAATAGCCACGATTGCTTTAGTATCGAACACTTCATGTTGAGACTTCAACCTCGCGATTCGTAGAGATTCGTCGGCGTTCCCGCCAATGGTGAATCCCATACAATGCATCATACCATATACTTCCATATTGTTGGAGAACATGTGGTTAGCCCTTTCCTCGATGGCTATGCGCTAGAGTATATGGTCACGGAATGGAAGTGTCGAGATGTAGCGATTTCGAACCATCGCCACCGTAGAAGAAATTCAAGTCTTTGTTGAAGAAATATCGAATGGAATCCTAGGTCGATCCGTCACAATTGTTGGTAGAGGTTTAGACCACCGGTGTAATATGGAGGTTGTCCTGCTTGGTGAATTCGATGTTTGCTTCGGGTTGAGCCAATCCATGTTGTTAGACATAGCTCGTGCTATATTATCAAGGCGATACTCAACTTCAATAGCACTTTTCGAGTCGTTTTGAGCGCTTAATTTTGATCGACTGCCTTTCGCATCTAATTCTCTTGACGATGTTATTCAACAACACTCATAATGTAATTATCAATTTTATATTCTCGCACCGAAACCGCAGGATTTGGCTCAATGCTTGTTGAAAGCTTAGGTTTGTAATCAAGAAGATTCGTCCATATCCATTTGACTGGGTTTTAAAGTAAACTTTGAATAGTGCGATCGACTCACCATGTTTTTAAACGACATTTTAAACTCTTTAAGTTTGTTTTGCAAGTCGATAATTTCTTCAAGATGATCATATATTCGCTTTCGTTGAATGCTTTTTGTATGCAGAGAACTGCTTTTGACAAGTTAACAACTCAAATTTTAGCTTTTTGATTTTCCAAGGTGAGCGTTAATTTGATTTTTATGTTCATGTTTCAGCTTGTTCTATTTCGCATAACAAAGCATTCTTCAGCTGCCAGATCACGATCCGTCGCTTCTAAATATTTTTCGCTTTGATGAGATTTAGCAAAAGCGGCTTCAAAACCTTTTTCACGCTTTTTCTTGAGTTTTGAAAAGTTGAGTTGCATTTCTAAACATTCAAAATCCTTGGTTAACAAAGCATTTTTACTTTTTAAGTCCCGATTTATCGCACGACATTCTTCCACTATGGATTGTTGGTTTTAAGCAATGATCAACATCCGGACGAGGCAAAGTTCGGTGTTCAACGCGAGTCACAACATGATCATTATTTAGATCCTCAAGTATAACCACGAGTCAATTTGATTATCAAGGTAAACCATAAGGTCATCTTGATCGTCAAATGTAACTATGGGGTCTAGTTGAAAATCGCTCGAATGAGATGTGGACGACTCATTTTGAACATTCGAGCCTTGCCGTATTCGATGTTGGCGGAGATATTAGATCGTAGATAAATATGGTTTGTTCGGCACGAGACAAGCCATCGCTGTCATACACCGGGCCTGTGTCACTCATGTGTAACTCATGCATATTAGCCATTAACATAATAAATGATTGGCCTCGCAAGTCCTCCATATCATCATCTCGAGTCTCTGATTCCGCCATAAAACTCGTTTTGTCTCATGAGAGTTCCACCACTTCATCCTAAAGAGCCAAAGAAGAGCCTCTTTGTAATAAGCACCGCCCTAGTCCCCGGCTTGGGCATGCATTTGCCAGTGTCCTTCTCATTGCGCTTGTAGCATCGAAGACCATTCAACCCATGCTGAGCATTTCCCTGTTCCACCACTTGAGCTCTGTTGTTATTCCTACCCACAACATTAAATTGTTGTTGATAAATTGCTTGTTGTTGATTCCATTGTTGATGTTGTGGACTTAGTTGTTGTTGTCGTTGAGTATAAGTGTGAGGGAAATAGTTAGAGTATGGTGGTTGTGACATTTTGAAGAACTTGTGTTGTTAAATGGATCTTTGTAGTCGAATGAACCTTTGTTGATGAAGTATCCTTAGGCGTAGAAATCACAATAAACCAAGTAGCACTTATGCGTAAAACACCAAAGTTACGCGTAATGCCAAGAGTTACGTAGATTTAGCTTACGCCGTAAGTGAAGGTGAAAACACTAAAGTTATGCGAAAACAAGAAGTTAGGCGAGAAAACTTAGGCGTAGGATGACCTTATGCGTGAGACAAAGCTTAGGCGTAAGATAAATCTTATGCGTAGAGTTTCACGCCGTAGCTTATGCTTATGCGTAATTTTAAGGTTTTGCTCAAGTGATCTTTACACTATCACAAAGGCAAAAGATATCCCAAGTCGACGATTTTCGTGCTTATCCAAGCAAGAAAACACGGAGTAAACTACTTAAATCAAGATCAAACCAAAACCAAGTTACGCAGTAGTTTTAGGGTTTTGCTACGCGTAGATTTACTCGTAAAATGATTGTTGCCCAAAGATGTTTCTAAACCAGATTTTGTGATGAAATAGCTTCAATATCACCAAGATAACACCAAAATGTGAAACTTGATGATCCAAAGTGTCTAAAACAAATATGCGTAGGAAAGTCACACGAAAAACCAAGTTCAAAAACGATGATCCACACGTAGGTTGAAACTTTTGCCAAAAATGCTTATTTTAACACCTTAAACGTTGAAAGTACAAGAATCTTGGATTAAAAGTGTAAAAATGTGTTTTTGCTTAACCAAAGTATCACTCAGATGCTTTACTTAGACCAAACCTACTTCAAAGACACTACGATTCACCCAACTAGTAGGCGATTGATACCATCGTTAGGTCACTAAGTTTACAAAGACAAGCACAATAGATAGAGATAGAGAAGAAGGAAGATCGATGAACAATAAACAAACACACACACACACGCTAATACTAGACCGGTTATGCGTAGAGTATGTGAAAGAGAGTAATTGAACAACCAACCCTCAGTGAGGTTATTACATGGTATTTATAGAGAGGAGCTAGGCAACACCCTAGTCCCTTCCTTTCCTTATGGACTTGGGCCTAGGCTTATGGGCCTCTACATAAGCCTAAGCTAATTACAAACATAAAGGCCATATTAAGCTAACTATTACAAATGAATCACTAACACTTGAATAAGGTTTAGGAGTGATTCCAACAATCTCCCCTAAGTGTTAGTGATGAATGAATGAGTGATAAACGCTGTAGGTGATGATGCAATAGTAGCTTTGACGCCTTCCCGACATTCTTCTTTCTTGTGAGAAGAGGTGTCTTGATTCGAACAATCTCCCAAGTAGAGAAATTGTTTCCTTTGACAAGTTCTCGCTTGACGCCTTCATTTTCTTTGTTCTTTAGTTCTTTGTTCTTGAAAGTGATAGTATGTTGCGGTAATATGCATCAAGTTCGCTCACGCTCCAAAGGTTCCATCGCCTTTCTCCAACATGCTCACACGCCTTTAACGCTGGATTACAGCTGATGAAGTTCTCTAGTCTTTAAACTTTGTAGATTCTTAGTTGACGAAGAATCATTCGACTTTGTGTTGCCTTTGATTATGAGAGAACTTCCATAAGTGATGTTGTTGGTATGAGCATGTGGAGAATCAGACGATCATCCGCCTCGTAGCTTCCATAAGAAGTAAACATGGGAAAGGTTAGTAATAAGCGGATTCCGACTTACAAGTTTGAACTTCGAGAGTGTTAACAACATAGTGAAAACACAACTCTAATTCTCACAAAGGCCGCTCTCGAACCGGAGTCCCACAAGCGAGATAACGCGATGCACAAGCACACCTACGTTCGGATGAGTCGAGGTACACCAAGCATCACCTCACGATTGTAGACAGCTTGAGACACACTAAGCGTAATCCGCGGGAGTTACCGGCGACCACCGCCGTGGTGCTTGATGTCGACCGGCAGAGTTTCCATTCAATCACTAAGGATCACAGCCAGAACCTCTCATAAATGTTCTCGACAGATTGCTAAGATCCGAAGGACTCGGTAACGCACCATTGACGCTCTTATTGTTGAACGACAAGTGATGAAATGTCAAGTGTTCCTAAGAGATCTTTTGATGAATCTCGTGGCTCTAGACTCAATAGTGCTGCTTTGGTTTTCTTGAGCGGAGACTAGGAGAGGGTCTCCTTCTTCAATATCGCAATCTCTAAGAGAAAGCCGATAGATTATGTAGGGTTCCCGAGAATGAAACAAGCTTCTTTTGAGAGAAACTTGAGTGGCTAAGAAGGTTTAGTGCACGCCACCGGGTCCATGACGACTTTTAATTTTCAATACCGCGCCATCAAGTGACAACCAAGAGCACATGAATTGAACCCGTGTCCATTTCTAAGTTGAATAATTTGAGGGCTATTTTTTTCACCATTTTCTTTGCATTTCTTTTAATTCTTCAACTCCTTCTTTCTCCGATTCTCATTTTCTCCTTTTATAATCATACCTAAGGACTTCTAATTCTAACTATTGGTATTGTCCTTGGTAGATCCTCCGCTCAAGCGGATCATAGGACGGTTATTCCTAGCCTTAATCACCTTATAACCCATTGCCATAAAACCATTTTTCATGAAAATCTCTCAAATCGCTTGTGAATGAAAACATGTTTGAACACTTCAAGAGTTTTAGATTTTCATAAATACCCCTCCACATGTGCTTAAGAGTTTTAATGTAAATCAGACAAATGAGGAAAAAGCTCACACTTTTGAATTGATCGACTCAAGATAGACAATTTCGAGGGACACTTACGCTGTATAGTTAAAGAGGTACATTGTCGCTTTTAGGTGACAACTAGCTCTAATAACTACCTTGAAGGTGTGGACAAACCTCGAAAGGTTTTCAAACCCACAAAGTTCATGTCTATCAAGAGCTTCGAATAGATACAATTTA
The DNA here is from genome assembly GCA_022545495.1 of Chrysanthemum lavandulifolium. Taxonomy (NCBI): domain Eukaryota; kingdom Viridiplantae; phylum Streptophyta; class Magnoliopsida; order Asterales; family Asteraceae; genus Chrysanthemum; species Chrysanthemum lavandulifolium. The sequence continues at coordinate 206,264,237 of CM040246.1, forward strand.
CTTGGATAAGTCTTTGAAGACAAATCTTTTCAATGTAAGACTGCTCGATCCCGTCAATTCATGGGTTAAGTCTTTTCACACGATGATTCAAGTAGCAAATCAACATATTTCTTATCACAATAATTTCCCTAAAAAATGGCATATAAATGTTATTTTGATAACGCTTTGATAATAAATATGACCATTTCGAGTTTTGTGGAAGATTATCACGAAGAACAAGTTGTTTGAACAAAGATTTTAGCAAATACCCCTCAACAAGTAATACTAACTTTGAGGTTTTGAAAAACTTATGGGAAGTACTTGTTCTTTGAGAAAAACCTTGAAAATGAAAGGTTTGATAGGTTTTACTCAAAAGTAAGAAGCTTTCGCCCTTTTATAGGATTGTGACAATCAAGCGCACTCACGTGGTCCTTTCATTACAAGAACGGGTTGTACATCGTTATGTGTGCAAAAGCCATAGTCATAATTAAATCACACATCCAAAATATTATGAAATAGAAGCGGCTCAAGGGGTACCAGAAGTCCATCAATCTTGCCAGAATGCTAATGTATGCTGATAGCCGGCGAGAGCAACCGGGACGACCACCTACAAAGCTCTCCGTAGTTCGAATCGGTCCCGCCGATACAACCTTTCATCAATCCTCGTGATGATTCTCTCGCACATCCTTCGCCTTGAGAATTCCATCGCTTTGAGACCAAATGCCTTTATGTATCACCTTTAACCGATAAGCCAAGCCATCCCTAACCTTCTTCAATGTGCGATCCCCAAATTTGTGAAGATCTCTACACGCCATCAAGCAATTTCGCTGAAGTTCACCGCAATAAACGACGCCGAATGGTTTGCCGATGAGGTGTATTGTGGAAGTCGGTTGAAATCGGAAGATCTAGCCGTGGGAGTGAAGTTGACACGGTCCGATATGATTCAACCGCAGTCGGAGATCTTCTACACGTTCTTTGATTACTATTCTTCGATGAAGATAAGCAAGGACTTGATGTATTCACGCTTGCACTTCGGCCGAGAATTGTCTCATGCGACCGCACTTTGGCAAGGTACATGTCTTCAATGTCGTTGATAGACAAATTCTCAAAGTCCGCTTCGAGAATGCATAATCCCTTTCGCCTTGCCTTTGACCACGATATTCTTGAGGAAAGTGTAGTCCCATTTAGACGAAAGATCAACATGTTTAATAGCCATGATTGCTTTAGTATCGAACACTTCATGTTGAGACTTCAACTCGGCATCAGAGAGATCTCGCTGCTCCGCCAATGGTGAATCCCATACAATGCATCACGGTCATATACTTCCACATTGTTGGAGAACATGGTTAGCCCTTTCCTCGATGGCTATGCGCTAGAGTATATGGTCACGATAATGGAAGTGTCAAGATGTAGCGTATTTCCTTGAACCATCGCCACTGTAGAAGAAATTCCAAGTCTTTGTTGAAGAAATATCGGAATGGAATCCTAGGCCGATCCGTTGGCCAATTGTTGGTAGAGGATTAGACCGCCGGTGTAATATGGAGGGTTGTCCGCTTGGTGAAGTCGATGTTTGCTTCGGGTTGAGCCAATCCATGTTGTTAGACATAGCTCGTGCTATATTATCAAGGTGATACTCAACTTCAATAGCACTTTTCGAAATGCTCTTTGAGCGCTTAATTTTGATCGACTCGCCTTCTCGCATCTAATTCCTCTTGACAATGATATTCAACAACACTCATAACAGATTATCAATTTTATATTCTCGTGACCGAAACCGCAGGATTTGGTTTGAATGCTTTGGTTGAAAGCTTAGGTTTGTAATCGCAAGATTCGGTCCATATCCATTTGATTGGGTTTTAAAGTAAACTTTGAATAGTCTGGATCGACTCACCATGTTTGTAAACCATATTTTAAACTCTTTAAGTTTGTTTTGCAAGTCGATAATTTCTTCAAGATGATCATCTATTCGCTTCGCTGAATGCTTTTTGTATGCAGAGAATCGCTTTTGACAAGTTAACAACTCACCTTAGCTTTTTGATTTTCCAAGGTGAGAGCGTTAATTTGATTTTTATGTTCATGTTTCAGCTTGTTCTATTTCGCACTACAAAGCATTCTTCAAGCGGCTAGATCACGATCCGTTGTTCTAAATATTTTTCGCTTTGATGAGATTTAGCAAAAGCGGCTTCAAAACCTTTTTCACGCTTTTTCTTGAGTTTTGAAAAAGTTGAGTTGCATTTCTAAACATTCAAAATCCTTGGTTAACAAAGGCATTTTTACTTTTAAGTTCTCGATTTATCGCATCGACATTCTTCCACTATGGATTGTTGGTTTTGGTAATGTATCAACATCCGGACGAGGCAAAGTTCGGTGTGTTCAACGTGAGTCACAACATGATCATTATTTAGATCCTCAAGTATAACCACGAGTCAATTTGATTATCAAGGAAACCATAAGGTCATCTTGATCGCCAAATGTAACTACTGTGGTCTAGTTGAAAATCGTCGAAATGAGATGGGACGACTCATTTTGAACATTCCGAGCCTTGCCGATCTGGGATGTTGGCGGAGATATTAGATCGTAGATAAATATGGTTTGTTCGGCACCGAGACAAGCCATCGTTGTCATACACTAGGCCTGTGTCACTCATGTGTAACTCATGCATATTAGCCATCAACATAACAAATGCATTGGCTCGCAAGTCCTCCATATCATCATCGAGTCTACATCCGCCATAAAACTTTGTTCTTTGTCGTGAGAGTTCCACCGCCTTCATCCCAAGAGCCAAAAGAAGAGCCTCTTTGTGATAAGCACCGCCCCTAGTCCTCGGCTTTGGGCATGCATTTGCCAGTGTCCTTCTCATTGCAGCTGTAGCATCAAGACTATTCAACCCATGCCGAGCATTTCGCTCCACCACTGAGCTCGTTGTTATTCCTACCCACAAGATTAAATTGTTGTTGATAAATTGCTTGTTGTTGATTCCATTGTTGATGTTGTGGACTTAGTTGTTGTTGTCGTTGAGTATAAGTGTGAGGGAAATAGTTAGAGTATGGTGGTTGTGACATGTTGAAAAACTTGTGTTGTTAAATGGATCTTTGTAGTCGAATGAACCTTTGTTGATGAAGTATCCTTAGGCGTAGAAATCACAATAAAGCCAAGTAGCACTTATGCGTAAAAACATCTTTGGGCAACAATCATTTTTACGAGTAAGATTTATCTTTGTAGTCGAATGGCCATAAGATTTATCTTTGCTGTTACGCATAAGAAACTTCTACAGATTTATCATTTTAAGCTAATAACAAACATAAAGGCCATAATTAAGCTAACTATTACATATGAATCACTAACACTTGATATAGGTTTAGGAGTGATTCCAACATGGATATTGGGTAGTAAAGTATATATGTCTTATACGAGGAACCAAGTACTGAATTTAAGTGTGATTTCATGTTTAAGTTTTGGATAGGTTGCATCAACATGGTATGTTAGGCGTGTGTATTAAAACTAGTAAAAGGGATAAGTGATTTTGGTATATGTATGTAATGGTCTTGTAGGGGCGAGTTTGAGCGTGATCGTGAGATTATTGTTTGGGTCGTTTGGTGTTCTGAAAGCGTGTCGGGATAGATGAGTCAGGGCTTAATAATATTACGTATTTACTTGGTCGTAAATGTTAGTCATATGGACCACGAGCGAGCTTAAAGATGGTCGATCAAAATGTTAAAACATTGTTCTTTCATTGATATTAAACGTGCATGAATTTAAAAGGAGCATAAGATTTAAGTTAATTACACTTGTAACCCTACACTTTGAAATATTTACCATGCAAACCCTATAGTTTAAATTATGATCTAATAAAGCCATAAAATAGGAAAATTGTCTTATTAAACCTTTAAGTTACCATTTATAATTTATAACCCCTAAGTTTGGCTAATTAATGATTTTTACCCTAAAGTATTTTAATTCCGTCCATTACTAAAAATGAGAATACGCTTAATAACTCTAAAAATATTAATACGATTCATATAAGCCACAAATCTGTTATGACTTAAATGAGCTAATAAGTATTATAAGAAACGTAATCCGTGTAGATTCGTTGAAGACGTGACGTTATTTCTTCGTGCCCACATTTCCATTTGCTTTCATTGCTAAGGTACATATATTCTACCCTTTCTCATTAAAGGTTTATTCTCATGACTTCTCGATCCTTGACTTTGATTCCTTATCTTTGATATGATTCCCTTTGCTATGATTCCTTTGATATGATTTCATCCGTTATGATATTCGATCTGCTATCCGCTTCGCATGAGATCGCTTGTGATATTCGCTATTATACTATCTACCGCTCATATGATTGGTTCGATATGATATGATTATGGATATGCTTTGATATGATTCGTTATGTTCAGCTGTTCGAGCTAACTAGTCATGGAGGTACCATGACCATGTCATTGATGCACCAATGGCATGACACTATCCGGGCGGTGTGATTAGTCCCCTGCTCCCCTTTATGATATGATATGATATATGTGATCACTTGGCCATTATGAATACGTATGTACGCCTCAAACCGGCATATGTATATGATTTGTTTTGCAGGAGCGTATGGATGCATCCTAGGTACTCGCCTCGCTTTTGGTGATGTGGTGCGTGTGCAATACACCCCTCACATTTGGGAGCTAGCTACTCCATTTGGTACTTGAGAGGTCTCCTCCTCAGGCACTTATGATTTGACTGGATTTGATATGATTCGGCGATATGGGATATGATGTGTGATTTGTTAGATTCGCTATTGAGTATCTCCTTTAGTATAGGTGCTCGTGGCAACATTCCGATTTTGGTTATTCGACTATATGATATTCGATTCATTAGTTTACTATGCCTATTCATCATTCATTGACTACTTATTCACTCAAGATTCTTATGTGATTCGCTTGACTATCTGGACTCATGCTTCAGCTCATTTGGATATTATACTCGCCTTCGCTCATTTGATTTACTATGATTTCACTTTATTTCGGTTGGTTGCCAAGCTTATACTTTAGATTACCACTTCATCCGCTTACCGAGCTATTATATGATTATTGGATTCAAGTGTCGACTATGCTATTATACGATTATTTGATCCATCCGCTACCATGCCGGTATATGATTACATGATTTCTCCGCTCACTATGTTAGTATGTGGTTACCGATTCATCTCGTTGTCATGATAATATCTCGATTATCCGCTACCATGCTATTATGTGACTATTTGATTTGTTTAGTTGCCATGCTATATTCGTGTTCGCCATTTCATTTGATTATGATGTTCGCTCAATATTTCCTACCTATACTTGTGACCGACATGCTTATACTCACGGTATTTCTGCTTGTCATTAATTGTTGATTATCTGACATGTGTGATTGCCATACTCGCATTTTATTCAGTTGCTTCCGCCTGCTTATGGAATTCAGCTTAGCTTATATATATCTGATTATATGATTTGTTGTTTTGCTATATTTATGATTAGTTGGTCCGCTGGTTGGTTTGCATGTTCATTGTTTGGTTACTTGTTTTGATTATGATACCGTTCATAAACTCCTAATTGATTATGTTTCGATACTTGTATGTTTGGTTGTTTATATGTGCTTATATTTGTTCAATGATTCGCTGCTTTGCTTTGCTTTGGTCTTATTTGATTTCTGTTCCTTCTGGATATCTGTTAATATTGTGTTCTGCAGGTTCATCATTGACTCATTTTGGACCTATTTTGAAGAGCAATTGTTTTGATATTTCATTTCATTCTTGGACATATTGGATTTTGTATTTTCCTTGTAAGTCATTTGTTTATATGACTTAGTATTTTATTTTATAAGACTTCCGCTTGCAAAATTTTATTAGTATGTTCTGATATGACTCCATAATGTGACATTCAGACCTTTGTCGGGTTGGGGTGTTACAGAAGTTTTCATGGATGATTTCTCAGTCTTCGGAGACTCATTTGAATCTTCTGACTCTAATCTCGAAAAAAATGCTCGAACGTTGCGAAGCAGCACATCTCGTTCTTAACTAGGAAAATGCCATTTCATGGTAACCGAAGGAATTGTGCTCGGACACAAGATTTCCAGTGTAGGGATGGAAGTAGACAAAGCCCAGGTAGATGTCATTACCAAACTTCCACCACCAACTAACATGAAAGCCGTTAGAAGTTTTCTTTGTCACGCCGGTTTTTACCGACGATTCATCAAAGAATTTTTCAAAATCTCTCGACCAATGATAAAACTTCTAGAGAAAGACTATGTCTTTGATTTCAATATTGATTGCATGAAAGCATTCGAAACTCTGAAATCCCAACTAACTGGTGCACCGATTATTGTATCACCTAATTGGACACTACCATTTGATCTCATGTGCGACACAAGCGATTTTGCTGTAAGAGCCGTTTTAGGTCAACAAGAGGGGAAACACTTTCCCCTTATATACTTTGCCAGCAAAATACTTACTAATGCTCAACAAAACTACACGGTTACAGAAAAAGAGTTGCTAGCCGTATTTTTTGCTTTCTACAAATTCAGATCTTATCTCGTGCTCTAAAAAACCGTTGTATTCACCGACCATTCAGCGCTTAAGTATTTGTTTTCCAAACAAGATGCGAAACCTCGTCTTATCCGATGGATTTTACTACAAGAATTTGATATCGAGATCAAAGATAAAAAAAGGAGCAGAAAATCTAGCCGCAGATCATTTATCGCGTCTTGAGAATCCTCATCTTGAGGAGTTGAAAGAAGAAGAAATCGACGATTACTTTCTCGATGAAACTCTTATGAATGTCGATGCAAATGATGAAGTTTCGTGGTTTGTAGACTTTGCAAATTACCTCGTGGAAAAATCCTTAGAAAAGGCCTGACTTATGCTAAACAAAGCAAATTCTTTTCAAATCTAAAACACTACTTTTGGGAAGAACCTTATCTTTTCAAAATTTGTCCCGATGGATGATTAGAAGATGCGTTTCTGGTCCCGAAACCTGAAAAATTCTTGATGAATGCCATCATGGCCCAACTGGGGGACACTATGGTCCTTCCACCATAGCAAAGAAATTTTTCAATGCTGGATTCTATTGGCCAACAATTTTCAAAGAAGCTCATACTCTAATCCAAAATTGCGACGCTTGCCAAAAATCTGGTAGCCTTCTCGAAGAGATGAAATTCCACAAAACGCATTCATGTGTGGAAGTATTCGAAGTATGGGGAATCGATTTCATGGGTCCCTTTCATAAGTCACACAAAATCGAATATATTCTCGTTGCTATTGATTATGTCTTTAAATGGGCAGAAGCCGAAGCTTTACTAACGAACGATGCACGAGTAGTGGTTAATTTTCTCAAAAAGCTTTTCACTCGTTATGGAATTCCTAAAGCGTTAATTAGCGATCATGGAACTCACTTCTGAAACAAAGAAATGGAGAAAATTATGAAACGATATGGAGTTCATCATCGTTTTGCTACAGCTTATCATCCGCAAACCAGTGGCCGTGGAAAATACCAACCGAGCCTTAAAAAGAATACTCGAAAAAACGGTCAAAGCCGATCCTTCCATTTGGTCGAGAAAGCTCGATGACGCTCTTTGGACATTCCGTACAGCTTACAAAACACCGATTGGCACTACACTATACAGACTCTTGTATGGAAAAACTTGTCATCTGCCACTCGAAATAGAACATTGCGCTTACTGGGCACTTCGAAGCTGTAACCCATATCTCAAAATTACTAGAGAAAAGAGATTCTTGCAACTGCATGAGCTCGACGAATTAAGACTCCAGGCTTATGAGAATTTCAAGCTTTACAAAGCCAGAACCAAAGCTTATCATGATCGTAAACTCCGAATTCGTAAAGTTTTCAAAGCAGAGACAAGGTTCTGCTTTTCAACATGAAATATAAGTTTAAATCCCCTAAGCTTAAACCAAAGTGGTTCAGACCATATGTCGTGAAACATGGATTTCCATCCGGCTATGTCAAACTCTATGACAAGCATGGTGGAAGTTTCATCATTAATGGACATCGAATCAAGCTATATCACGATAAAGAGCAATTAAATGAAATTTCAGTCGAGGAAATACCGCTCGAATACAAGGCTATTCCTTTCATGGCCCCTTTTCTGGCTGACTTCAACAAGAAAATGGCATGGAGTTCCGAAAATGGTTTCATTTATGATGTCCTTCCCAATGTGAGCGATTCCATAAAATTATGCGATCTAGATGAAACCGGGGAAGGAGTTGTAAAAGGAAACGTGGTATATGTCCCAAAGAAGAAACCAAAAACCGCAACCACGTGAAATAAGGAGTTTGAGTCAGGCTGATGACTCGGTAATAAAACAAGCGCTTCTCGGGAGGCAACCCGTGTTATTTGCAGTATTTTTATTCTATGTTGATTTTAGACGTTAACAACTCATAATTTGACTAGTGTCCGCACTTAAGTGTCGGGGTGTGAACGTCGTCTTTTCATATTTTTTTCATGTTTGTTTTTGTTTTTGCATAAATAATAATGCAGGTAATGATTTCTCTGGGTTAGATACTTGGTTCAATATGCCGACACTCAGATTCGGTGTTGGGAATAATCTGTTACCACGGATAGTTGTGGTTTACATCGCTTGATTACACTAGCAAATCATTACGAGACCGGAAACGATACCACCGCCGGTACATTATTACCACCGATCGCTATTAGATAATGATTAGAAAACGTGTTTAGATAAGTATAGAATAGATCTTGTGTATATTCTATATTGTTAGCTTTATACTTATCTTGTAAAGGACTCCTTGTTGTATAAAAGGAGGTCCTAGGTCATTGTCTTAGGTACTTGTCTAATTACCTACGACACTCACAAAGGCTTCAAGGTGTAACCCTAGTGATAAGCAAGATCACTCGATTATTCATTAATAATATTGAGCTTAAGTTTTGTGTTTAACTGTGTTTACTTACAATACATCATACAATCCGCCTTCTAAGTATTACTAAGTAAATTCCGCGCTTAATAATATTATACAAAATATCATTGACACAAGGTGTGTGTCCAGATCCATCAAGTGGTATCGAGCGAAGGTTCGATATTTTGTTTTAGAAGATCCAAGGAATAAGCTTAACCTACTCACTCAATTCAATGGAGATGGAAAACAACCATCCAACTCTTCTACACCAAGGTTACCTAAGCTCAAACTTAATGAGTTTGAGATGTGGAGGATACCGATTGAGCAATACTTTCTCATTCGTGACTATGCTCTATGGGAGATCATTCAAACCGGTGATTCTTTCAAGCCCGTGACTAGTACTCGTAAGGTTGGTGACACAGATGTTGTGAAAGTTTCGTGCTCGAATCTAGTATTGAAAAGCACTAAGGAAGAATGATCTTAAGGCTAGAAGTTTGTTGTCGATGACTCTTCCTAGAGACCGATCATTGCATTTAGCAAGTTCACAACCGCTAAAGAACTGCTTGAAGAGATTTGCTCGTTGTTTGGTGGTAATGATGCTACAAAGAAGACACAAAAGACATTGTTGAAGCAAAGTTATGAAAACTTCTCCGCTTCAAGCAATGACTCACTTGATAGCATCTTCACCAAACTCCGTAAGATTGTTACACAACCGATCGTGTTTGGCATTGAGGTAGAAAAGGAAGACCTCAATTTGAAGTTTCTAAGAAGTTTGCCTTCGTAGTTTCAAACTAATGTTACCGTCTGGGAAAACAAATCGACATAGAAACAATGAAGCTCAATGACCTTTACAACAACTTCAAACTTATTGAGCAAAGGTTGAAGAAGGTGGAAACTTGGTACAAGCTCTAGTAGCTTGGCATTGTTGTCAACCTCTGCTGACAAAGTGATGATTCAAGATGATAGTGATGATGATGTTGCCACCGCCGGTTCTAAAGTTTCCACCGGTAATGTTAGTGTTACCACCGCAGTTCAAAGAAGAAGGTTGCTAGTATTGGAGATCCTACCTTTATGCTTTCATCTCCACTCAAGTAAATGGCTCTGCCTTAACTCATGAAGACATAGAGCAAATTGATGAAGATGACTTGGAGGAGATGGATATAAAATGGCGATAGCTCTTCTTAGCATGAGGGCTAGGAAATTCTACAAGAAGATCGCAAGCCTATTCACATCAATGGTAGTGAAACCGCAGCTTTGATAAGAAGAAAGTGGAGTGCTTTAACCGCCACAAGTTTGGACATTTTGCTAGAGAATGTAGAAGACCAAAGACCAAGGACAACATGTCTACTTGGTACAAGCAAAAGAAGGAACCAACTGTGGAAGAACCAAAGGCAATGTTGGCTATTGATGGTGTGAGCTATGATTGAGTTTCATGGTCGATGATCAAGAGGAAGAACCTTCGATGTCGCTTTTGTTGCTACCGAATTTGCTCTCATGGCTTTCTCGACTCGAGGTACAAAACTTTGAAAGTTGTTCTAAAACATGTAGGGCTGCTAGAGAAGTTGAAAGGCTTAATGATTTATATTCTAATGAAAGACAAGAGTTGTATACTACTAATTATACCGTGTCAAATCTTAGAGAGCTATAGCAGATATTAGAGAAACAAATAGATCACTATAGAGAAAATGAGACAAAATATAATGATGATATGATTCTTCTTAGAAGAGAGGTAGAACATACAACAAATGTGAATGAAGCATACCAAAAGGAGTTTGAAAACTTCAAAAGAAAATGAAAATGTCAATTTAACTTTAGACACATGTTATCATCGCCTAAGTCAATTGATAAAATTTGGAATGCTCAAATACATAGTAAAGTTAAGTCCGGTATGGGTTATAATATAGTGCCTCCACCACTAAGAGGTGTTCCATCACCTCCGTGTATAGATTTAGCTCATACAGCTTAGAAGAGTTTCGTGACCTTGAACGTGAATATGGTCCTTTAAAGGACACAATGGTGAAAAGTGAGGAAGAGATTAAGCATGATAATGATGTTTTTGAGAGTGCTAGTGACTCATCCGTTGTTGATGAGAATGTTAAAAGAATGTAGAGGCTTCTATCCCAAAAGTTGTTAATGTCATTACAGAGGAACCTAGGAAACCGCTTAATAAACCTAGATCAACTGTAAGGTATGCCGAGATGTATAGAACAAGCCTACACCCCTAGGGGTAACCGAGGAGTTGGAATCATGTTAAATCTCAACAACTAGGTAGTGATTTTGTGATGTACAATAAGGCATGTTATATCCGTGGTAGTTTTGATCATTTACATGCTTATTGTGACTATCATAATGGGAGAAGGAAGTCCATGGGAATAAAAGGGTGGAGTCTAACAGTGTTTCAAAATAATGTACACCCTAATTCACATTGCAAAATGGTCCCAAGAGCAGCTCAACTAAGAAGTGGTCTCAAAACTTTGCCACTACAAAACTGCTAACACCGCCACCCTAAGTCACCGTTAAAAGTGCAAAGTCCAAAACAACTTTTGCAAAATCTGCACAAACAGGAAAAGAACTTTTCGTATAATAAGGTTCATTATAACCAACAAGGGTACCTAAAACAAACCAAAGCTAGCTTCCACCGCTCATTCAAAAGTTACCACCGCAAGGGTTGTAAACAAGAAAAGGGGGACATGGGCAATGTCAGAAGGCCTCAAAGACGTTGGGAATGGAAACCTAAAGGAACTACCTCTACAACCAATCCCAATGGTGTATCAATGACCTTGATAGATTTAACTATATTGATACACGAGGCGATCCAAGTCAATCATGGCTTGGGTCCCCAAAAGAAACTAACTCTTTACTCTTATGTGCAGAACATCCAAGGACAAAAGATCGATCAAGGATATACAGATAGTGGGTGTTCAAGGCACATGACCGGCAACAAGTCCTATCTTTCGATTTTGAACATTATGATGGACAAGATGTCGCTTTGGAGGTGGAGTTAATGGAAAGGTTGTTGGTAAAGGAGTAATCAAAACCGTAACTTGGACTTTGAACCTGTATTATGTAAAAGAGCTTAAGTATAATCTTTTAGTGTGTCACAAATGTGTGACAAGAAGAACAATGTTCTTTTACCAAAGATATGTGCTTTGTTCTCTCTAAGGATTTTAAGATGCCTGATGAAAGTCAGATTCTTCTTAAAATTCCTAGAAAAGGCAACCTATATAGCTTTGATATGAACAACATTGTTGCTAAAGATGATTATGCTTGCTTGCTTGCAAAGGCCACAGTGGATGAATCCATGTTATGGCATAGAAGACTTGGTCATGTTAACTTCAAAACCATTAACAAGATTGTCAAAGATGGTTTGGTGAGAGGTTTACCTCATAAAAGATTTGAAAATGATCAAACCTGTGTGGCTTGTCTTAAAGGCAAACAACACAGAGCTTCTTGCAGGTCAAAGTTGGTTAACTCTATTGCTCACCCACTTCAAATGTTACATATGGACTTATTTGGTCCTACATCTGTGAGCAGCTTGAATCTCAAGAAATATTGTCTTGTAGTGACTGATGATTTTAGCAGGTTTACATGGGTTTTCTTTCTTAATACAAAGGATGAAACAACTGGCATCCTTAAGATCTTTATCACGTAAGTAGAAACCAATATGATATGAAAGTTAAAATTATTAGTGTGACAATGGGACATAATTCAAGAATAGAGTTATGGATGATTTTTGCAGATAAAGGTATTAAAAGAGAATTTAGTGTTGCTAGAACTCCTCAACAAAATGGTGTTGAGAGAGAGGAACAAGACACCGATAGAGGTCGCTAGAACCATGTTGGCGATTCTAAATTGCCAATCACTTTTTAATCAAGCGCTTAACATCGCATGTTATGTGCAAAACAGGTTTTAGTGGTAAAACAAAGAACAAGACACCTTATGAATTATTTAGGGTAGACCACCTATCCTTGACTTCATGAGACCATTTGGATGTCATGTATCTATTCTCAATACCATAGATTATCCGGGCAAGTTTGATGAAAAATCGATGAAGGGTATTTTGTTGGGTATTCCATGGTCAAGAAAGCTTTTAGAGTATTCAACTTAAGAACCCAAAAGATTGAAGAGAATCGCATGTGGAGTTCCCGGAAAACAAAGTTAATCTCAAAGGAACCGGTCCGTAAAGGTCGTTTGATCTTGATACTCTAACCAATACTATGAATTATGTGCCTGCTTCTACAGAACATCTTCTTTGATTTTGCAGTGTTCGTAAGAGTTTCTTGATGATGATGAACCAAGCAAGGATCATGCGATGATCAAGATGAATTCACCTACCTCTTTGGGACTATGCAGATAATGATGATATACCAAAACCGGAGATGCTCACCCTTCTAATGATTTTGGAAAGGAAGGAAGTAGCAACTTGAATGTCGAAATTTCAAAGCAAAGGAAATTCGATTCCACCGCTAGGCCGTAAGTTTCCACCGCAACACCGATGTGGAAATTACAACCCAGCATACAGAGGAAGCTCAAGCCAATGATGTTGAAATTTCAAATATGCCAAGTGAGATTGCAGCCTCGACTCCCACACTTCTATTCATAAATCACATCCTCTTGAAAATGTGATTGGGGATGTCTATTCACCGTGAAGACTAGAAGACAAACAAAGTCGCTCGATGTCCATGGATTCATTAGTAAAATATATGAATCTAAGACTCATGAAGGCAAGAATGAATGTCTCTTTATGTGTTTTCTGTCACAAATGGAGCCAAAGAATGTTTACAAGGCACTTGAAGATGAAAGTTGGGTGGAAGCAATGCAAGAAGAGTTGCTCCAATTTAAGCTTCAAAAGGTTTGGTGCTTTGTGATTTGCCTTCCGCAAGAAGGTAATAGGTACTAAATGGGTGTTCGTAAACAAGAAGGATGAAAGAGGAATTGTTATCGTAAACAAAGCTAGGCTTGTGGCTCAAGGATACACTCAAGAGGAGGGTATTGACTATGAAGAAGTGTTTGCCCCAGCTGCACGAATTGAGGCAATTAGTCGTTTTAGCCTATGCATCCTTTATGGGCTTTAAAGTTTATCAAATGGATATAAAGAGTGCCTTTCTTTATGGGCAGATTGATGAGGAGGTTTATGTTTCACAACCTCCAGGCTTTGAAGACCCTGAATATCCTAACAAAGTATACAGGGTAGTTAAAGCTTTGTATGGCTTGCATCAGGCACCAAGGAAATGGTATGAAACCTTAACCACTTATCTTCTTGCTAATGGGTTTCATAGAGGCAGAGTGGATCAAACTTTGTTCATCAAGAAAGACAAGAATGATATCTTGTTGGTTCAAGTGTATGTTGATGATATCATTTTTGGATCTACAAAGACAGAGATGTGCAAAGAATTTGAGAAACTGATGAAAGAAGAATTCCAGATGAGTTCTATGGGTGAACTCACATTCTTTTTGGGACTTCAAGTACTACAAAGGCCGATGGTATTTTCATCAATCAAGATAAATATGTGGTCGAGATACTAAGGAAGTTCAAGTTCACCGATGCAAAGTCATCTAGCACCCCGCAGACAAGACTACACATCTACTCCTCAAGGAAAATAGTGGTGAAGCGCTTGATGTGCACATGTACAGTCTATGATTGGCTCTTTGATGTATCTTACATCATCTAGACCGACATCATGTTTGCAGTGTGCTGCCGTGCAAGGTTTCAAGTTACTCCCAAGTTCTCTCACTTGACCGCTGTGAAGAAGATTTTCGATATCTTAAAGCATTTCCCACTGGGATTATGGTACCCTAGAGAATCTCCTCTAGATTTGGTTACTTACTCGAGATAGTGACTATGCCGGAGCTAGCTTGGATAGAAAATCTACAATGTGGATGCCAATTTCTTGGCAATGATTAGTGTCATGGCAAAGGCAAGAAACAAACAATGGTGGCTAATTCATCAACCGAGGCGTAGTATGTGGTCACGCAAGTTGTCGTGCTCAAGTTCTATGGCTTCGTAATCAACTTTTGGACTATGGGTACAATTTCATGAATACCATCATCCATATTGACAATAGCAGTACCATTTGCATCATTAAGAACTCTGCTCAACACACAAAGACCAAACATATTGAAATTAGACACCATTTCATTAGAGATTGCTATGAAAAGGACTAATTCAAGTTGTCAAAATTCATACCGATGACAACTATGCCGATTTATTAACAAAAGGACTTGATGTGGGAAGATTTCAAGACTTGGTAACAAGTATTGGAATGCTAAATCCATAAACTTTTGTCAAAATGTTCTCTCGTGTTGAGGGAGGTCATTGGGTACCGAAATTGTTGTATGAGTTTGTATATGTTTGCTTGTATTCTTGTTTAACCTTTATGCAAGATAGATGGAGTTGATCTTAAAAGGTGTATAACCGAGATACACAACAAATGGTTATTGATTCACCATGTCTAATCCACATAAGAATCAACTAGTCCGAGCAAACGGCCATCGGTAAAGACTTGACAAATCCGCTTATGGTTGATAGTTTACCAAAACTATATGGTTATCAACTCACCATATTCTTTATGATTAAGAGTTGGCTAGTCCATAGCAAACGGCTCATGGTAAAGACATATCAAACCGTTGATAGTGGTAGTTTGCTAAAACTATGATAAGAGCAGTCTAGTTTTTATATGATTTTATTTACCATCGCTTTTTGAAATTTTTGTGAAAAATTACCACCGCTAGTTCACAGCTTCCACCGACAAGGTTATTTTACCATCGTTGTTCTAGCCGCTATAACCGATTATGTCAAGAATTTATTTTTACTAGCCGCTGAAAGTAACCACCGATTTCCATATATATAGGGTTAAAATTTTAAGGAGATTATCTACTTTCCATATTGTTATTTATCCGCTTAAGATAAATACTTTCTAAAGATAGTTTTTCTTGCAATAATCTTAAACCCTAACCCTATATATCTTTCTCTCAATTGGCTAGTTATTCCTTCAATTATTACCGACATAATATCGCTTTTCATCAAAAGTTTCTATGGCACCATTAAAATTTGCGATGAGCACAACCAAGTGGCCTACCTACAAAAGTCAAACGAGAAGAGTGGCCTGCTTTTCATCGATTGTGGACTTTCTCAATACTACCCATATAAGGTATGCTTTGCTTTTAAAACCCACAATCTATATCTCTCAAATCAAACAGCTTTGGACTTCGCTAAGTCCATAACACTTGAGAATGGAGATACACATGAAACAAAGGATGCTCTAAGAGCCACCGTGGATGGGGTAACTATTGATGTTACCGAGGCATCCTTGAGGAGAGTTCTCCAATTGGGTGATCTCAATGGTCTCATCACATTACCTATGCCCGAAATTCATGATACTTTATCATCCATGGGTATGATACCACCGATAAAAAGGCTACTTTCAAAAGAGTGGTTTTTGTCCCCAATGGAGATTTTTGATACATACTCTTTACATTGTCTCACCAAAGAAAACATCTTATGAGCAATTTAGTTCAACCATGGCTTACCCTTTGGTTTGTCTAGCCACCGATAAGATTTTTAATCGGTCAAATTATATTTTTACAAGTATGACCGGCAATGTAAAGAGTTCAACAAAATTTTAATGTATCCAAGGTTTGTGCAAGCAAGTTAAATGAGTTTCAACCGCAACCCCATACTAATGTTTATAAACTCAGTTGCCTTAAGCCTAAAGTTTTTCAAAACATGAACAAAGATGGCAACATGATTTTTACACCTCTCCTTCCTCAAATGCTTGCAAAGATTACAACTGAACAAAACACACCCATAATCTCTGTTCCACACATTGATTATACTCCACCTGTTTCTCACACCTATGAGAGGAGGAGCAAACAACCACCTTCTTTCATGACAACACAACATGTTTCGAACCTTTGGTCTAGGAACAAGCAAGGTGGTGGTTCTAGACTTCAACCTAGTCCAACTAGGAGGAATCGAGCCAATGCCCCATGATTCACCTCTCCCAACAGTAACACAGTTGGAAGTGATGAGGGAAGTGGGCAACAATTGGAATTGATGGTTTTGTGTACAAAGTTAGCCAAGCAGGTTGAATCTCTACAGAAGGACTTGGCACATGTCAAGAAGCAGCATGCCAAGGATATTACACATTTAAAAGAAGAGATTCAGACCTTGAAGAAAGAGTTGCAGGGGTTGAAAAAGCACAAGAAAACTGCAAAGTTGGTGATCTCATCTTCATCCTCACCTAATGATGGTGATTCAGCTGGTTTTGATCAAGATTTGGGTAATTCTCCCAAACAGGGGAGGAAAATTGATTTTGAAGATGAAGGGTTTCTAGTAAAGGAGCAAAGGAAGTCGATACTCATGAAGAGCAACTAGAGCAAGATATTTTCAAGATCGCAATCGATTTTACCATCGATTTTATTTCCACCGCAGAGCCAAATATTCCCACGCATGAACATAATGTTGCCACCGCAAGTGAAGAAATTGATAAACCAAGAAAGACAAAGGTAAAGCTTTTATGGAAAGTCAAGAGCAACCAAGAAGAAAGATTTCAAAGAAAGAACAAGTTCGATTGCTCTTGATAGAGAAATTGCTGAAAAGATTACTGAAGAACAAGTTGCTGAAAAGAAAAAGGTTGAAGAAATGGAGATTGTAAGCTTTATGGAGGCTAAAAGGTTGGATAGAATGGAAGATTCTCTAGAAGATCCACTTTCCAATGTTCAACCTACAATACTTAGAGAGAAGACTCCAGAGTTTAGCTATGTTCCTTCCAAGAAGATATTGAGTTCTTGATTGCTAATAATCCAATAATCAAGAAAAGGCAATTGACCTTGTAGTCGATGCATCCTTAATCAAGATCAAAGAACCGCCATTGAAGGATTTCATTCAAATGAAGAATAATCAAGCACTTCAAGATGTGATTAGTACAATGAAAGGGTCAAAGAAACAAAGACAACCAACCAAGGCACAAATTATTTCATACATGAAGACTTATTGTTGTCATGTTGGTGGTTGGAAAAGCATCAATTCAAAGGAATGCCTCGATAATCAAGTTGAAGGTATCTACTACGAGTTCAAAAACATGATAAAGATTTTATTTCAATGGGCTCAAGAAGAAGCAAGAAGGTTTCGGATTGAAGAGAAAGGCCAAAGAAAGTGATTCTCGATCATAAGAAGACTAAGGTTGTCAAGAACAAGAAATTCCTACCGAGAAATTCATCAAGAACAACCGATCGGAATGATTGTGATAGTAGAAGAAGATTTTTATCCGTAACCACCGCAAGTTAGACATCCTATCATTGATTGGGAGGTTTACATCGCTAGCAATTTTGCTTCAACATGGAAGATCACAAGGCTAGGTGGTGAAACTTCATCATTCATTCAATTTGAAGATCTCATCAAAGCTTTTGACAGAGATGACCTTGACAAATTATGGAAGTTAGTTCAAGAAAGGTTTGATGCTCAAGATCTCAAAGATATGAAGGAGATGCGCTTATGGATTAATCTTAGAAGGCTCTATGAACCGATGTTAATGATGATTTCTAGAAATTCTCATGTACATGTCCCGGTACTAAATGGTTTTATTATGACTCATGTGAAGTTCATCATGTTTCTACAAAGAAATGGAGTAGATGTATTCATGCTTGCCGAGAAAGAATATCCACTCAGAGTGGAACTCTCACAAAGATGTTATGTACAACAATAAGAGTTCATGAAGACAATGAGAAGGTCGAGCATTGTTACATAGGCTTCAAGATCAATGTTCCGAGCTATTCGTGGTTAAGGAAGAAGTAAAGTGTTTGATTGAATTCCCAAAATCCTTGAAGATGATGCAGATTGAAGAAACTTATTGATTTGCAGAGAAATCATAAGTTTAGGGAGGATTGTTGGGAATAATCTGTTACCACGGATAGTTGTGGTTTACATCGCTGATTACACTAGCAAGGGAAACGATACCACCGCCGTACATTATTACCACCGCTATTAGATAATGATTAGGAAAACGTGTTTAGATAAGTATAGAATAGATCTTGTGTATATTCTATATTGTTAGCTTTATACTTATCTTGTAAAGGACTCCTTGTTGTATAAAAGGAGGTCCTAGGTCATTGTCTTAGGTACTTGTCTAATTACCTACGACGACACTCACAAAGGCTTCAAGGTGTAACCCTAGTGATAAGCAAGATCACTCGATATTATTCATTAATAATATTGGAGCTTAAGTTTTGTGTTTAACTGTGTTTACTTACAATACATCATACAATCCGCCTTCTAAGTATTACTAAGTAAATTCCGCTTAATAATATTATACAAAATATCATTGACACAAGGTGTGTCCAGATCCATCAGGTAATAATTTAATCATGATTGAGCTATGAGTGTGATTTCTCTTATTTACTCCACCAATCAAATAACTGAGTGCTTTGAGTGAATTATATTTCATTTCTTTTTCGTGAGGTGTTTAGTAATGTAATCGGGCAAGAAAGTCATAGGGTATTGTCAAACATCTCGTTTTTTACTAGAAAGCTTAAAACGATGAATCGACCCTTGTATCCGTATGAGATCGATTAGCATCACATTTTTCTAATCACTTTTAATGTGCCTCGTGGATTATTATTTTCAATTCTAGATTTTCTTGAGCAAGCAAAGTTTAAGTGTGGGGGAATTTGATAACGCTCAAATTGTACATGTTTTTAGTAGCGTTATCCTCACTTTTGTGTATAGTATTTGGTCATATTTATGCGGTTTTGTTACTTAATTGTGCCAAAGTGTGTTTGCATAGCATATGTAGCCAAGTGCAGGAAAAAGCGGAAGAAATGACGAATAAATGAAGATTACATGATTGTTTGAAGGTTCCCGTATCAAGTTCCACACATAAAGGTATTCCAAGCAAAGAAAGATACAAGAACACACATATATGGAAGTTCCAAGACAGAGAAAATGCCAAGTTTGGTTGAAGAATAATGAAGCTACGATCATGGAATGAAAATGACAAAGTGAAGCCATGAAAAAGAGCTGCTGGCAAGCACCAGCCGATCGGTCTACTCGCGTAACCGGATCGGCTGGGAAGTGTACACAAAGGCATCAGCCGATCGGCTGAATGCAAACCGATCGGCTGGACGGTTCGTATAATTTTTCCAAGTTGATATTCTGCATTCAACCAACGATTCTAGTCCATTATTTTGACCATTCTAGTCCATTCTATTTGCTTGGTGACCAAGGAGAGGCATTTAACAACTTAAGGCCTTGGAGTAGTATAAATAACACCCTTTTGTGCTTGTTTTCATCATCCCTCAATCAACAATCTCTCCACTCAACAAACCACTCTCGAATACTCCCCCAAACTCTCAAATTCGTCCTTAGAAGTCCAGGAAAGTGTAGAAGTGCTAGGAGTCACCATTTTGAGGTCAAAACATCAAGAAGGAGACACCAGTCCTTGTGGTATCATTGCCTTATCATTTGTAAACTCTTTTCAATCATTGTAAGACTTTTAATTATGATTTCTAATGTTCAATATTCTAAGTTTGTGTTCATGTTTGCTATGAGTTGCTAGTGCCTTTATGCACTTGCTTAGATGATATTTACTATGCTATGATTTGTTTATGATTGTGATAACATGTTTAATTCAATTTCAAGTTGATTCTAAGATCCAATTGTGTTTGAGTTTCATAGTGACATTTGTTGACCAAGTTTGACTAGTTGCTCATAATTCTAAAGGACAAAATGTTTATTATTATTCAACTAGTTATAATCATTTGTCTATGAATGATTGTCTTTACCCATTATTCTTGATTATACAAAGGAACTTGAATGTGGTTGTAATGAAAATGCTTTTGTTTGTCAAATCGGATTGGTTGTAAACTACTTTGTGGTCGAAATATTAGTAAGAGACAATCAATTGTAACCTTTTGTCTATGATTGGTTACCTTTTGTATTGACCATTTCTTAAGAGTATTTGATAAAACAAAGAGTAGTTTTTATGTTTAAGTTTATGAAATTAACATGGAACAAACTTATGAAACTTGAATTGATTGGTTAAACTTAACGCTTGTTTTTATGAAGTAAAATATTGACGAAGGTTTAACTTATAATAACAATAGATTAGATCACCGTCTAATTATCAAAACCAACATGTTAAAAGAGTTATCACAATCATGATCATCATAAGTAGTAAACTAGTCTAAGCAAGTGTAGTTTTCCATCATTTGAATCACCATCATCATTATTGTTGCGTGCTTGCGATTTACTTTCATAGATTTTGTAGCTTACGTTCTTGAGTCACACAAATCCCTGCGAACGATACTCGACTTACCATCATAATCTTTCTATAACGAACGAGTTCACTTGCTCGTATGTGTTAGTAAACCTGTTGGGAATTATGTGAAGTTTGGATTATGCCGAAATTAATGCCAAGTGTTTCTATCAAGAAGAGTGGATTCTCATCAAGACATAATTCATCAAGTATAATAGTTATTAGTCCGTTTCATGGAAGTGTTTATTCCGTGTTTAGTTTATTTAGTGTGATATACATGAGCTTTATTAGGAAGTGATTGTGTATATCTTATTTAGTTTTATGATTATACGCTTTGGGAAACGGTTTAGCGATATTGTTTAGGTTCCTTGTCTATAAAAGGAACACATTAGAATGAGTTATGTACCGATTGGAAAACCCGCTTTAGTTAATATAAAGATCCATAGAGGATCAAGAAGTTCTTAGTTATTACTTGTGTTTATATTCACGATAAATATAAGTAGTAGAGATTGTCTTTATTGTGCTTGTGATTACATAGGCATACATAACGATCCACGAGCTCAAGATCTATCAAGGTCTGCTTGTTTCAACAAGTGGTATCGAGCCTCGTGAGAGTCTCTACGATACTAAGGACAAGTTTTTCTAAACACCCATACAACCATAACAAAATCATCATGCCCGGTTCGGATGTTGATACCGAACTCACCAACAACCAAAACTCCACCCATCCGCAACAACTAAGTCTCTAATAGCAATGCTAAGTTTCCTTACCTTAAAAGGGAGGAATATGATCTTTGGGCGATGAAGATGCGAATCGATCTCCAACATTGATTGGAATCTATGGCGATAATTATGAAGGGAACAATTTGAAGAGAACTACCACGGATGTCACCGTAATATGATGAATGTTCCTCCCAAAATCGCCAAGAGTTGCCGCGCTCGAGAGAAACCAAGGTCGAACTATTCTTCCGCAAGCTATTCCCGAGGATCACTTGAGTGATTTTCACTTCATGCAAGATGCTAAGGATATATGGTTAGCAATTAAGGCGAAGTTCGTGGAATGAGGAGTCTAGAGATCAAGAAGTCCATGCTAAGACAACAGCCAGACTTTCAAATCTCTCAAGAGGAAGGAATTCACAAGGGCTATGATAAGTTTCACAAGATTTTAAGTCATTGAATCACCATGTGCAAAGCCGATAATGATGATCAGAACTCTAAGTTTCGAGGTCATTACCTCCATCCTGCTACATGTAAGCATAGCTTTAAAAGCTAAAGGTGGTTTGGACATGATTACCTTTGATGAGTCAGACCACAAACTTAAAGCTCTTGAACATGATGTAAGAAGCCCTTTTCGATCATCTTCTTCGCTAGTCATATCGCATTTGTTGGAGCCTCTACTCCAAAGTCTAGCTATGGTCCAAGCCCATATCCATCATCATCTTATGTCGCTCCTTCATCAAGTTCTCACCTAAATCAAGCAACATTATGGAAGATGTACTTGGATCCTTCTTTGTCGATTATGATCCTCAGCAGATCCGCTTATGAGGATTTTGATCAGTGGACCCGATTGAGATGGAAGAGATGAAGTCGAGGTGGCAGTGGCCATGCTTTCCATGGATATCAAGAACTTTGAGCGCAAAGTCGCGTAAGGTTTGATTCAAAGGACGCGATCCAAAGAAGGTTTGACAAGAGGAAGGTTAAATGCTTCACATGCCAACAGATGGGTCACTTTTCTAGAGAATGCAAAGACAGAAAGTCGGTGATGAGACAAGATACTCTTCTTATCGCCAGATCGTAAGGAGGCAGAACTTCAAAGGGTTCAACCGCTTTGGTCACTCTTGATAGCAATGTGGACCGGAAGCAACATGAGGAGGCCGATAATGATGGTCCCGATAATGTTGGGTTGATTGCAAGTCGTACTACGAGGATAGGCATGATCGATTGCCTTGATGGGCATCTCTCGTGTACAAAATTGTTTGTTTGGTTGTAGTGAGCGTTATAATACACTCAAAGAAGCTTATGATATTTTGGAACCTAAATATAATGAATGCTATGTGAAGTAGAAGCTTATAAACAGCTTTAAAAACACTAGAAAGACAAAAGGTTTGGTTTCGTAAGAATCAAATAGCTTATGATGAGAAAATAGGTGTTTTAGAAAGAGATCTCGAATGTGCTAAAAATGAATTAAAATGGTCCGAGAAGTTAAGAGCGTATGTAGAGTCGAAAATCTAGAGCTTAAGGAGAAACTTAAGGAGGAAATTGCTAGGCATAAAGAATGGATGATGAATGGAGATAAGTTAGTGGTTTCATTTATAGTAGTCAAGCTTCTAATTCTACAAGGGCTTTAGGCTTTAAGAAATATGTAGGCTTAGAAGCTAGGGATGACACACGAAATCTACATCAAGAGTGCCTAGCTAATTTTGTGAAAGAAGGTGACCTACATGTCAGACGTGGACCAATTAGAGGTGAGCATATGCCCATTGACCTTTCCACTCTTAAAGACTTTGATGGATCACACCATCCGTATGGCAAAAGTCAAGAGACATGCTGCACCCTAATACTTCTACTAATGACTTTGTCTCTTGTGTTAACAAAGGACAAGTCCTCCAAGCAAGGGTCTACAGAGTGTGATTCAAATGACAAGTCCGACCTTCCCAAGTCCGCCTTCCCAAGTCTTCACCACCCCGCTCGCACCCAAGACTACCAATAAGCATGTCGAGTTGTCGCCAAGGAATCCACTTCCAAGACAATTGCTCAAGACTTGCATTTTAATTCTTTGCATAATAGTACCGTTAAAAACAATTTTTTTCATGGTTTTGGTTTGAATACTCGCTTGTAATAATACTCTTTGGTTTAAATAAATCTTCTAATCAAGAAATGTTTTGTGTGTGGAAGTAAATCTCATTTAATTAAGGATTGTGATTATCATGAGCAAAGGATGAGTAGGTGTGGTGCTTCTAGGAAATCTAGACCAATGTGGACAAATGTTAATGATATACCACCTTATGTTCCACAAGATACAAATTATAATACTCCTTTTCTTGAGGAAACCAATTGAAAACCATATGTTCAACCAACCAAAGGAATATTTTAAAATGGTTTTTGGCCTAGATATGTTAACCCTATGACCGATGGGAAAGGGTATCGATATCATCACAAGACCTCAAAGAAGTTGTTCTTGGAATAAACAGGACCTAAGTTTCATTGGAAACCCAAGAACAATAGTGGATCTTATACTTCTACATGGCACAACTCATATGATCCATAAGGTGTTCAAGTCAAGAATGACTTGAGCCCATAGTGTACTAATTATCTCAGATATTTTTGTTGTTGTAGGATCATCCCTTAAGCATAAAGATGTTGGAATTGTTGATGTGGTTGTTCTAGAAGTATGTCGAAACAGGACATGATGCATAACTTTGTACCCATTGAAGGAGGAGGCAATGTAACCTTTGGAGGAAGTGATGGACGAATTATCGAAAAGGGACCATCAAAACACCTCACCGGACTTTGAGAATGTTTATTATGTCAAGGAACTTCAACACTTCAATTTGTTTTCGCCTCACAAACTGTGACACTAAGAACAAAGTACTCTTCACAGAGGATGAATGTCTTGTGTCGCCTAAAGACTTCAAACTCCCGTAAGAAACTTCAATTCCCATCAAGGTTCCTCGCAATACAATCTTTATACATTCAACTTAACTAATGTCCAACCAAAGAAGTGACTTAACATGTTTGGTGGCTAAAGCATCCGTGGATGAGTCCACCAAATGGCATGTAAGGATGGCCCATGTCAATTTCAAGACCATAAACCAACTTTCTAAACCGGGCCTTGTTCAAGGTCTTCCGCCAAAGTATTCACCAATGATCATAACTGTGTTGCATGCAACAAAGGAAAGCAAAGACAGAGCCTCATACAAAGGTGTTCTCATATGCCAGAAGCATTATTTCGAACCTCTTCACCGCTTCATATGGATCTGCTTGGTCCAACTAAAGTGAGAAGCATTGATCATAAATATTTTTGTCTCGTGATCACCGATGGTTATAGCAAATTTTGTTGGGTATTCTTTCTAAGGACCAAAGATGAAACATCCAAGTATTGAAAGACTTCATTACCCTTATTGAGAATCATTGAACAAAAGGTGAAAGGAATTAGGTGTGATAATGGTACAGAGTTCAAAATGCAATTGATAGAACTCGCAGTTAAAGGGAATCAAAAGGGACTATAGCACTCCAAGAACCCTCAACAAAATGGGGTGGCGTAAAGAAAAATAGAACCTTAATAGAGGTCGCAAGATCAATGCTAGCGCACTCTAAACTTCCAACCATGTTTTGACCGAGGTCATGGTACAATTTGTTATGTACTAAATAGAGTGTCCATTACTAGACCACACCTTAAAACACCATATGAACTTTTTTTGGGAAAGTTCTCGTTATTCATTACCTTAAACCGCTTATCGCCAAGTGACAATTTTGAATACAAGTGATCCATTGGGCAAATTTGATGAGAAAGTCGATGATGGTTACATTGTGGGTATTCTCGCTCATAGTAAGGCATACAGAGTTTACAATGTATCCGCTAAGAAGATTGAGGAGACATTGAATCTAGGTATCTAGAAGACAAGCCTAATGTTCAAGGATTGTGGTCATATTTGGTCATTTGACCTTGATTACTTGACCGACATTGGGTTATGCTAGACATATGGCTAACCAAAATGCGATTCTCAAGCATCTCCAACTACTAGTGCGTAAACTTTGAAGCTCATTCGACAAAGGTCCGATGATGATGAACAACCCATTGTAGTACCTTCCTTCTCTCCTAACAATTTTGTAGGTGACACTTCTAAAGATTATACCGATGTGGGTGAAGATGAATTCTATTATGCCGAGGACCTTGCCGATCAAGAAACAAGAGTATGCACCAATTTAGATGTCGAGAGGAATGTTGAAAATAGTACAAGTGAAGCAATCAAGGAAAATTCAATTCACCGAAAGTGGTTCTGCTTTCTCCTCACCTCTCCAATTCGGCCGAAAGACATGTTGACTCTACCCTATTTCTACTAGAGTGTCAATGCACTTGGAGAACCTTATACAAGGTTTCCAAACCTTCGATCTTGGTCATCATCAACCTAAAGGTGCATCTTCAACACACCTTCCTATGATATCGACTTTGAACCCATCGTGACTAATCTTGATTCCTCCATTGATGTCAACACCACCACTACTACAAGGATCAACAATGTTCATCCACGCCTAATATTATTGGTGATCCTAATGCACCGTTAGAACAAGAGGTACCGTGGCACGCTCTAAATATGGTCGTGGCTTTTATCTCTTATGTCTCAAATCACAGAGAGACAATCACACGTACTATGAACATTGTCTGCTTGCTTGTTTTCTCTCACAAGTGGAACCAACCAAGTTACTCGTGCTTGAAGACTCAAGTTGGCTTGAAGCAATGCAGATGAGATGCAACAGCTTCAAAATCAGCAGGTTTGGATATTGGTACCACTACCGATGGTAAGTATGCTATTGGGACTAAATGGATTCTCAAGAATAAGAGAGATGCTCGAGGTGTTGTCATTAAAAACAAAGCCGATTAGTTGCACAGGTGGGTATAGACAAGAGGAGGGATCGATTATGATGAAGTGTTTGCACCAAAGGGCAAGAGTTGAGGCAATACGGATTTTCTTAGCTTATGCATCCTATATGGGTTTTATGGTCTATCGATGGATGTTAAAGGAGCCTTCTTGTATGGTGAAATTGAAGAGGAGGTGTATGTCACTCAACCTAAAGGATTTGAAGATCCGATCATCCTAATCATGTTTATAAGGTAGTCAAAGCTCTATGGACTACATCAGCACCCGAGCCCGGTATGCTAGGTTTCTACATTTCTTCCAAGCACGGTTACGTAAGAGGTGCAATTGATAAGACTCTTTTCCTAAAGAAGAATTCCACCGACATTATTCTTGTGCAAGTGTATGTGGATGACATTATTTTGGATCCACAAAGGAAGCTTGGTGCGTGGAGTTTGAGGAGCTTATGAAGGAGAGTTTCGATGAGTGCCATGGAGAGATGACTTTCTTTTGGGTCTTCAAGTTCAAAGAAACCCGATGGTATCTTTATCACCAGACAAATATGTGAGGGACATCTTGAAGAAGTTTGGTATGGAGGGTGTAAGGATCGCCACTACACCTTATGAAGCTCCAAAGACAAAGACCAACAATGAAGTCGATCCACCGTGAATGTTCATCCGCATGTGTCTATGATTGGCTCTTTGATGTATTTAATGCCTTCAAGGCCCGATATTACTTTTGTCGTGAGTGTTTGTTCACGACATCAAGTTACTCCACCGACTTCCCATCTCAATGTCATAAGAAGATCTTTAAGTACCTCAAAGGCCAACCTCTTCTAGGTCTTTGGTACCCAAAAGAGTCTCCTTTAAGTTGGAAGCTTATAGTGATAGTGACTATGCCGGTGCTAACTGGATAGAGGTCCACCACCGAGGTTGCCGCCTTGAAAGAGATTGATTTCTTGGCAATGCAAGAAACAAACTATTGTGGCTACCTCATCTATCAAGGTAGTATGTTGTCACGCAAATTGTCGTGATGTGTTCTTTGATTCAAAATCGCTTGTTGGATTATGGGTATAATTTCATGAACACAACAATTTTTATTGATAATCAAAGTACCATATGCATTGTTAAAAATCCAGCTTTTCACAATGAACAAAACATATTGAAATCAGCACCACTTTATAAGAGATGCATATGATAAAAATTTGATAAATGTGGTCAAAATTCATACCGATGATAATGTGGCGATTTGTTAACAAAGGCTTTTGAGGACCAAGGTTTCAACACCTTGTGGTCCATATTGGCATGCTTAACCCTTAACCGCAAAAAGTTTAAGGGAGGCATAGGCTCTATGCCTGTGGGAGGATTTGTGTATAACTTTGCATTTTGCTATGTAATTTTGTATATTTGTTTGATTTTAACTAACTCTAACCTCGCTAATGTAATCTTAGTGTGTTTCTTTGTTGGTTTGTGTTTGTTTCGTGTTTGTTTTGTTTTGCGAGTGTCTGCTCTGCTCATTGAGATATGGTCAAGAAAGCTAAAGCTTGTTTCTACCGATTTTAAAGTGTCAAGAGTGTCATTTGTTTCCTCCAAGATGATGTATCAAGTTATATGATTCATTCAAAAGAAGTATCAAGCAAATTGATCATTCATTCATTCAAGAAACAAATTACCCATACCATACGAGTACTAGCAACATCAAATGCATCTACATGATCTACTAATCCTAATCTATTACATATCATCCGCTCCAACATCTAACAGTCGTTGGATATGCATGATCGCCACATCTTTCACACTAAATGTCGGCTACGCTTTTGTGACGTGCATAACCAACCCTAACAAGATGCTAAGGATCAAAATGGAGAGGATGGATTGATGCAAACGTTGATGATGACAATGACCACATTTGATGATGGAGAAAACAATGTGTCCTTTGTGCTTCATCTATGTATTTCAACCAAAATGCAACCCATCTACTCTCTTTAAGTTCTTCCCTTATACGATATGTGATGATGCACCAAAACCCGATGCAGAAGACCAAGAACCACCTCTATCTTCCGGAAGTGGTGGATTTTTGCTCGTGGCCTTCGTTGAGGCCGAGGTGCCGGGGTCGGAGTAAGATGTTCCTCCTTATAGGAGTCATCGTAATCATCGCAGAATCACTTGATTCACTACACTTTCATCTTCCGATGAAGGGAGAAAGGGTGATTTCTTTGGTCGTGGATATGGTTTTGGAAAGTAATGAAGCCATGGATTGGTATCTTCACTAGATGATGATGATGATGATGAGGATGTTGTTGTGAGATCTATGATCTCGTGTTTGGTACTCATGGTTTATTATGGCTAATTTTGGAGTATTGGTGGAATTAGGGTTTGGAATAATATTTGGGGTTTTTGATGAAGAAGTAATATGTGCTTTGGGATTGTTTTATAGACGGCTTCAAGTGGTAAGAGATTTAATGCAGTGGGTGAAACAAGAAAAGATATTTATCAAGCTTCTTGAATAAGTAACTGTTCACGATTGTTCTACTTCAGCAGTAATGGTTTCGCTTCCACCGGGTTAAAAGTGAATATGAGTAAAAGTAGAAGTCCACGCCATCGTTGGTCAACTTTGACCAAAATTGGGAAATTTCTATTTATTCTCTACCGCATATATTCGTCCCATATTAAGTGATTTGATTATTACCTCATTCAAAACACTTCCTTTTGTGCAAATCGTAACCCTAATCTTCAAAATCTCTAATGGCGCTCAATTTAAACATGATCATAATAAGGTTGCTTTTCTTGAACCGCCGGGAGATGAGTTGTATAGGCCGATGATTTCATTCTTACAAAGATCAAAGATTCAAGATGCATTAACGCATTCTCCAAATGCTATATATGAATCCTTGGTTACTCAATTTTGGGCGCCACCGAAAGAAGAAGTGATACCGAGATAGTTGCAAGTGTTGATGGAAAAGAGTATGTGGTGACAGAGGAACCGATCAAGACAACTTCGCTTGGATGATGAGAATGGAGTTTATCATTCGATTCTACGATGGTACTTGAAGGGCTTAGGCGATTGGATATCAAAGTACGAGGACGATATGTGGTTAAAAATAAGCTTTGTCCTATGTGGAGGTTCTTGGTTCATACGCTGTCCAAAGTGTAAGCAATAAGTCCGAGGATGGGATCTTTCAACCCAAATGGGATGTGGTATTGTTTGTTTATCTAAGGGTTTGACTTATAATTTTCTAAGTTTATCTTTGATAATATGGTTGAAAATATAACTAGGAAAAGGGTAAGTTTTGATGTACCCTAGGTTCTTACAGATGATATTGAATGTTTCTACACAAACCCAAGCTTTTCATCCCATAAGTGTTTTGACTCCTAAGTTATTTGCCACGATGAGAACTAAATTTGAGGACACATTTTCCTTTGTTAGTCGCCATGTTGCCTCGTGAGAATGAGACCACGATGAGGTTAATGTTGTTTTACCTTCTTCCAATACTACCGATGGCAATATTTTAGTTGATGTTGATGAGGGTCCTTCATCGTTAATGAGGCATCCATACCTTCACCTAGACCATGTCCTAGTCAAGCACCTACACAAGTTTCTATTGATGAGGTTCAGTTCATATTGATGAAGTTCATGAAGTTGATATTGATAGATTGCCTACACCAAGTCCCGTTAGGAATCCATTTGATGAAGGATGTCCTAATATTGATCAAAGTTGTCACATCCCGAACGGTCAAATGAAGTTCCAATTCCAACCGAGCAATCACCGATGCGATGAGGATCCTATTACACTTACCTCATTATATGCTCGATGAACAAGTATGCAGTGAGGTGACCGATCTTAAGAAAGAACTTGCGTAAACCAAGTCTATTCTTGGTAATAAGATTGTGGAATTGGAGACTAAAGTTGAGAACTTGGAGGAAATATCGAGTCGAGGGTAAAAGAGAAGTTTGGTTTCTTCGAGGAGGAGGATGAAGAAAATCTTCATGCATCTCTTGAATCTTGGCCGATGCAGCTTTACACCGATGTTTCTTCTCCTATTGCTAAATCTTCAAGGAGCAAGGTGCCTATTGTATATGCTAGCAAAAGAAGAAGACAATATTTGAATAAGGTATCTCACGACACTTCAAAGGAGCCAAATATGGTTGATGCATCCGCCGATGTTCTAGTTGAGGAGGTTGCTTCGATCATGGTCAAACCCCATCTATACAAGAACAACCAAATGTTTCACCTTCAAAGCAGATGATGAAGAGGTTTTTATTGTCGGAGAATGTATAAGTTGAATTCTTCCTTCTCAAGTTTTCTACACCGCTGAGGAATTGTCTCAACCTGCTTCCTCCGATGCGGGATTGATTGTTCCTTCAAGCTCACATTGGTTCTCACTGAAATTGGTTCTACCGAGCCATCTTCGAAAAGGACAGACCTCGTGATTGATGATATGCTTAATTCGTATAGTGATCAAGAAGAAAATCAAGCTCAGTGCTCGGATATTTGCCGATTATGAGAATATGCGTAAGAGTCGTGTTGTTGCTAAATTTCTTCAAGATCAAGATGCTTCTAATTTGTCTCCGAAGGAAATTAGAGCTTGATGCATTACTTCCTAAGATTACCGATGATCAATGGGATGCTTATACTACTCAAGGTGCATCCGATCCAAATCTTGCAAAACTAATTTTAGGAGCATCTTTGATGATGAGAATTTTGTGGATCAAATGGTGACTCTTGGTAATCTACTAAAGCAAGAGGCGGTGCAAAGAGGAAAGCTCTTATTGCTCAAAGATATCAAGCTAAAAGAGACAAACCCATGACTGTGTTCGTAAGAGAAATCATATGAGGAGAGTTGTGAAGAATTTCGCTATTTATAATTCGGGATGTCAATGAAGCAAATAAGTGAGTTGTCCGATGATGCTTTGATCGAAAAGTATAATATGGTTATGAAGCTTTCTTCT
This sequence comes from Chrysanthemum lavandulifolium, assembly GCA_022545495.1. NCBI lineage: Eukaryota > Viridiplantae > Streptophyta > Magnoliopsida > Asterales > Asteraceae > Chrysanthemum > Chrysanthemum lavandulifolium. The sequence goes on from CM040246.1 coordinate 206,295,895, forward strand.
TCGGTTCTACTTCTTCTTCTCAATTGAAAGCATTGCTTCAATGTCCGATGTTCCTAAAGCTAAGAGACGTAAAACAGCTTGAAATAGTGGATAATTTTGATGAAGTTTTGCCTCGTGATCTCTCTCCTTGTTACTTCAAACAACTTCAAGCTATGACTTCTTCCGATGTGATTGTTTCACGAATCTTCTTTGGTTTCTTCCAAGCATTGCCAAGTGTGGATTTGGGTAACTCATTGGTCGATGATGATCTTAATATTGATACGATCATATTGTTGGTAAGAGGCGTAAAAGCTTGGTTAAAAGGAGTTCTCACGATTGGCTAGGAAACATTCTTCAAAGACTCCTTATTTGGATCTCAAGGTCGATGAATCTACTTTTATTGAAGTTGGACCTGTTGAAGTTTTTCCCAAGGAACTCATGTGGTATTGGTTAATTGAAAAGTCGGAAAGCTTAACATCGCTTATAGGTCGGATAATATCGTTTTGAGTTCAACTTCTTGAAGGACATTCTTCATTTGGTGACTAGACATGATTTGAAAATGTCAGATGAACATGTCATTCAAGATTATAAGTTTCATTCAAAGAATGTGTTCGTTTATATTTGTTGGGTGATCTTCGTGTTATGTTTGATTCTCATTCTCCAAATGGTAAAGGGTATTCTATTTGGAAGAATTCTCATAAGGGAGATTGAGAGTTGGAGATTTTATCCTTTGCCTTGTGTTCATGTGGTTCGCACCACATGTGGAATGATTTTGTGTATGCTATCGATAAGCTCTATCCTTTATCTGTTACTTTTATGGAACGGTTGTTGAGATGTGTTGGAAGTGCCTCCTAATCCTCGCTGGCAATGATGAACTTCATGCTTCTCAATGTGTTGGTTTGATTAAAAATCACTTATGTCACATAAAGGTTCATCTTGATTGTATTATTTTGTAATATTTGTTTTTTTTTTTTTTAGTTAAAAAAAAAAAAAAAAAAAAAAAAAAAAATTTGGTTTTATCTAACTTTTTCTCGCAGTTTGTTGTACACTTTTCATGGTTATTGACTCACCAGATATACCTTGTGTATGTCAAAGAGTTAGCTAGTCCAAAGGGTACAACTTTGGTAAAGACACATCAAATCATTGATAGTCGTAATGATTTGCTAAAATCATAGGGTATGCAACCACCCATGCTTAATTGTCGAGTGTTGTATGGTCATCAATTCACCATGGTTTATTCCTTTTGGAATCCAAGAATTGACTAGCCCACATGTATATGGCTTGTGGTAAAGGCAAAGGCATTCCATATTTGGTTATCAATTCACCAATTCTAAGAATTGACTAGTCCCGAGCAAACGGCCATGTGTAAAGACATTTCAAACCGCTTATATGGTTGCCGGTTTGCCAATAAATCGATGGTTATCAAGTACCATAGTTTACTTAACTTAAACATATGGCTACTCCAAGAGTGATGGTTATTGGTAAAGAGACATCAAATCCATTATTTTCAATGATTCACCTCTCACGTGAGTTAACACACCGGATGTGATGAGAATAGTATGAAACTAATTTGTTTTGATGTATCTATTGTCATTTGTTGTCGCAAAGATATGGTGTTTCGTAGTTTCTTCATCATAGAGATGTTCTTATTTGGATTCTTTGTCGTTGTTGTTCGTGCAATCAATCCTCCTATTTGTCAGAAGATCTATCAAGAAACCGAACTTAACCAAGTCAAATTCCGCTTAGGGAGGATTGTTGGGAATTATGTGAAGTTTGGATTATGTCAAATTAATGCCAAGTGTTTCTATCAAGATGAAGTGGATTCTCGTCAAGACATAATCTCATCAAGTATAATAGTTATTAGTCTGCTTTCATGAAGTGTTTATTCCGTGTTTAGTTTATTTAGTGTGATATACATGAGCTTTATTAGGAAGTGATTGTGTATATCTTATTTAGTTTTATGATTATACGCTTTTGGGAAACGGTTTAGCGATATTGTTTAGGTTCCTTGTCTATAAAAGGAACACATTAGAATGAGTTATGTACCGATTGGAAAACTCGCTTTTTAGTTAATATAAAGATCCATAGAGGATCAAGAAGTTCTTAGTTATTACTTGTGTTTATATTCACCGATAAATATAAGTAGTAGAGATTGTCTTTATTGTGCTTGTGATTACATAGGCATACATAACGATCCACGAGCTCAAGATCTATCAAGGTCTGCTTGTTTCAACAAAGATGTGGAGGTTATGTTAGAAGAACTTTGCGAGGATATGGAGCAAGCTAAGGAAGAAAAAAATAGAGGTTGTGAAAATGGGAAAGGCGAGTAGGAAGAAAAATTCACTAAACAAATTAACCCGTCCCACCACCACTAAAAACGAAGATTCTACACCATCACCACCAATTTCACCACCAACTTTCACCCCATTAACCCAACAACAAATGGAATCAATTTTAGAAAATTTGGAACAAAAGCTCAATGAGTTGATGGAAGAGAATCCCATTCTTGAGGTGTTGCAAAATTATATGAGTTACCGTAAAAAGCTTGATTCGGAATGTTGGCGAGGGCTAGGTTGGAAGATAAAGATTTGAGTGAGGAAGAAAGATTTGGAATTTTGGAAGAAGGATTGCCTAGCAAGGAAAGTGATCCGTAATTTTGTTTTGCCAATCAAGGTGAATGGCACAACGCCGATTTATGCATTGGCGGACATGGGGTCGAGTGTTAGTGTTATGTCAGATCCTGATAACGCCACACGCCGCGCTCGGGGTCAAGGAAACTTCCTTTCTTCGAGCAAGTTTTATAACACCCTAGGCAAGGAACCTAATCGCTGTAGTGTAGTAATTAGGGTAAGCCACGGTATTGATATCGCTCTCTGGGAATAGGAATGCTAGTAAGGAGTTACTACGCTAAGGTTAAGGTTGAGGAAGATTATTTTTATCTTTTATGTTTTATGAAATGGAAAGGTACGAATCTCGGTATTGATTTGGGGGTTGGTATTTCACCGATTACTCTACTATTATCTAATTATCTAAACTAAGGTTGTGGAGTCTATGTCTAATTAATGTGTGCTCGTATGATAGTTTAAAGATGTGTTTACTTAGGTTGTACTACTCCTTAATTATCTCCTATTGATGGTTGAGTTGTCACGCCTTATTCTTAGTCATGCGCAGTGTGTCTAAAGTTGTAGGTATGCTTTCTCCCAACTCTTTGAACTTACCAAAGGGTCTCGCCTACAAACCCACTAGGATGATAAACTCCTACTCTAAGGCGCTTTTTGGATGGTTTAGCCTACAACTACTCGTAATTATATTCTAAGGTTCACAAAGATGAATCAAGCATTATACACAACGAATGACCTATCGCATTACTAGATCATTAATCAACTAAGATAAGAAACAACCAATCAATATTCAATAATTAAGTTTCATACTTCCTAAGCAAACACACAAATAAATTAGCTTGACATGGAGAACATGCAAGCATACACACAAATAATCAAAGACATAATTGAATTAATGAAGTAAAGACTTATCTTGATGTAAGATAGGTTTAAAACCCTAAAATACTCGTATAAGACACCTTAGGTTCGGTTTTAGGTTTTACCCAAAAGACTCTCCACAAAAAGACCGAAAAATTCGGATTCTATATATAAGATTACATATGCGACGGCGCCACCTTATGTTTAGTGACGCCGCCGTGTCGCCGCCATTGGGTTTCGCCTTGGCCACGTTAACCTTGCGACGGCGCCACCTTATGTCCGCGACGCCGCCCTTTCGCTTCCGACGCCGTCTCGATTGCATCTAGGCCGCCCGAGTAGCGACGGCCTACTCTTTCACAACTAGACGCCGCCACTTGAAAATACGAAGTTTTGGGTTCTCGACCGTCACAAAATTTTGGGACGGCGCCGCCATTAGCACCGACGCCGCCGCTTCTAATTTCAAAGAATCGTGAGTGTCTCGATTTTGACTTTGGCCATTTTCTTCATATATTCGCGCTTTTCGTCCAAATAAGTGCCATTCCAAAGATTTTGCCTTCAAGAGACCTAAAAGTGAAAAGGAACGATATTAAGCAATAACGGATACAAAAGTGATCAAATAAGGACTTAAACGACCCTCAAAATGGTACCTTTAAAACCTTATCAAATATCCCTACACTTGTTATTTGCTTGTCCTCAAGCAAATGTGCTTTTAGCCAATTAATTTATAAGTTGGGGTCATGAAGCATTAATTCAAAACGGTCCACAACACATATAAGCCCCAAGAAAGTCATAACAAGCACGGAATTACATACTAGCACCTCACATGGGGTGTTTGGATACTCACATCTCTCTCGGTGTATATATGAAATATAACAAATAGGAAATGGAAGATAAACACTCATTAACCGGTCCTAGTACATAGATTACCATAGGCTTGAGAATAGATCAAACCTCCATCGCTTACGTAAGCACCTAGGAAAGACTATCAAAGAGGTCTTTAAAGGGTTGTAATGTTAGGCTTACTAGTAGGAAACAAGGGTTTGGTGGGATAGGCTATTTAGTGGTGGCAAGTCAAAATCTCTATGTTAAATGCATATGAAGAATGGCGCTAAGCCAAGACTCGACACTCTAAACTCTAGATAACTCAAATAAACAAACATAAATTTAAAGGATAGATGTAGGATGGTAGCCCGTATGTTTTTTTTTTTTTTTTTTTTTTTTTTTTTTTTTTTTTTTTTTTTTTTTTTTTTTTTTTTTTTTTTTTTTTTTTTTTTTTTTTTTTTTTCATACACTTTTACTCTACCATCCTCTACGATAACATCAAAATACTAGGATTTATAGGCATATCCCTACACTTGAGTTTTTATTACTCTAACACTAATTTGACCCGAATTGAAAAGATCAAAACACTTGGGGTACATTATTATGCAAACAAAGGAATTTGAATTTAACGCCCTTCCCGTCATTTCATAAACTTTAACTTTTCCCATGAATCCCAATCGTCCCAAAATCAGATACAAAGGATATGACTCGACTTAGCAACTTATGCAAGCAACTAGATAATTGAACTAAGGGTTTAGGGTGATAATAAACATTTGCACTAAAAGTGAGTGCATAAGGGTAGGCTAAGGCGATTTGGGTGTATATTCAAAGGGGTGTAAACAATGTTTTCATTGATATTCCGAAAACCAAACATCACGAGAACCGCGAAAAGGATAGGCTCGAGGGTTAACTAGGGTATCGTGTACTAAAGATGAGTACAACGCAGGGTGCGGGGAATTACTCAACCGATGTGGAAGAAGTAATTATATTACGTATCAAACAAGGGTTATCCTAATGCCTCTTATCATTTAGTTATTCCTAACTACACAAGTGTAGCCTCACTTATGATCTCGAATGCATCACAAAACAAGTTCTAGAATCTAATATACTACCGGTTCACACTCTAAGCATTGAAGATGAATGCTTTAATTCCTACTAATCTAAGGGCGATCCTCACATTTTGGTGGAATTTGGGTGGTAAAGGGTTTTGTGCTAGTCATGCAACTTCCTATCCATGAGACGCTTTTGTTAAGACTAATGGCCCACTCCTATATGTCATAAAAATTTTAAATTTGGTGCCAAAATTACCCTAACCGACATTTTCTCATGGTTTATTACACAATCACAATTGACAAAGCAAATAGTCAAGGATAAGCATAGTTTCAAAGTTCCCGCTTTATTTTCCCTCCCTACATTTAAACCGAACATTGTCCCCAATGTTCCCGAAAGTATCAAAGTTATGATAAAAGAAGGTAATTAAAACGAAAGAAACTAATACTCCCCGATTAGCTCGGTAGATCCGTAAAGTGGTGGTTAAACTTTTCAAGAAGAATTATTGCGTGAAAAGCTCCTTCCAATCTTATGTAACTTCTTCTTGACAAACTAAACCCGCACACTTGAAGAAAACAAACGAAACCTTCACAGAAAATCGGCGGTAATAATATATATAAGACTCGATTTAAACTAGGATATAATGCTTGTGGAATGGATGTTTACTGCATTTCTAAGAAAATTAAGACCGAAAATTCCAAAATTTATAAGTAGCTCGTAAAACGAGAAAAAGTAATCTGATGTTTTACTCCTTCCGACGCCGTCAGTTGCAATCTCGACGCCACAAGTTATCCCGACAAAACCGGTCTCATGATTTTCTCGAAAAATTTCGAAAATTTACATCTTTAGAATCTGGAAAATTTCGCAAAACATCCATTATGACTCGATACAAGCATTTGACTCGAACAAACAAACATAAATATCTTTTAGTTAATTGTTATTCTCATGTTTACGCTTTTGAAAACGCAGTAATCCTCCCTACACTTATCCCTTATGTAAAATACCTTTATATGCAATTAAGACGAGGTTAAAACAAAATAAAGCATTTTTACAAATTTAAACATGAGGATAAACAATTAATAAAAGATATATGACACTAACAAGCAAACAATTAAGCATGGGTTGCCTCCCACGAAGCGCTTTTCTTTATTTAAGAGTCTTGTAGCTAGACTCATAGTCGTGCTCCCACGCTTTCTCATTACCGCCTCTCGACGGTCTCTAATGGGGATTCCATGTTGTAGAAGTGCCCTAAAATGCGCTTCTCTAAGAGTTCATCCTCTCCCAATCGGTCCTATATTCCGTCCTAGGCTCAAGCAATCCTTATAGAATCCGAAAATCTTAGCCATAACATAATCAACACCTTTTCCCTATCCTCATCATTCCTATAATAGACCGACAGCTTAAGTTCCTTTTCATCATTAGAGAGTGATGAAAACTTCTCAATCTTAAACGGCATTTGGTAAGCTATGTCATCGGTCTCATTCTTGAATCGCACTACTCCTAACGAGGGTCATAGGTCATCCCGGTGCTTTCTATGAAAGGTTTTCCTAGAATAACATGGGACAAGCTAGGGTCTATGGCCGTGCTAATATCATCCACAATTATGAAGTCCGAGGAAACGTGAAACTACCTACATAAACGGGCAATCCCTTAATTCTTCCGAGAAAATTGCAACCAACATTAGATCATTGGGGTCTTGCCTAGTTGGAATAGGCTTCTTCAATATCCAATTGTAGTAGGTGCTAGTCATTATGTTGATTGGGGACTTGCGATCAATGTAGGCTTTTGCCACAAAAAGGTGTCCTATGACACATGGTATGTTAAGATTCCAAGGGTTCCCAAACTTGATTCGAGGACTTTTCCTAACATACATGCGACGGAGGTCACGCACTAAGTGAGGGTGGCGAGATAGTTCTTCTTCCGTAGGAAATTTGTTGAAATAGTCAATGTCTACTTCATCTACTTCCTGGTGTTTCATCATCCACAAGTGTATAGTCCTCTTCGTCATTTGTTTCATTAGGTTCAACTAAGGCGATGGTATTGACGAATCGACATGCTTAGTTAGCTTGCTTGATCCTTAATCTCTATACCAAGGCTCGGAGTTGAGATAGCACTAACCTTCTTATCACTATTAGTTATGGCTTTCAAAAGGTTGTCTATTTTCCTATCCATCTCGGCTTGTTGATGGTTAAAGCGGTCCGAGAGCTTAGCCATTTGGGTTTCTTGGGATGCAACTAGGTTTTGCAACATCCCTTCGACGCTTTGTTGGTTAGGACCGTTAGGGGGGCCATGAGAAATCATTGAGGTGAATTCTTTGGTTTGTCCCCAAGAGAAGTCGGGCTTGCCTTTCCATGCCTCACGGTTTCATTGAAATTCCTAGGTCCGGTATTGTAGGAATCTTCCTCCCGCTCCATTAATACGCGAGGATGCGAGTCAACGGAAGCATGTTCGGGATCGAGTGCTAGCGCTGCAGTTATGAGGATCACAAACGGCTCACACGAGGAAGAAGCTTTGTTCACATGGTGTGAAGATTTAGGATTTTCGAGGAGCTCATGAGGAATCTAACTTGATCTTCAAGTTCGATCATCCCACGGTCGGAAGGAGGCAAGGAGATTGCCTTAACGGTTTTGGGCACTCACGGGGTCATCCCAACTTTCGTTGTCATAGAGGGCGAGGTCCTCTATTATTTCCCATGATTCTTCTCGGTGAGATCACTAAGTTTTCCACCGCCGCTTGGTCAATGGATCGCTTAGTGGGAAGTTGACATGATCATAAAAGATTTGGACTGGAGCCAAAGATCAATGCCGTGATGAGGACTTTATGAAGTAAGTCCTGAATCGGGTCCATGCTTCAGAGAGATTCACCTTGACGTTGTTGGAACATCAAGATGTCATTCCTAAGCTTAGTGGTTCTCCCGTGGGAAAAATCGAGCAAGGAAGCGAGAGGTAAGATCATCCCAACTTGAGATGGAGCCATGGAAGTCGCCAAGCCAATTACTAGCTTGGTCCCGTAGAGAATTGGAAGAGACGCAGCGCGTGGTCTCCCGAGTAGTAGCATCAAGGTCGATGGAATCGACGATTTTGAGGAAATCCTCGATGTCGATTTGGATCTTCTAACGAAGTCCATGGAATGCACATCCGCTTTGCACCAACCGGATGGTGCCGGATCGCAGGCCGTAGTTCGGGCTTGGTCGGAAGCTCAATGGTGTTCCTATAGCCTAGGTGGCTTGGTCTCGAGTATTCACCAAGAGTACGGGCTCTTGGCGGTCATTTGGTGGTAGGTTGATGAATGGTAGCGGTTATCACCTTCCATGATGAAAAGTGATGGGATTACGAACAAAGGTCACGAAGAAGGGGATAGACTAAGAGAAAGCTAAAAATGAGAAAAATTTACTTGATAGGAATCAAAAAGAACCTAAACGAGGTGGACTACTAACTAGCTATTCTATTCCCGCAGCCGCGCCTAAAACTTGATAACGCCACACGCCGCTCGGGGTCAAGGAAACTTCCTTTCTTCGAGCAAGTTTTATAACACCCTAGGCAAAGAACCTAATCGCTGTAGTGTAGTAATTAGGTGCCACGGTATTGATATCGCTCTCTGGGAATAGGAATGCTAGTAAGGAGTTACTACGCTAAGGTTAAGGTTGAGGAAGATTATTTTTATCTTTTATGTTTTATGAAATGGAAAGGTACGAATCTCGGTATTGATTTGGGGGTTGGTATTTCACCGATTACTCTACTATTATCTAATTATCTAAACTAAGGTTGTGGGAGTCTATGTCTAATTAATGTGTGCTCGATGATAGTTTAAAGATGTGTTTACTTAGGTTGTATTACTCCTTAATTATCTCCTATTGATGGTTGAGTTGTCACGCCTTATTCTTAGTCACAGTGTGTCTAAAGTTGTAGGTATGCTTTCTCCCTAACTCTTTGAACTTACCAAAGGGTCTCGCCTACAAACCCACTAGGATGATAAACTCCTACTCTAAGGCGCTCTTGGATGGTTTAGCCTACAACTACTCGTAATTATATTCTAAGGTTCACAAAGATGAATCAAGCATTATACACAACGAATGACCTATCGCATTACTAGATCATTAATCAACTAAGATAAGAAACAACCAATCAATATTCAATAATTAAGTTTCATACTTCCTAAGCAAACACACAAATAAATTAGCCGGACATGGAGAACATGCAAGCATACACACAAATAATCAAAGACATAATTGAATTAATGAAGTAAAGACTTATCTTGATGTAAGATAGGTTTAAAACCCTAAAATATCGTACAAGACACCTTAGGTTCGGTTTTAGGTTTTACCCAAAAGACTCTCCACAAAAGACCGAAAAATTCGGATTCTATATATAAGATTACATATGCGACGGCGCCACCTTATGTTTAGTGACGCCGTGTCGCCGCCATTGTGGTTTCGCTTGGCCACGTTAACCTTGCGACGGCGCCACCTTATGTCCGTGACGCCGCCCTTTCGCCTTCCGACGCCGTCTGATTGCATCTAGGCCGCCCGAGTAGCGACGGCCTACTCTTTCACAACTAGACGCCGCCACTTGAAAATACGAAGTTTTGGGTTCCGACCGTCACAAAATTTTGGGACGGCGCGCCATTAGCACCGACGCCGCTTCTAATTTCAAAGAATCGATGAGTGTCTCGATTTTGACTTTGGCCATTTTCTTCATATATTCGCGCTTTTCGTCCAAATAAGTGCCATTCCAAAGATTTTGCCTTCAAGAGACCTAAAAGTGAAAAGGAACGATATTAAGCAATAACGGATACAAAAGTGATCAAATAAGGACTTAAACGACCCTCAAATGGTACCTTTAAAACCTTATCTCCATTTTGGCTCCTTACCAATGTCCTCATTGCCTGCTGCAGAAGACGTAGAAGAGGTGCCATGGTTTTGGTTTTCCTTCTTATGACCGCTTGGTTCCTCTAAACAGGCTGCAGCTGACCTTGAAAGAGGCTTTTCTTTCCTATTAACTCTTCCGTCACAATTAAAAAATTCATAGATAAGTAAAACATCACAAATTATTTAGAACATTTAATCATAGTTAACAAAACTAAGAAGAGACAACTAATAGATTAGCTTTAAATTTGAACACAAGCTACTCTTAAGCTAAGATTAAGCTATATTATCACTGAAACTAAACTAATAAGCTACTGGAGACCACAAATAAGCACAAAACAATATCAAAATTCTGAGATCTAAATAAGCACTAATGAAAGACTAAGGTCTGTCTAATGTTTCTAAACGTAGCTCAGTTTGAGCTTATGCACTAGCTTATAGACAAGAAGCTAAAGGTTCAAACTAATTAAAAACTAAAGATGGACTATCCAAGAGCTTTTCTTCCAATTTTTCGACCATAGAAAGCTTATTTGAGCTTTTTACATGCTTGGAAAAATGAAGGATAAGGGACAACAGTCTAACAGTTATGCAAAAATTTTGTAAAATCTTTGGTGAAACAACTCTTTTGAACACAGATTTATGCTAACAATTGACCTCCAAACCTCAAACCAGTTAAAAACAGCTTGACATTGACCATTAAAGAGTTAAAAACTTCAATTGCTAAGCTTATATGACTTAAAAACAAGCTGAAATCTATCTGATAATGGACTCACTGAAAGCAGTTATGTGATGCTTAATGACTTAAGGAAATTTGTAAATTGCAACTGTGACAAAAAAAACTTTTGACACCACTAACACTAATGGACTAAAATATGATTTAGACACTGACTTTAGCTTAACTACTACCAACTTGCACAATCTGAGATGACAGTTATGCGATACAATTCACTTATGAGACCAAAATATTGAACCAAAACTTGAAACCAATGGTAAAATTACATTCTAAACATCATTTTACACTCAATAAAACCTAATTCACAAATCTCTTTGACTTAAAATGATTTTTACTTAAACAATCCTACTATCCCGAAGACCCTTTCATTAGACAGAATTCATGAACTAAAGTGCAATAAGCTAAGATAATATAAGATCTACTCAAACAAGCAACTATATGATCAAATTAAGCTATAAAGAACAAAATTAAGCTATAAATGACATATTTATACTACTAAACTTGAAAATACAATTTTAAGCTAAAATTTGAACTACAAAACTCACTTAAGACCTCAGCTGAACATAGGTTCCCAATTAAGGGCAGCTACAAGCTCTAGCTTGTCTGAAACAAGCTAGTAAAAAGCAATAAGCCTTTCCAAGTCAGACTTACTTCCAATTTGACCTCACAGTTGACTTTTGTTGCCTTTTTGGGACTTTTGAAATTAAAACAGGTTTAAATAAATCTAAGCTTACAAAAAGCTATGAGGAGCTTATATAAGCTTATAGAACAGAATAAGAGCTTATGAAAGCTTTTAAAACTAATTTTGAAGTATTTTGTATTTTTAAAGGATTTTTGTATTTTTTTGGTTTTTGCTTTCGTAAATCAGAAATACACTAAATAACTTTGTAAAAGCTAATATTGAACTCGAATAAGAGCTTAATAAGCAAGAGTGATAGTTGAACAACAAATAGTAAACAATAATAAAAAGTTGAAATGTAAATTTGCACACTAATTAAAAGGAAAAGGAATTTTATTAAACTAAAAGGGATTACAATACTTTTAAAGCAGAAATTACAAATAACTTTTGAAGCCAACACTTAGAAAACAAATTAACATAAATTATATCGATGAAAATTAAGCCCTAATTCATAAAATTAACATAAATCAAAATTAATATAAATCAACAGTAATAATCTCACGTAAACATGTTTGTAAAAATAACAACCTCGATTTAATTAACCCCTAATTCATAATATTTAACCTAAATCAAAATTAATAAAAATTAATAATATTTTAACCCCTAATACATAATGTTTGTAAAAATTAACCTCTAATTCATAATATTTAACCTAAATCAAAATTAATAAAAATTAATAATATTTAACCCCTAATAATATTTAACCCCTAATTCATAATGTTTGTAAAAATTAACCCCTAACCCCTAATTCATAATGTTTGTAAAAATTAACCCCTAATTCATAATATTTAACCTAAATTAAAATTAAAAAAATTAATAATCTGACAAAAACACATGGATGAAAAATTAAACTCTAATTCATAATATTTAACTTAAAATTAATAAAAATAAGAAAAATTAATAGAAAATTACATGAATGAACTTTTGCGCAGCTTATCATCAAAAGCCATTTATACAATCTAAAAACGAAATTGAGTGATTATTAGTAATGTGAAACGAAAAAAAATGAATCAACCATAAGTGATTAACAGATTTAAACGTACCGATTGTTCTGTTGAAACTAGGGTATGCGAATGATTTGATAGGAGGGTGTATTTGGGCGAGAGTGTGTGTGAGAGTGGGTGTTTGTTTGAGAGAGAGACAATTATGTTGGGCATTAAATGGATGTACTTAAAAATTTTATTGTTACTCTTCTTTTTCTCCATTGTAAGCATTAAATGGTTGTAATTAAGCTTTTAAGTGCTTGTATAAGGAGTGTACCAATAAAAATTTTAAGTGTGCCAAGCAATTCTCTTTACATAAAGAGAAGTAAAATAAAGAAAAAGTTGTAATATTTTTCATATTTTTCTTATTTCAAAAATGGAAGTAAAATGCCTATTTTTAAGTAGACAATCTTTAAAAAACAAAATAAAAAACTTTTGTTTAAGTGAGAATCAGATCAACTCGAACCTAAGTTAGTTAAACCCGACCCTTATTTGATACTTTGAGTGACTCGAGGAATAAAAATCTCGACCCGAGTATGAATTTTTTAAACCAACCTTTATAAGAAAAAAATGCCCGGTTTTGTTTCTGACCAAAATACATCCATAAACAGTTTTTTAGACATCAAGTTTGTGCTAACTCATCAATTAAAAAAGTTTTTATCTGATTTCTATGTGTACAATTTTCTTACAAGCTAAAGTCATTAAAATCATATCGTGTTTACCAAAATCAGAAGTTCAAACTCAAAGTTTGTACAACTAAAGCTTAAATGTTACAGTATTTATTAAAAGCTTTTAAAAAAAATATATTTTTGGACATATTTAGAGGAATTTTGAAAATTCGATGTTTTTTAAATAAATCTTGTTTATCTTAACAAGATCTAGACACGAAACTTTGTTACAAGACTAACTAGAGGAATTGTCAGATTAACCCACAAGTTGCGAGAGGCTTAATCCGAAGTCACAAGTCACCATAAGTAACAATAACCTCGGATCTTAGTCAAAGTCTTTTAAAAAATATAGATTGTTGGAGAAAAAATAATATTTAACCAAAACCAACAACCACAAAAAACCAACAACATCTAAACAACGTTAATACCCATCTCGGATAGACAACAGTAAAAAGAAATAATCTTCTCAAGAAAGCAACAAAAGCACAAACTTCAGTGTGATACTTCATCGATCTTGAAACAAAATAACAACAAAGTAAGACCTTTTATAAAGATCTTAAACCAACTTCCGGTACAGAAAGAAACCAGATGTTGTTAAGAAGGTGGAAAGAGTATACTTTGTACGTGTTTTTTCATTTTTGGGTGGAATTTTTTTTAACCAAAATCACACACACTTTCCTTCCTCAATCATTTCTTTTCTCCCCACTTTCCTCCCAAAAAAAACTCTAGAACACGTTTGATTTTCAGTTTCTTTAAGTTTCTTTTTTTCTCTCGCTTATGAAACTTTAGAACATTGTGCAAAGGTGGCTTTTCAGTTTAAAAAAATCTTGTTTCTTTTCTTTTCTCTTGTTTGATTTTTAGTTTCTTTAAGTTTCTTTTCTTTTCTCTTATTTGATTTTTAGTTTCTTTAAGTTTCTTTTCTTTTCTCTTGTTTACTATAACATAATCTCATTACAAAGTTTAATAAAATCCCCATTATTGGACGTGTTAATGAGTACATAATTCAAGGCCGACCATTATTGGACTTAACTCTTAACATATCCCTAGACCCCTACTATTCTACTAGGGCGTTATTCTTATGTTATTATTCATACTTTTTTTTTTTTTTTATCAAAAGCTATAAACCCGAAAATGCGGAATCAGAATATAAAGTTTAATAAGCCCTACTAATGATTTACATTATTAGTTGCCCCGTAAATAGGTATCCCTATAATGATTTACATTATTAGTTTAAGGGTTTATTAATGCGTTCTTCAAGTCATGATCCCATGGACACTTGGGCTTGATTTGCTTGGGCTTGATTTTTTATTCATTCAAATACTAATTATTGTACTTAACTCTTAACATCTCAAGGTTTCTTGATGAATCTACAAATTTTCATCAAATATGAAACCCGTGTATTCATTATGCACACCACTTTTGAAAGGACTTGCCATCAAAATTTTCTTACGTTTCTCCATAGTTTTCGTCCAAGTATGAATAATTTTGTTGACATGTCAACACTTGAAGATTACCGAAAATACCCTTGATACGTTAGAAAAGTTATTCATATTGAGATGAAATTTAGAAGTTCGTGATCTGTCTTGGTATTTAAGAAGGTAACTTATTTACAATGGAATACCAAAATGACAATGTTTTTCATTTAGATACTTCACCGTAAACTAACCACAAATTTTGCAAGGAAATACTTGGTTCTTAATAATACGTTAGCAGCTTTTGACCGCTTTAAATTGTAGCATATGATGAGAAGCATGGACGGAACTATGTAGGGGCAGAGGAGGGCCCCGCCCCCCACCCCAAAAAAAATTTGAGGCACCTTGTGTAAATATTATAGGTTTTAGGGGTAATTTAGGTGAGGTTACAAAAAAATCTCCTATTCGGCTCTCCCAAAATAAATTCCCCCCCCCCCCTCCAAAAAAAAAATGTTCAAGTTCCGTCTATGATGAAAAGGCATTATTCTCTCTTGAGGCCACCAATATAATTAAAATCCGGTTTTGACTCTTTATGCTCTTTGACTCCCGTGCACGCTAGCTAAAGGTACTTGAGAATTGGAGACTTTAGCTCAAGGCATGTGCTTCATGGCTTGCCATAAAATTTATGTCCCACAAGTCCTTAGTGTTTTAACAATGAGTAAATTGCAAAACACATCCGTGTGGTTTGTCCAAATCGCAAGCGAAGTCCCTATAACTTGGAATGTGCAAGTGCAAGTCCGTGTGTTGAACTTTTGGTTCAATTTTTGTCCCCGACCAAAGTGAAATTCTTGAAATACCCATATTCAACCTTTTACCGTGATGAGGGTATTTCACTATTTATCGAAAGTTCCCACCGGGAGCACAATCGAGGTTATAGGGACTCCGCTGTGATTTAGACAAGATACGCATGGTTTTGCAATTTACTCTTTAAAATTAACTTTTTTTTTTTTTTTTTTTTTTTTTTTTTTTTAAAATTTTTTCTCCTATCATTAACACATGGCAAAAGAGATTACCAGCTACATTTTGGGTAACATTTTTAAATTTTGGTACATCTAAACTTTGTGTCCATACGAGTTTGATTTTGTTGTTGGGCTTTAGACCATTGGATAATGGTCTATTTTCTTCTAATTTCAAAACAAATATAGCAGTTCTGTTTGAATTTAATACATGTTACAGAGGTAACCGTTGGATAACGGTCATATACCTCTCTATAAAGTAATATTCCTTGTTCACCTATACAGAGGTAACCATTGGGTAACGGTCATATACCTCTCTATAAAGTAATATAGGCACTCCCTGAATTGAGTTTACATTATACCATTGATGACCGTTACCCAACGGTCATTTAAACCACTATCTTTCTATAAATTGAAAATAATTCTGACACACAGTTACACACATTCTTTATCCATATATATCCTCCAATTCTTCTTCTGTCACATTTTTCATTCTTCTGGCGTGCCTACCTCCCAACTAATGTGCATCACTTTTGTAATTCATTATGTTTTTATGTCCTTATGACCATCATAAGACTGCTACAAATATAATTGGATGGAGAAATGTTGCAGCGAAAAATGTCCATCCACTATTGGCTCAGAAAGTCTCTAAAGAAATAGGTGTGAAGAAACATTCTCCCTTGCTTATTTCAAACTTTTAACATATATATCTTTCTATATTCATCTTATACATTGTGATTAAACTTGGTTTATCATCAGGATTTCATTCGTCAAAAGAAATCAAACAATATACTAAGTGCATCATGTATGATGGTCGGTCGTCTAGCAGGTCATTTATCCTATGTGACCAGCAAGGTTTGTTTTGTTATTTAGTAGTATAATTTTTTAATATAATAGTGATATTGTTACTAAATGCTTCTCTATGCTATAGGAACGGCTCCGTGAAGCACAATCCGGATGTTCTTTATGCCAATATTCATTCGGATCATGCCAAGACTATGTGTTTGATCATTGATGAATCTCCATGTAAGCGATTTCCAATAACTGCATTTGTTTATAAATTTAACTTGGGCTTATGGCTTTTATATGTGTTAATAATCAGGTCAATGCTCCAATCGAGATTGCGCACATATTTCCTTGTGAAGACTTGTTCAAGATTGCTATGAACGAGATCAATTATGCGTATCGTCAAATGCTTGAAGCTCCAGAATTGGATAATATAATGTGATTTTTTGTAAATTTTCACTTGGGCTTATGGCTTTTATATCTGTTAATAATCAGGTCAATGCTCCAATCGAGATTGCGCACATATTTCCTTGTGAAGACTTGTCCAAGCTTGCTATGAACGAGATCAATTATGCGTATCGTCAAATACTTGAAGCTCCGGAATTGGATAATATAATGTGATTTTTTGCTTACATTTCTCTAAGTTTAATCACTTCGCTTTTCAAAACTTATGTTTATGTATGTTCCATTTATTAGAACAGTCATGTTTCTCTGTTATAAGAAAGGCCATTTTTGATGTTTCGATTTACTATTTATGTAAACGTGTATTCATATATAATTCTTGATAAGTTACTAGCTAACAATTAACATAAATGAAACCATATATTACAATATTTAGGATGTGTGTGGGTTTGTTGCTATAAAATGAAAATGTAAATGAGTTTAATAGTATAACATAAATAACCATGTTAAAACTTTATTTTTAAGGGCAAATCGCATAAAAGTGTACTCAACTTATACCCAATTTCAATTTAAGGTACTCAACTTTTTTTTTCTCAATTTAGTATACCCAACTTTTTTTTGTTACAATTGAAGATGATGAACAGGTTACTAGGTATCGAGCAGGTCACCTTCTTCTCCAACATGATTTTCCGGCAAACGGGTTTTCCGGCAATCCGCCACCACCACCTTCATCGATCACCACCACCACCACCTATGTTTTTGGATATTTGGCCGGAGAAGTACAAATAGATTGAGTTCCCACAAGTTTTACAAATTCTCCTCATCTTTTAATATATCAATATGTTTTTATAGCCTCATCTGATCCCACCAAAGGACATTTCAACGAAAGCCTATAATATTAGCTTCAAGATAAATGTTTATATTTGGTAAAGAAAAGGTGAACCTGGAATATATATACTTGATACATAAATGAAATGCATGTATTAATCGTTTGCTTATGGCCAACTATGTTAAACATTTAGTTAGAATATTAGGATTCTATATTTTGTTAGAAAAAAATTTATTGAGTGTATTTCTCTGTTACGACTAATGAAAGTTAGTCACCAGTTTCGACATCATGATAGGTCTACGTAATTATTGATGGAAAAGTTATGAGTTTGTATGACTTTAAGGATTAGAGGGTGTTTGAGATTGCTTATTTAAGTGTTTGTTTGTTGATTTCTGTAAGGAGATAAGCATTTAAAAGTGCTTGAATAAAATGCTCATTTATGATGTAAATGATGCGGAATCAATTACACCAAGTATTTCTAGTATCATGTAGTGGTGTAGATGGGTTGTGGTGGTGGTGGTGATCGATGAAGGTGGTGGTGGCGGATCGCCGGAAAACCCGTTTGCCGGAAAATCATGTTGGAGAAGAAGGTGACATGCTCGTTACCTAGTAACCTGTTAATCGTCTTCAATTACAACCAAAAAAAAAGTTGGGTATACTAAATTGAGAAAAAAAAAAGTAGAGTACCTTAAATTGAAATTGAGTATAAGTTGAGTACACTTTTATGCGATTTGCCCTATTTTTAAATGCTTATCTAATATGAAATCAAAATACTATATTACATTCACATCTGACATAAGTTGAAAATAATAATAATAAATAAATAAAAATACTATATTACATTCACATTCTAACTTAAGTTCAAAAAAAAAAGAAAATAAAAAAAAACTCACAATAACATAAATTCTTTGACTGAAATCAATTCTTGTGACAATTTGAACCATTTTTTTTCCTTTGTACAATTTCATTTTTTTCAAAAACAAACAAATTTAAAGACTATTTTTGTGAATAGCCTTTTTTAGTTGCTATAATCAATAATCGTGAATTGAATGCCCTTTGAGCATTCATTCATTAGTCTATTCGTAGTTCGACAAGACAACCCACAAAGGGTGTTCGTCTGCTCGGTTATCATCAAAATGCATAGGGTGCGTTTGTGAGTCTATGTGCTTGAAATTGTAGTTGTTGAATGTTGTTTGGTAATCTCGGTATCACAACATGAATAAAGATGTGTCTGATTTGGTTTTGTAAGTTCAAATACTTGAAGCTCCAGATTTGGATAATATAATGTTATTTTTTGTAAATTTTCACTTGGACTTATGGCTTTTATATGTGTTAATAATTAGGTCAATGCTCCAATCGAGATTTCGCACATATTTCCTTGTGAAGACTTGTTCAAGCTTGCTATTATGGCTTTATATGAATAATCGAGATCAATTATTGGGCACATGTCGTCAAATACTTGAAGCTCGTCAAATACTTGAATTGGATAATATAATGTGATTTTTGCTTACATTTCTCTAAGTTTAATCATTTCGCTTTTCAAAACTTATGTTTATGTATGTTCCATTTATTAGAACAATCATGTTTCTCTGTTATAAGAAAGGCCATTTTTATGTTTCGATTTACTATTTATGTAAATATGTATTCATATATAATTCTTGATAAGTTACTAGCTAACAATTAACATAAATGAAACCATATATTACAATATTTAGGATGTGTGTGGGTTTGTTGCTATAAAATGAAAATGTAAATGAGTTTAATAGTATAACAGAAATAACCATGTTGAAACCTTATTTTTAAATGCTTATCTAATATGAAATCAAAGTACTAAATTACATTCACATCTAACAAAAGTTAAAAAAAATTAAAAAAAATCACATATAACATAAATTCTTTGACCGAAATCAATTCTTGTGACAATTTGAACCATTTTTTTCCTTGGTAAAATTTCATTTTTTTCAAAAACAAACAAATTTAAACACTATTTTTGTGAATAGCTTTTTTTAGTTGCTATAATCAATAATCCCGAATTGAATGCTCTCTAAGCATTCATTCATTAGTAGTTATCTAGACGGCTAATTATTGCGTGTAACCTAGAACATTTGAGTTTGCATGTTGATAATTAGTCTATCTTTAGCTTTTACCCTCAAAGTAACAAACTAATGATTATCTTTGGTGAGTGGTGGTTTAACTTTTAAGACTATTTGAAAGTAACAGTTTGAAAACATATTGATGATACTGATTGCATTCATGAATTATTTAAAGTTCGACAAACTTTTCTATTTACATTTTCTAAAATAGGATGATGACATGGAAATTGATTAAGACAACATACACATTCATATATTGCCGCTAATGACAACAAATTTTCTTATAAATATTAATGTGTTTCATTTTCCTGTTGAATTTTGGTTTGGGTCATATTTGGATGGGCTAGACTTTAAATGGGTTGTGTTTGACTTTACCATAAACTAAAGTCAGCAAACACATTCACATCTCTTTCAAACACACTGACTTGGGTCATATTTGGGTCATTCACATACATTCACATCTGTTTCAAATAGCATAAACAACAATGTTGGATACAAAAGACAATCTTTCTTTCATGCATAATCATCCATTACAAAAGACAACATTGACATTTACATAAACTTAAGTCAACAAACTAAACATGAGAAACATCACGAGATACTTCATTTTTGTACATTCATCTTGAGCTTTAAGTATTGCTTGTTCAAGATTGTTCCTTTGTAGGATCTTACATATATTGTGTTATGATGATTCGGGTGGCCTTGGATGGTGATGATACAAGAAAGCCATGATTTTAGAGAGATGAAGAGAGGAGAGGGTGAAAACTAGAGAGATAAACAAAAGAAAGGTTAGATTAAGAATGAAGCACCACCCCTTCCAAGGATGGAAGGGGTATTTATACTTACAAAGACTACGTCCTCCTGACGGACTGTGGATCAGGCATACAGTGGGTAAAGACCCGTCCTTCCTCCACGGTGTTGCACTAAGCAAATAACTATACTACTAAACAGTAAATAACGATATGTCTACGAGCTAACATGTGCTAGACTATAATTGGGGTGACCGACACTTCCTCATGGAATTTCCAATTCCTAACAATCTCCCCCTAAGGGAGGTCACCCCATGAAATACATTTCGAATCCTAGCATTCTTTCTTTGTCTTCTGTTATGAGCTCGTAGACTTTAATTCTTCACTTCAGCAATCTTTGTACTTTAGCAGTGACTCTTCAAAGTCCGAATGCTTTGTACTTTCAGTGGAGGTATTTGAACTGATCCACATCTTGATGATCTTCGAGCTTTCATCGAGATCATCAGCCACATTAAATCTCTGGATCACCCTTTGTTGTGTTGCCATCATGTGATGTTGTGACTTTTGGACCGACATGCTCACACTTTCGGATCATGACATCTTTTCATCGAGTAGCGGAAGCTTTATCGGTTCATGATATTTGCACCTATCGAGCCGTGTTATGTAGATAAGCACTTGTCATGATTTCTTTAATTAAGTATGGATGTTGTGAGCATGCGGCTTTGGATTGAATCCTCAATTACGATCACCGCAACCGTCGGGTGTTCCCGCATACAACAGTTAGCAATAAAGCGCACGAAAGTGTCTTTGATCACTTTTGTTGAATTGAGGTGCACGCCCACGGTTCCCCGCTGATCAATACAAGTCTCGCTGTGATCGTATAATTCAAGGAATCTCCTTGACAGGGTTTCGCAACTGCACTAGCTGTTCTCAAACCGAAACATCTCAAAGAAGACAACACGGAGTGAGTGAACCAGCGAATTGAGATTCACTGATTGATGAAAATGATTTGAAAGCAATCGTGTATTGCTTAATAGAAAGTGTTTTGCAATACAACGAAGATTTTATGGAAAATCAATTATCAATCATAAATACCCTTTAATTTTGAAACATTAATACACAGTCGATGTGCTATGGAAAAGAACGTTTAAGCACAACGACCGGTTTTTCAAAGGTATACGTCAATTCATTTCTTGGACAAAGGTTGATTCAAGAGTGAATCGCCCCATCGTTTCTATCCAGTTGTCACAAGCTTGATCTTTTGCAAGATCTCACATGTCACCCACCAAGAGCTTGTTTTATGTTGGCTCTAGAAGGATTTCCATCTTCATCGTGAATATTTAACATATCACTCGGATGTTCTGGCAATACCACAAGGATAATGCGTAGGACTTTTAATATATTCTTACTTTCCACATTGTGTGAAACAGCAAGTCTTCATTAATTCTGTGTCCCAATGAGATATTGCAGATGATCTCTTGGCTCTAGAATCAATAGTGCACATTTGGTTTCCTATGCCGGAGACTAGGGAGAGGGTCTCCTTCTTCAATATCAACAATCTCTAAGAGAAAGTCGATAGATTATGTAGGTTCCCCGTGAGAATGAAACAAGTCATTTTAAGAGGAACGTGAGTAGCTTGGGAAGTTTAGTGCAAGGCATTCATTGGGTCCATGATGTCTTGTCTTCAATACCGGTGTTACCTAAGTAACCACCAAGAGCATATGTATTGAACCCGGTTACGCCCTAAGGTTGAATTATTGAGGGCTATTTCTTTTCACCATTTTCACATTCAATTCTTTTCATTCTTCAACCCCTTCAAGCTTACCAAGACTTCATAACTAGAACCTTGTTGGGTTTATTCCAGCTTCTAGCTCTATCTCATCCGCACTCTTCCCATTTCTCACTTTTCTCCTTTTTCAATATACCTAAGGACTTTTACACTATCTAGTGGATTGTCCTCGGTAGATCCCTCCCAGATCAAGGGATCGTGGGAACTAATACCTAACCTTATCATCCTTATAACTCCAATACATAAAGTAAGATGGTCGGTTTTTTGGTACAGTTCATTCCTTCTCGAAACCAATTGAAAAATCATTTGGAAAAACAATCAAGGTACTTGTGATACGAGATCAAAGCATTTTGTACCTTAATAGTTTTGATCATTTAGAAATGCTCCCCCTCAACATGTGCATATGATCTTGAAATTGTTTCACACATGGAGGCAAGAGTTCTTTGAAATATATTCTTGATCACAATTTTCATAGAAAAAGCCATTTGATTTTCTTGGTAAATTCTCCCCCTCAATATGTGCGTAGGATATTTTAAAACATTTTATCACATAGAGGAAAGAGATCTTTTAAGTACTTTCACGATCACACATGCCATAGAGAAAACCATTTGAAAACTCAATCAAGGTACTTTATGATAAAACATAAAAGCATTTGTACCTCGATATTTTATTTTCATTTGAAATGCTCACCCTCAATATGTGCTTCGAGATTCGAAAGCGTTTAGCACATATGAGAGAGCAGCCTGCACATCTGAATCAAAATGATCACCTTTTATCAAATTTCATTATTAAATCACAAATTCTCCCCCGATCAAAAATATCAAACCCTTTGAGATTTTGGATCCCAAGTGATTTAATTAGGTTTAGAAAACATGGGAGAACTTGTGGCTTGGTTTAGTTTTGAAAAATGACAGATAAGGAACAGATTTAGACATTAAAGATTGTTAGTGTCAGGTATGATTATTTTAAGAGATCTTAAGATAAAATAAAACAATTTCACAATCAAACAAGAACAGAAAAAAATTCATTTTGAAAGATCTTTGAGTTTTAAAGAAAATCATACCATGACATAACATTAAATCTTTAGATCACCACATATTATTGTACAAACGGACTTGATAGATGAAATATCGTTTGAAAATATTTAATTTGAAATCACTCTCCCCCTTAATCCATGACATTAGTCGTTGATTGAGTGGCTTTAGTTTAAAATGAAGACCGGTGATTTCCAAAATTTGAGTTCAATTTATTTTCAAAAACAATATTTTTTCATTTTCAAGACAATATTTTTCAAAAATTGTTTAAAAATGGTATCATCACTTATTATACCTGCACAAAGATACGTTAGGTGGAGTAGAATCACAAGCTGCTTTTGTTGTTGCTGAGCGGATGAAAGAAAACCATCTGCTGATGCAGTGAGACCTCTTACGTTGCATTTTTTTCATGCCAACTCTCCATAGAGGTCAAATTAAGCTCCGTTTCTTCATTTGTCAACCTAAGATATAGTTACCCTTTCCTTTCGGCATCCAATCATCTTCTATTGTGGGATCCGGATCGGGAACATTCTTATAACCATCTTATCTGCATACGTTAGACAACACAAACAGATATATGGTGGTCGACAACACCCAAACAACAATCGACTAATAAAAGTCAATTCAACATATCAATCAGATCATGTAAGGCATGGGAATAATGTGTTTATCAAACTCTAATCATCTAATCCTAACAATCATATCCTAGGCACCTAGTCCTTCAACGTAGGTTAACATGTTTTACATTTAAGTATATATGATAATTAGATAATTCCGTTAGATGATATAAATTTGAAAACATTCTCCCCCTCAATCAATGACTTATTTTCTGAAAAGTTTAAAAGCGCTGAAGTCATTGATTGAGTTTTCAATTTTTTATAAAAACTCTGATACTGATTGATTTTTCAAGCAACTCATTTTACCACCATTTTAGAAAACAACAAATATTTTTCTAAAGAATTTTAGACGGAAAAACATTTGTGTAGGAACAGCAGTCCTTCGACATACTTTCCTCATTTTGTTTTAGGATAAGTGCACGAAATTTTTAGAAAATTGGTTTAGCGCAGCACTTTCCTTCCTTGAAGAGCAGGTTGCTATCGGAAATAATAGCAAGCCATGGTTTTAAGAACGAGTTACAGTCTGAAATAACAGCAAGCCATATTTTGAGACATGTTTTGGAAAAGAATATTTACACCTCCTGCTCGAACTTCATCTATGGTCACGTGCCATTATTGAATGAAATTTCTAAGACCGTAGATGTTATCGATATCAGAAGACATGTCTAGAGAAAACATATTTTTGGTATTTTTAAATTTTCTGATTTTTTATGGGTTTTAGTTGATTTTATATTTTTCTATTTTCTTTTTGTTGGTTTTATATTTTTGTATTTTGTTTTTGATAAATATTAACAGATAGAGTAGATGATATAGTTTAAGAAGATGATGATACGAGTACCGAGATAAGGATATCGAGCAGCATGTCGTAGAAGATAGAATTCGTCATCTCTTAAACTTCCACCACCAAAGCTTCCGAGGCTCTAGACTAGAAGATAGAACCCGAGCCTTTGAGAAAGAGAGATTTTGGCAGCTTCCCCCCAAACCGAAAATCCATTAGATGAGCAGATTCGAAGCTCTATTTCAAGCTTGCCTTAGCCAGGTGTACATAGGAGCACACCATTATCATAAAACCTGCTGCTCCTTTTAAGAACGATAATCGAGATTCTCCGTTCGGGGTTATATCATCCAATAGAACAACAATGTATCATCCCACATAAAACAATCTTCTCATATTTCTTTTCATCAAGTCCAAGCGATCCAAACCAAAAAGTTGTCAAGAGACCACTTCCCCAAGTAGATGAATTGATGCGGTCGGTCTCTTAGACTAGAGCTCACGAACCCGAATACACATATACCCAAGACGGAGAAACTTATACCATCAAGTAGTAGATTAAGTCCGATAGCCAAAGAATAACCTCGATGAATACTTTTCTCTCCCAAGAAAGTGTATGAAGCTCACGAACCCAAAGTACCGAATGCCCAAAGAGAGAATAACCGATAACATTGAAGAAGCAGTCGAATCATCGATTATCTCTCGGATGACAATCTCTGCGGATGTCAACTCCGAATAAGTGATTATATCTCTCGAATCACCGATTAAGCCCTCAAGTGAAACAATTGGCGCCCCAATGTACACAATTCTCTCCCCGATGATTGCGATAACATCGAAATCATCACACACTTGTATACCTCTTTATCTTCGTAAACTTTCTCTTCATCACTTCCCCACGTAGTTGGAATAATAACACTAAAAGCCTTGATGAGTAAAACCTTGAGTTTCTCTGCGGTCATGAAATTTGTCTTCCGGATATGTTCAATCACTTAGAAGAGTTAAGTTCATCAAGTTTACTCGCTTTGTATTTAGATGTGTGTCTCCTTCCCCCTTGCTGGTTTTGATACTTCAGAATCAGCAACACATTATAAGGCCAAATACTCGAAATCTTTTGAGAAGAACACTTGAAGTCTTGTGAGAATCAACTTGCTGCGGAATATGAGCAAGTCTAATTGGGAATTAAATTCAACATTTCACTCTCCCCCAATTAGTGCTCTCCCCTAAACCGACAATCTGTTTGATAAATGCTCAGATTAAGAAGAAGTCTTTAGATAATCAAATGCAACTCGTCTTTAGTCTTCTAACATGTAGCAGAGAATGTAGAACCGACTGTAGACTCGACCTTCTTCAAGATTGTCCAATTTGGGGAATAGAAGGTTAACATCTTATTCTCACCAAATGCATTCCCGTTAACTTGTAAATAGCAAATCCCCTTAACTCAAATCCCTCCCAATCAAATAAGAACAGAAACATGTTCATTAAGAAAATCAGCCCCGCAACTGGAAGCACTTTGTCATTAAACTCATCAGTCTGTGTGAAGATGTCAACCAACGGCTCTTAGAAGAAACTCCATGTAAAGATGACCCGAAAAGAAGAAGCTCGGTTCTTACATGAGTTAGGAGCCGTATGACCATTTGTTCTCAGATGTCTATCAACATGCAGTAGTTTCACACTTCTTCTCCCCCTCAAGAATTGCATACGACGTTGCCATTCTTGACTAAACAAGTGAAATCATCAATGTGTAGTCTATTTCCACTTCTCCCCGCAAAATTGCATATGATGTCGCCATCACCATTTTAATTGAGCTAGTGAAAATAGAAAACCATCAATGGTAAGTAGATCACCATTGAGAAAAAACATGAGAAGAAGATCCACGTGATGACCGAGCGCATGGAAAAAGCATGAAGCATGTTGATGAGAATGGTCATAAATGAGAAGATTTCTTCTTTCAAGATAAAGCGCATCGAACCGCACACTTTTCTTTTCTTTAGAGTACGAGGCTTGAACTGCTGTGTTCAAACGTCATAATCTCTCTTTTCAATCTCTCTGGCAAAACTTGTAATCAACCCCATTATCATTCAAGAGGCTCTTTGTCGTGACGGTGATGGAGAAAACCCAATATGATGAATTTGACCTTGAAGTAATCTAACCCGAACTCGTGACTTAAACTTGCACATATGTAACAAAGAGCGGTGCCGAGAGTTCATCCTCCATTGAATCTCTAAGTACTCTATACTCTTCAACCAACCAACCATCAAGTAATAGACGTACATCACCTCTTGAAAATCCACAATTCAATGTGACACTGAGCACTACAACGTAACTCCTTAAAGTGATAGTTATTTTGTGGTGGTAAGAGCCCAATTCCCCTAAGTGGTAAAAGAAAAGGAAAAGTCACCCAACAATAACTAGATTTCCAAGTCTTCATTTTTGATAATAAGCTCGAACAAGGATCTTGAAGAATCTTCATCCAACCATCCCCGATACCTTCGGATACTAAGTACACTCGCCGTGATATTTCACTTCAACCTCAAATAAATAATAGTGAATTAACCCGTTGTCACATCTTCGGTTAAAAGCTCAAATCTAGCCTCCTTTGACGCTTTTAAGTGAACTATGATAATGGTTTCATCCCGACCATGGTTAAAAGCACATAACCCCGTAAAACCTTGTAATAGCCAAACCGCCATGAAGAATATCCAAACAATCACCCAATTCATGAAGTACACCTTTTATCCCTTCTTCAAGTAGAAACCGTAGCACCAAAGATCGATAAGATCCGAATTACACTTTCCTTTCTCCGTGATGGTTCCATCATCACGGATTTTACAATTCTATGGTCTAAACCGAGAAATAGTTTCTTTCATGGGATTTTACAAAACCAAGAATAAACCGCAAGATAGATCCGAAATGCACATTACTTTTACGGGATGTTTCCATTGTTACGGATTTTACAAGTCTATGATTTAAACCGAGAAATAGATTCTTTCGCGGGATTTTACAAAATCAAGACAAAACCGTAAACAATGTCAGCTTGAATGTGTTAAGACAACTTTGGTTTCGGTGAATATCTGTTTTAGGGGAACATGCATTGGTTCTTCAACGATTCTTCTCCACCATGAACAATTCTATACCAAAATGTAGATAGCTTCACAAACCATACTAAGTCAAGTAGTGTATACTACTTCTCCCTGGAGGTTAACCGTAACACATCAAATACACGTTTCTCCCCCATGATGGTTTTGAACTTTCGGAAGCATCATAACGTGTACGACAATTTGCACGAGAAGTTCTTGTCATAAGCAAACATCTTGAAAAATCATGACAAACGGTGAAGATTCTTGAAAGATTTTGCTTAGACTGTGAAGTATCATTGACATTTGCGACGTCGAATATCCCATGGGAATTGCTGAAATTGAACCTCCATTGATTCATCGGCTAATAGTAATGACCACATATGGAGATAACCCGATATGTCTAATATCTTGTAAGCAATACCGTACAAAACCCCGTAGTCATTTTTGATTATCGCTTAAGCCGTGAATTATGTATCCTTCCGTGAAAATATACCAACATACCGCACCTTATAATATGGTAACATCAAAGGTTTGAGTTTCTAAAATTGTTGTTAAACAATAACAAACAATTAGATAGCAATTTGTTGTTAAACGAATTTGCAGCTCAACTCATATACCATCAGCCCACGAATGAATCCATCACTGGCCCCATCCACTTAGTTTAGATCACGCAAGCCTGCTAGCAAACTTAACTCACAAAGCCCATTCAATCCAATCTAACACAAGAGGTAATACCCGGTAATGTGTGTGTGAGGCCCACGTCCAATATTCTAAACCACTTCTAATTTTCAACCGGTTATAAGAGTTGAAACAAATTTTAACCTAAACCTAAAAAAGCACATCTCACAAATATACGCCTCCCATATCAGAACTTTCTCTCCTCCAACATTTATCTCACTACCTAATTCAATCTCAAACTCATCTAGATAAAAAAAAAAGAGTAAACTACACCATTCGTCCTTGTGTAATACGTTGACCATCAAGTTTCGTACTTTGACCAAAAAAATTGCATCGTTGGTCCTTAACTGCGAAACGTTAGTCATCGTTGGTCCCTCACACTAACTGGTTGGACTAACGGGCGTTAAGCCTTGTTAAGTGGAGGGTATTTATGTCTTTTCCCACCCTAACTTTCCCCAATCATCAATTCATCACCATCACCATCTTTACCCAATTCATCACCATCTTTAAACACAATCATCCCACTCCTACTCTAATTCATACAACTCCTTGTAGCACATTACAAATCCCCCCTTACATAAATTCATTTATCTTCTTTACTTCTTTTTGGTTCATGAAATCATTACCACCCACCATCATTTTTCTTCATTCCATCTTACATTCAAGATACCTTTTTAATACTCTATAAATACACACAAAATTGATACCCTCCCTTGCCATCAAAATTGAGTGAATGACATTCCACCAATTTCGGATCCGGCCAAATCACCCGCTACAAAGATCAAAAAAAATCGGATATTTTCTAAAACACATAAAACACAAACACATACTACATCAATCAGAAGGAAAATATGCATCTATCTCCACCCTTCTCTCTTCGTTGTCGCCACTATCATGACCACCCTATCTCGCTGCTATCGCCGCCATCATGCGGTCGCTATCATCACAAACACCATAGTCTTCGTTTGTTTTCGGAAGGTCGAGTCATTTGAGTGGATATCAATTGATAGCGACCAACAACCGTGATCGACAAACAAATGTATGTCAATCCAACCCAAGACACGGATCGTACCAACATAATAAATATCGATCAAATATCGATCGACAAGAGTGTTGCTCCTACTCACGCCGCCGTAAAGCCTTTATATGCTTCACGGAGACGGCATGGTCCAAAACTTACGGGTGTTGTTGGTTTTGATCCATTATTAGCTGCGGTGATGACATCTTTGAAAAAGAAAATGTCTTGGACTTGGTGTGTAAACGGAAAAATGGTGATTTCTTGATTTTCCGGTCACGGAATCTTCATCATTCGAGGAATGTTGTCACCGGAAGTTTGGTTTTGATGTTGGTTTTGAGCGCAAATACCCATTTTGTAAAATTCCAAACTTAGAAATTAAAATTGAATCTTTGTGTAAAATCTTGGATTTCATTTATAAGAACTTACTAAAATACCCATTTGGTGAATTAGTGCTAAAAAAAATTTAAGTTATTGGATTTTGTTTTATAAAGATTTTGAAAATTTGATGTGGGGTTTTAGTGATGGATTGAGATCATTTATTGTTGGTGTGGGTGGGAAAGACATAAATACCCTCCACTTAACAAGGCTTAACGCCCGTTAGTCCAACCAAGCTTAGTGTGAGGACCAACGATGACTAACGTTTCAGCTTAGACCAACGATGCAATTTTTTTGGTCAAAGGACGAAACTTGATGGTCAACGACACACAAGGACTAATGGTGTAGTTTACTCAAAAAAAAATTAATCAACCACATATCATCTAATTATCACCAACATCAACAATACACAGCCTATACCACGTCTTCATCTCATACGAATCAAGAAGACCTAAGAGATTATTTCAAGATCCGATGGGGTCTAAGGTAGGTTTTTAATTGATGTTGTTGAATTGAGTCTTAAAACGAACCAAAGAGAAAGGGAATAACAGTTTTGTTATTAGTCTTTTCTTTCTAGATTCGTATATTAAATAAAGCAAAGCTTCACAATAGATCTGTGACGATTTTTTTTCGTGAATTAAACCTTTTATGGTTTTGATGTTACATTGATAACCACGAAATGAAGTGACTGAGATCTAGTGTTTGATATTACATTTATGTGTGTTGGGGAGTGATATGTGAGGGTTTATTGATGAGTCTAGATGTAGGTTTGGTTTTGTTTTGGGTCGGATTTTTCAGTCGGTTACAATTGACCATGGACCAATGATGGTAGTTAACTGAGGTCGTGGTGTAATGGTAAGTGGTATTAGTGATGTTGAGTCAAGGTCAGTTTACGGTTTAAGCGAATCATTTTCCCTTTCTTACACGTAAACATTTTTCTTACGCGTAACCATTTGTTTATGCGTAAACATTGGTCTTGCGCTTAAAGCATACGCGTAAACAGGTCTAGGTTACGCGTAGGCATAGGCTTATGCGTAAAACATACGCGTAACAAATCCTTACGCATAACTTCACAATTATGCGTAAATAACTCTGTAGATGGCTTCTTATGCGTAAAAATAGGGTTTTGACCCTTTGACCATATTTCCGGCGAGATTTTCCGACCACTTTTCTGTCAGTCTTCATAAAAACCCAGAAAAACTGCTATTGAAATGCTTCTTAGACCCATTTTAACCACAGTAAAGACCACAGAAATGAAGACCAACAATACACTTCACGGATATTGGTACAAAACTCATGTAAATATGATAAAAATACTGACTTGGGACAAGAAAATGACACAAAGACAGATTTTAATATGAATAAGTCACATGAAGTATTGACCAAAAGATACATAAACCTTGTTTTAAAAACTGTTAAACCATAAGAATAAGAAAGACATAATTTTTCGACCAAAAAGTGATACAAAAACAGTTTTTAAAACAAGATTCGAACCAACATAAATCATTAAAACACAACAACCATGGTACGAAACCACACAAATCAAAGATAACACAACAACCTTGGCTCTGGTACCATTTGTAGGATCTTACATATATTGTGTTATGATGATTCGGGTGGCCTTGGATGGTGATAATAAAAGAAAGCCATGGTTTTAGAGAGATGAAGAGAGGAGAGGGTGAAAACTAGAGAGATAAACAAAAGAAAGGTTAGATTAAGAATGGAGCACCACCCCTTCCAAGGATGGAAGGGTATTTATACTACAAAGACTACGTCCTCCGACGGATTGTGGATCGAGAATCATGATGGGTAAAGGCCGTCCTTCCTCCACGGTGTTGCACTAAGCTAATAACTATACTACTAAACGGTAAATAACGATATGTCTACGAGCTAATATGTGCTAGACTATAATTGGGGTGACCGACACTTCCTCATGGAATTTCCAATTCCTAACATCCTTGACCTTAGTAAACCTGGTATGATTTCAACAACACAAATACACATTGGGGGATCATACCAACCAACAAATATACAGTTTGATTCCTGTTAAACAACGTTAAACCATCAATTATTTGCTTTACATTAGTTTGGTTTAATTTATTCAACATTATACAAACTTATTGTAATTGGGCAAGAATAAAACGACTTGAGTTTTGTGCCCTTCAAAATGTGCGTATGATGGCATGTTGGAATACCCCAAATTTCAAAGATTAGTTAGAAATATATTATAATGCTTTTAGCATTTTAGAAATGTCTTTCCGTTAAGTTTTATTAAAAAATAAGGACTTGTCACGCAAATAGTTAACGAAAAAAGACCAACGGTGCAAAATATTTAACGACAATGACTAATGGTGCAAAGTACAGATTTTTTACAGAAATTACAGATTTGACCTTGGGGCTTAATAGAGTTGAGATAAATATAGATCTCATGTTTACCATATATTCAATCAATCAATCTTAGCCATCCATTTTTTTTATCAAAATTAATAAAAAAAAAATCATTTTTTACATTTTTTTAAAACAACATATTTTGTAAACGGTAAATATTCAAACTATAAAATGATGAAAATGATGGTAAATGCCGGTTGTTGACATGTTTACTATTCTATCATTCAGTAAAAACCATGTAATAAATGATGAAATCATCGTTGTAACCCATTTTACTCATATGATGACGGGTCCGTAGTCATATACCGTACTAATCAGTAACCAATTCATGATGACATATTTCTAGACTACCTTATATAAAATCTCATAGACCTGAATCTCTACTGTCTACAAAGCGCTTATATGCTTCATTTTAAGACACTCATAATTAACTTGTACAAAAACTGGTAACAACACTTCAAATGAAGCTTACAATTCACACTATTCAATATTAGCGATACTAATGATTTTCCACATTAGCACTTTCAACTAAAAAGGTTTTCATCATTTAGTTATGTAACTAATTTTGATTTCCTAATTACTAATCACCTATTTAATATGATTTGCATCATCAATCATCAATGGTATCTTATGCAAAACTCTTACTTCACGAAAATAGCTTTTAATTAGTTCTCGTGTAAACTTGGTTTGGGATGTTAAAATTTCCTCAATTGCCCTCTTTGCTCAAAAACATAAACCAGGCCCATTAATATAGAGGCATTTACATATTTAGCTGTAGCCCATTTCAAAATCATTACTACCTTTTTCAGGTTATCAACTGTTGAAAGTTTGTCAGCCACTCGCATAAGAAAGTTATCTTTTCATTTTGAGCTCGTCAAAATTGCCATCATTTTTTTTGTTTATATCGGTGCATATTATCTATTTATATTATTATGATTAAAGATATAACTATCCGTAACGGGTCAAAACATAGGGAAAACATCCCGAAAAAAAATGTTTAAGGACTAAATCCGTAAAACTCGACAAATCACAGGGACCATTCATATAATTAACTCAAAGAAATAAAATCATATCGTATGTAACTTTAGTGGGACATAAAATATAGCAAAATATTAGTATTTGTAATTTGAAGGTTAGAATCAACGATGAGCAACAAAAATAAGTGTCAAAGAAAAATAAATAGATAACAAGTAAAGTGTGACGTGATAAATTGGATCTGAATGGAAGAGCTACTCCTCATTACATGGCTCATTCAATGCAAATTGAACCATTTAGTGCAACCATTTTTCCAACCAAACAAAAATTCTTTTAACCGATTAGGTAGAAGTGTTGGGTCATCTCATTCACTTGCTATCAAACACCCCCTTAGTCGAGCTGTTGAAAAAGGTAGTAATATTTTAAAGGGCAAATCGCATAAAAGTATACCCAACTTATACCCAATTTTAATTTAAAGTCTTCAACTTTTTTATCATAATTTAGTGTACCAAACTTTTTGATTCTGATGTAAGGCCACTAGCGGGTTTAAAGTCACTTAAATTTTACCAAATTTTCAAGACACTTTTCCATGATGACCACCACCACCTTCATTTATCACCACCACCACCATAACCCACCACCAATACCTTCATTTATCACCACAACCACCATAATCCACCACCACTAAATTGGGATAAAAAAGTTTCTTTCAGTGTTTGATTATAAGAGTTTACCGAGGGAGTACAAACGAGTGGAGGATAAAGATTGTTGTAATACAGAAGAATTGAGTTTCTTTCAGTGTTTGATTATAGAAAAAAAATATATGTTTTGGAGGCTGCTGATTTGTGTAATTCCAATAGCTACAATTATCAAGGACGATCAGAGGATAATGATCGCTAAGATACAGATGAAGAGATTTTTCATAAAGGTATGGTCGGACTCGGTATATTTAAACTTGCATTTCAAAGTGATTTGTTATTCACAATGTTGAAAACTTGCATTTCAAAGTTCTGGCTTTGTTCCAGACTTTTTTGTACTTTCGTTTGTAGGCAAGAAAGTGGTGGATGAATCACAAGTGAGTTACACCAGATGAGGTTTCCTTTACGGCAATGATGCTTTTCAAGAGAATCAAGTGTTTCAATCAACTACATCATTCATGATTTAACTAATTTTAGGCGTTTTAACCTATGCAAACAATATGAATAAGAACCAAGTAGATATGACTGCAGATTAAACTAACAAAGAAAATAGGTTATATTTGATTGCCCAACTTTAGTACTCATAGCCGTTTACAATTTCCTCAAAATATTTTTAGTTGTGACAGAGAAACCAAGAGCTCGTTGATATTACCATTAGGTGGTGATAGATGGTGGTTGTGGTGGTGGATTATGGTGGTTGTGGTGATAAATGAAGGTATTGGTGGTGGGTTATGGTGGTGGTGGTGATAAATGAAGGTGGTGGTGGTGGGTCATCGGAAAAGGTTGTAGGAAAATTTGGTAACCGGCTAAGTGACTTGAAAACCCGCTAGTGGTCTTACATTGCAATAAAAAAAAAGTTTGGTACACTAAATTGGAATAAAAAAAGTTGAGTACCTTAAATTGAAATTGGGTATAAGTTGGGTACACTTTTATGCGATTTGCCATATTTTAAATGGGTTACAGCTAAATCTGTAAATGCTCTCTATATTAATGGGCCTCATTTATGTTTTTGAGCAAAGAGGTCAATTGAGGAAATTTCAACAGGCTAGTAACATCCCAAACCAAGTTTACACGAGAACTAATTAAAAGCTATTTTAGTGAAGTAAGGGCGTGTTTGGTTAAGAGAAATAGAGGTAGAGAAATGGAAATGGCATCATATCTCTTGTTTGGTAAGATGGAGAAAAAAAAAGCGGAGAAATCGAAATTCTCAGAGAGTTGGGTGCCTTTGTATTTTGGTTTCTTTGATTTCCTTTGTGATTGGTATGAAAATGGTGGGGTACAAGAGATAATTCGTTGGTCTACACAAAAATATTTTAAAAAAAACACGTTTTTTTTTTTTTTTTTTACATTTAAAAAAATAATTTAAAAATTAAAAAAAATTATTTTTAAAATAAGTTTTTAAATAAATACATTTTAAAAATATTTTAAAAAGACACGTCTTTTTTTTCTTTTCTTTTTTTTAATACATTTTAAAAAATAACTAAATTTTTTTTAACATTTTAAAATTTTTTTTTTCAAAAATAAGTTTTTTTTTTTTAAATAAATACACTTTAAAAAATATTTTAAAAAAAAAACAAGTTTTTTTTTAAATAAATACAGTACATTTTTAAAAATAATTTTTCTTAAGAAAGTACACAAATTTTTAAAAATAAATTTAAAAAAGATAAAATTTTTAAAATAATTTAAATAATTTTTTTTTTTTTTTAAATTCAAGTCTGCATTGTTACCAAACATTAGAATTGAACAAAATTCTCTTGATTTATATTCTGCGAGATTCTATTCTCGGTTGATTTCATTTTAACGAAATTCTCTACCAAACGTCTTCTAAGAGTTTTGCATAAGATACCATTGATGATTGATGATGCAAATCTATATCTATCTATATAAAATGGAAAAATGGTCAAAGTGGAAAAAGTGAAAAATGTTGAAAGTTGAATGTTGAAAACATGGTCGATGGAGAGAAATAAATAATATAATTAATACTCTTATTAAAACAACAATTCTTAAAAGTCAATAATTTATTCACATTGTACACCCAATTAAAAGCACATCTACCAAATTAAAAACAACCAATTGAAACCGATCTGGGGTTGACCCGTTGAAATCGATCTGGGTTGACTGTTGAAACCGATCTGGGTTGACCGGGCGCTTCAAACCGTGGTGGCCGGTTTAATTTGACATTTTTGACCCAACCTATCGGTTTGACTCGGTTTAAATCGACTGTTTTTTTATCGGACAGTTCAACCGGTTGAATCACCCGGTGAAATCGGGTTTCAAATTTGACAAAATTATATGAGAAATGATGAAGTAGTTGTGGAACCCGTGACAATTTTTTGAAAGGAGAGACAAGTAATTGTAGTTTTGGTTTATTTTGTTTGACACATGTAATTTGTTATTTGTATAATGTTATTTTAAAAATGTTGGTCTTGCACCATTTAAGGGATATGAATCGTCGTTTAAAAGTTAATATATATTGTATAGCCCTTTGTCAGGTGTATCAATAATGTTATGTAAGTTTATTAAAATCACAAAAATAAATAGTATTGTTATCTTTAGCGATAATTATTTGTCGCCAAACAAATAAACTTTGAACAATCGTAAATATCTATACAAATTGATAGTACAAAATAATCTTATATGGTGATATCCAATTTGCAAAGTTACAATTTTAAAAGCCACACACTAAATGATAAGCGTTACACATGTAAAAAAATAGTTATCATTGCCTAAATTAAATGACAAAACAAGAAAAAGCGGTCACACGTGTTGGTATATCTCTAAACTACTGATATAATATTGACAACTACATAATCTGTTGCTTTTGTAATGCTTGAATCTATTATTACTAAAAATCTTAATAACTTAAAACAATCCTATTAGAAAATATCTTTATACTCTTAGATCGATTCACATAATTTTTAAAAACTATATATTTATCTTCTTGTCGCAACCACGCGTCAAAATTGTATTTATTCGAAAGCGATTCTCAATCTCTACAATCTGGTTTGTTGAAAGAAACTTATGGGTCGTCGGACTTTCTGAAAACTGACATCAGCTGCTTGTGGCATGAGTCTTTCGTCTAGTCATATTAAATAGGTGATTAGTAATTAGGAAATCAAAATTAGTTACGTAACTCCTAATCTTTATAAATCAAAATAGTTCATTTGATTTTAATTTATAAAAACATTTAGACTTCTGATTCAGTTTTCTTATTTGGATCTAGAGTACTAATTACATGTTCATTTTCACTATCTCATGCACTTTTGTTTTTGGTTGTGTTGCTTGCTTAAAATTTCTTTTGACGAGCATTGTTCTATTGCCTCTTTTTAATGTGAATATTCTTTTCGATCATCGAATTTCATCTATTAATGAAGTAGGCCTTGTATCAAATCACAGTAGAATAACTCATTCAACAAACAACTAATGAATAAGTTAAACAATAATATGACATACAAAACGTTTTACATCAAACCATAAACTTACGGTGAAAAAAGTACAAAGTTATAACTATAGAAATCTGAAACAATAAATTAAATAGCCAAACAATACAAGTGAAGAAGCTTCTATGGTGAACACCAGCTAAGTTTGAACTCGGTAACTACTTCGAACTCATCGTCACTGCAGTCACGAGGAGTCGTTGTATCAATCAAACTTAAGGAAGAACTTGTTAGCGCTACCCATCTTCCATTGAGAGGATTTCTTATTTCACAGTACATGACCTCCTGTATTTCATTTTCCTTAACCATTAGCTGGTTTAACAAGTAGTTAGCGACTTTGAGGCCTAATTCATTAGTCGCCTTGACGTACATGGGGTGGCAAATAGAAAAAACTGTATCAAAGAGCAGTGAGTTCTCCCACAAGACCCTGTTGTGTTGTGTGACAAAAACACTTCTTCAACACTTGTAGCCGGAGATGGGAAGATTGTTCTCAAATGATCAATGTTGAAAGGCACTAGAACCGCATTTTTGGAACCCCATATTTGAATGCTAAACTTGCTTGATACTTCGAGTGCTTCCCTCATGTCAAGAAAGAACAACTCATCGATGGGATTATTATTGTCCAATAGGAGGCATAGCTGGATTTGCTCAGGAGGAACGGTTGGAAACAAGAGACTAGGCACTATCCTGCTTTCGTGCGTGTAAACAAGTAAATTGGGAGCATAAATTTGTACCTTGATTTGCTCGACTGGAAAAAAATTTAATTTCAATCTCCGCAACGTAAGACATGTGATATCCAAGATTTCGACACTCCACCACTTGATTATAAGGGTCAAACTCTCTAGAAATGGAAAGTTGGAGTTGATCATACTTGAAAATGCATCATCCATGGACACGCAGTCTAAAAATAACTCTCTCAAGCTCCGAATTGTGCCCATTCTGTATAATACGGGCTTAAACCACAATACACAAGCTAAATGTGTCTCGTAAACAAGCGAACGGAGAGATGGGACATTATCAACTTCCAAATTATCATTACTCGCGCTGAGATCATATATTCTCAACTCATCAAGATAAGGGAGGTTTCTTACCTTGATAATCCACAATTCCTCGGGTAACTCGATGTCGATCTTTTGAAGTAATTTACATGTAGATAATAATTTCTGAAGCACATATTGAGTTATGTGGACATCAGCCAAGTTAGTCTGCGTAGGTTGGTGCAGTGGATAGAAGGATTGCTACTAATGTGAAGGGAATAATCGGAATCTCTCCATTTAGAGAGGTATATAAGTTTCAAACTTAATGCGTGAAGATTTTCATTTGAGAATATCTCATCAGGCAAAGTAAATGATGCGGGAGGCAAGATTGCGAGGTGAAGCTCGTTACTTTTAGAAGTAGCAGCTTGCATGATCAATTTGTAAGCGGAACGAAAAGCAGTGTGAATGCCAAACTGAAGATCAAGAGTTGTGATTGGTAAGTTGTCGCGGTGATACCTTAGTAAGGTCCGGTAAATCCACCTCATGTGGTATCTCTGATGTTGTTTTAAAGTGTCAATGGACGGAGAAAACCGGATGGTAGGGATGGTAGACCAAGCGTGTAGCCATGACTTGGACAAGATGCAGGTGCGGGCAGCCTCTTTTGTTGGCAACAATAGTTGTATACGCTGAATCAACTCGGGAACATTTTCTAGCTCTTGATGTCTGTGGATCATCAGTTTGATTCTCTTCTTTACTTGCGCCATCGAAATCAAAATATTTACTACAACTTAGCGGAACAAACAACAAAACCGAAACCCTCACTTTAGAACAACAATAATCAAATATTGTATTGATGAATGAAAAGAATGAGGTACGTACACCCTCCTTTTATATAGAATGAGGGAAACCGACTCTACGTACAATAATAAGGAAATATATATATATATATATATATATATATATATATATATATATATATATATATATATATATATATATATATATATATATATATATATATATATAACATGGGTTATTTTGAAAATTGACAATTCTGTATGTTATCTTAAGTAGGTAATTTCTTTGCCACATGTATACAAGGTACCGTACATATACATCGTATTTGAAAGGACAAAAGAACTAGGGGTGTTACAATGTCATATTTATATATACCATAAAACCTTTATTGACAACATAAAATGAGAACTTAATTTCAATAAGGTCATTAAATTCATAGCAAACTCTCGATTATATGGATAAATATATAACATGCCCTTTCGTTAGATTTATTTATTTATTTATTTTTGAAAAACAACAATATATAAAACACCCAAAAAAAAACAAGATACAATACATGACATCCCTTCACTTTTAAACAAGATAATTAAAAGAATATAAATTTACAAAAAGTCATAAATTTTTTTTTGCAAGAATACAAATGCACATTTTGAGAAACAATTACACTATTCCCAAAAAGACAAAGATAAATAACATTCTTTGTACACTAGCTGCCTTTGAGTCTGTAACTTAATGTATCGTTCCATAAGATATTTCTTTATGTCGTATCTCATTCGAAACTTTTGTATAGTACAATAGAACTGCTTTGCATATTTCCAAAGTTGTTTCATTATTTGCATGAGCAAAAAATTACTCATGAAATCTCGGTCTCTTTCCTTATCGTGCACCTAAATTTATAATTTGTTACCCTGAATATTGTAAGATATACTTTCAAATTAGTTGATATAAATATATTAACAGTTGAACTACTCTCTTGTACGACATTTTATGAGTTAAATAAAATCAAAAATATGTAGTACTCGGCTATGCACAACCACTGTAAATTGGTAGAAATTAAAACATGCATCAAACCTAAATTGTCAGTCGACACTTGACAACATATGGAGTCTATAGCATGTACCTTACCTTTTCATTAATCACAAAAAACTAGCTGGTCAATCAAACCAACCCAACCCGTTTCAGCTTATACTAATAATGACGCAGTTTAGCTACGCATATGATACAATGTCGATATAGATAAGTCTGCCGTTGTCGTTGTTTAACAGGTACCAAGATGAAATGTCAATGAAACTCCCCGTTTCTTATTCATGTTCTATAGGTTGATGATTGTTCTTTTTGTGCTAATAGTATGTTTGTCATGATTGAATGGTCACTCTGATAGATTTCCAAGAAGGCTTATAAGAGATTATGCCTCGCATGGGGACATGGACAACGAAAACCACTAGTAAGGTTTTTTTTTTCGTCATGTCTAGTCTTTTTCCACTTTAATCTCTCTTGAGTTTTACTCCTGTTGCCACATAATAATTGTTGAGTTATGCAATGTTTTGTGGTTGAGTAATTTTCATTAGTTTCATGCCCACCAATCGTTCAATGAAAAATTATAATCGTCATATCCTTATTTATGAATTTGTGGAGATTATGTAAAGAATTTCATGAGACTACAAGCTAATAAAGTTAACTTGAGTTGTAGGATAGTGATTGTAGGGTCAGTTCTTCGCTAGTAATACCATTAAACTTTGTTATTGACTCGAGGGGCTTCAATAAGATTTTCTAAATAGCACTTAAATGTAGTTAATCTAATAAGCAATTTCATACAGCCCCTGTAAGCAGTTTCATAAGCAATCCCAAACAGCCCCTATAAGCACTCATTTTAATAAGGAATCCTAAACAACCCCAATAAGCAGGTTTTACTCTTCTTGGTTAAGGTTACAACTCTAGTGTATTGCCTAACGAAAACACGTATCAGTTAGGTAAATATTTCTTGAAGAATAATACAAACTCCAAATATTAATTCAACAAAACCTCAAGCACGTTACAATAACCTCAAACACGTTAAGAGAAATCCGTTTGATAAGATTAAGTATAAAATTTGCCTTTAAGTTACTTAAATATGTTGTTTATTAGTGCACAAAATCTCACACAACGTCATAAATCTTTTTAAAAAAGGTAATACCTCTTCTGTCGGTGTCCCTTGTTCCCTCGTAAATCTTATGACTTCACCCCTATATATGAACCTTCACTCTCTTCTGTGTTGGGAAGTTTTGCTTCGACAATTATAGGCTTATGCAGATGGAACATTTAAAATAAATTATAGCTAACTATCAAGGTTGTTACACAAAAGTAAATTGAATTAATCATAATTTGGAAAAAGGGTATTATTTTTAGTTTCAAGAAACATTTCTAAGAATTAGAACATGGAAGTGAAAGTGATAACAGCCGTGGGGTTTGAAGAATGAAACTCGAGCATAGTTAAACATTCATTAGTGTCATGTGTTCAAGACTTCGCTAAATCATGAAAGTTCCACAAAATAAGTTGATCATATTTGACACAAAGAGTTAATACATTTAAGAGATAAAAATATATAAAGTTATCAACCATCAAAAAATAACCAAATAAATTCAAAGCAAACAATCCCACTTATGAGTTAAACAACAAAAGCGTTTATAAAAAAGCCACCGGAACCAAACTAATTGCGAAAGACTAAGAACTATACGCTTATCACTTCCAGAATTTGTTAGTACGATGTTTGAACAATAATGACAAATGCGTTGAAGATAATTATAAGAGATAGATAAAGCATACTCGAAAGACATGGCACTTCTGTAAGCCCTTACATTATGTAGTGCCATACACGTAGCTGTGTTTAGAGAACAAGGACACCATATGTGAGCCCCATAAAATCAACTTGAAATTATTGAACGTTAATACGAATCAATGATAAATTAGCATCATTATTTCTTTTTTTCTTTGAGTTACAAACTGTCGCATAACACACTACCACGAGTTACATTTGAAAACCGACATGTATTCCTAAAATGACTCATCACGGCAAATACGTTTCATTCACAATTAAACCTATAATTATAATTCACTCTATTTTTATTTTTCTCTAATTTTATTTTTCTTTTCTTGGGTCGGTTTATAACCAAACGCACCCTATTAATTTAATATTGGGCCTTGTCCCTTTGGTTTACTCCAACACATCCTTTGTCTCTTCTTCATCCACCACTTGGCCCATTGTTACTTTGGCCAAAACCCACAAGCTCGGCTGAGCCCTTATAAGCAACACAAACACCCTTTTTGTAATCTTGGAGGCAACATTAGTATATATTACATTCATTGGGCTTAAAATGAACAATGCAAGGTAGGATTTTATTTTTTTCGGACCCTTTTGGCGGAGCCCATTAGGGTATATCTATGATGATACCCGACCCGGGGTATTCATTAGCACACACATCTCCTCTTTACGTTTCAGATCCAACCGGGTGTAGGTGTGTTAAAAAATCCGGCGATCCTCTGCTCCGACAAAAATGGGTTTCCT
This sequence comes from Chrysanthemum lavandulifolium, assembly GCA_022545495.1. Taxonomy (NCBI): domain Eukaryota; kingdom Viridiplantae; phylum Streptophyta; class Magnoliopsida; order Asterales; family Asteraceae; genus Chrysanthemum; species Chrysanthemum lavandulifolium. Next base: position 206,338,614 of record CM040246.1, read on the forward strand.
TGGTAGTACACAGGCGATTGTGAGTGGAGGTATTTTTTATTGCGTTTGTGGATGTGCGTTTGCCATTTGTTACCGGCTACAGTCTCACCTTTCTTTTGGTCCACATGGTTTTTCCTGCCGGGTATATGTTATCTTAGAGGTAGGTGCATCAATTATTTGTGATAAAAAATACCTTCAACAATATAGTTTCATCTTTATTGATCAAGAATTGCAGAAATTGGAGATTAGACGAGTGTAGATAAATAAAAACATTGTGGTATCATGTCTTTGTTCTAGAATATAGTTTTGGTGTTTTATCCAAGGGGCATTTTGTAGACAAATAGTAAGGGTTTACTACTTTACTTGCATTGTTATCTTCAGATGTAATCTTGATTCATTAATTATTATTTTTTACTCTTTACATTAGGAACTTTGGTTGCTATAAGACTTCGCTTTGCTCATGCTTTGCAGCTGTGTGTTTGGGAAGATGTATTATGTCTGCTGCACATATGCAGTTCTGTTGGTGTTTGGTATAATAATTATCATACTTATAATTTGCTTATTGCGCTTTCAATTAGTGTTTGGTGATATTGGTTGTCATGGGTACGAACGGCTTTGAAGAAGATGAGATTATCCGCATCTTGGCAGGGCAACCCATGATGGTTGCAGCCATGGCGGATGCATTCTTTTTCTTCGATTGTTAGCCTATCCGAGCCTCATGTCTAATGATTTCGACACTTCTTGCAGCGCTATTTGACCTGATTTTGACACTACAGTTGTGAATCGTTTGATGTTTAACATATTACTTTGGTATCTGTTTGAGTAATGTGCTCGGAGATACTATAAGTACCTTATTGATCAAATTTGATTGAAAAAGAGATAGAATAAAGATACAGAGCTTAAAAGTTTTTCCAACTCCTATATCGTCTCCAACTATCCCACCTGAACCTAGACCTCTACAATGAAGCTCCCATAGCCACTGAATGCCGTCTACCTGATGAGCCTGTAACTTTTTTATTTTAGTTGAAGCTAAATCAAGCTTTTTATTCTTTTGTTGCGTAGTCACAAACAACGGCGGCTCATAAGATTTGATCGTGTTAACTGAAATAAAGAAACCAAATGGCACAAATTAACAAAGTAAAAAGATTCTGAACTCGTTCAAATAAAAAACGTGTTAAAAATAATGTACACAATTCTATTTTGGCTCCTTACCAATGTCCTCATTGCCTGCTGCAGAAGACGTAGAAGAGGTGCCATGGTTTTGGTTTTCCTTCTTACGACCGCTTGGTTCCTCTAAACAGGCTGCAGCTGACCTTGAAAGAGGCTTTTCCTTCATATTAACTCTTCCGTCACTATTAACAAATTCATAGATAAGTAAAACATCACAAATAATTTAGAACATTTAATCATAGTTAACAAAACTAAGAAGAGACAACTAATTGATTAGCTTTAAATTTGAACACAAGCTACTCTTAAGCTAAGATTAAGCTATATTATCACTGAAACTAAACTAATAAGCTACTGGAGACCACATATAAGCACAAAACAATATCAAAAATCTGAGATCTAAATAAGCACTAATGAAAGTCTAAGGTCTGTCTAACAGCCCTGAACAGCTCAGTTTGAGCTTATGCACTAGCTTATAGACAAGAAGCTAAAGGTTCAAACTAATTAAAAACTAAAGATGGACTATCCAAGAGCTTATCTTCCAATTGTTAGACCATAGAAAGCTTATTTGAGCTTTTTACAAGCTTGGAAAAATGAAGGATAATGGACAGCAGTCTAACAGTTATGCATAAATTTTGTAAAATCTTTGGTGAGACAACTCTTTTGAACACAAATTTATGCTAAAAATTGACCTCCAAACCTCAAACCAGTTAAAAACAGCTTGACATTGACCATTAAAGAGTTAAAAACTTCAATTGCTTAGCTTATATGACTTAAAAACAAGCTGAAATCTATCGATAATGGATACTCTGAGAAGCAGTTATGTGATGCTTAATGACTTAAGGAAATTTGTAAATTGCAAGCGTGACAAAAAAACTTTTGACACCACTAACACTAATGGACTAAAATCGGTTTAAACACCGACTTTAGCTTAACTACTACCAACTTGCACAATCGAGATGATGATTGTGCGATCATAATCACTTATGGGAGACCAAAATATTGAACCAAAACTTGAAACCAATGGTAAAATTACATTCTAAACATCATTTTACACTCAATAAAAACTGAATTCACAAATCTCTTTTGACTTAAACTGATTTTACTTAAACAATCCTACTATCCCAAAGACCCCTTCATTAGATAGAATTCATGAACTAAAGTGCAATAAGCTAAGATAATATAAGATATACTCAAACAAGCAACTATATGATCAAATTAAGCTATAAAGAACAGAATTAAGCTATAAATGACATATTTATACTACTAAACTTGAAAATACAATTTTAAGCTAAAATTTAAACTACAAAACTCACTTAAGAGCTCAGCTGAACATAGGTTCCTAATTAAGGGCAGCTACAAGCTCTAGCTTGTCTAAAACAAGCTAGTAAAAAGCAATAAGCCTTTCCAAGTCAGACTTACTTTCTAATTTGACCTCACAGTTGACTTTTGTTGCCTTTTTTTGGACTTTTGAAATTAAAACAGGCTTAAATAAATCTAAGCTTACAAAAAGCTATGAGGAGCTTATATAAGCTTATAGGAACAGAATAAGAGCTTATGAAAGCTTTTAAAACTAACTTTGAAGTATTTTGTATTTTTAAAGGATTTTTGTATTTTTTTGGTTTTTGCTTTTGTAAATCAGAAATAAACTAAATAACTTTGTAAAAGCTAATATTGAACTAAATAAGAGCTTAATAAGCAAGAGTGATAGCTGAACAACAAATAGTAAACAATAATAAAAAGTTGAAATGTAAATCTGCACACTAATTAAAAGGAAAAGGAATTTTATTAAACTAAAAGCTGATTACAATACTTTTAAAACAGAAATTACAAATAACTTTTGAAGCCAACACTTAGAAAAACAAATTAACATAAATTCGACCGATGAAAAATTAAGCCCTAATTCATAAAATTAACATAAATCAAAATTAATATAAATTACTGTAATAATCTCACAGAAACATGTTTGTAAAAATAACAACCTGACGAATTAACCCCTAATTCATAATATTTAACCTAAATCAAAATTAATAAAAATTAATAATATTTTAACCCCATTCATAATGTTTGTAATGTTTGTAAAAAATAATCTCTAATTCATAATATTTAACCTAAATCAAAATTAATAAAAATAATAATATTTAACCCCTAATAATATTTAACCCCTAATTCATAATGTTTGTAAAAATTAACCCCTAACCCCTAATATTTAACCCCTACTAATATTTAACCTCTAATTCATAATGTTTGTAAAAATTAACCCCTAATTCATAATATTTAACCTAAATCGAAATTAATAAAAATTAATAATCTCACAAAAACACATGGATGAAAAATTAAACTCTAATTCATAATATTTAACTTAGAATTAATAAAAATAAGAAAAATTAATAGAAAATTACCTGAATGAACTTTTATGCAGCTTATCATCAACAGCCATTTATACAATCTAAAAACGAAATTGAGTAGATCAACCATAAGTGATTAACAGATTTAAACGTACCGATTGTTCTGTTGAAACTAGGGTATACGAATGATTTGATAGGAGGGTGAATTTGGGCGGGAGTGTGTGTGTGTGTGTAAGTGGGTGTTTGTTTGAGAGAGAGACAATATTGTTGGGCATTAAATGGCTATACTTAAAAATTTTATTGTTACTCCTCTTTTTCTCCATTGTAAGCATTCAATGGTTGTACTTAAGCTTTAAGTGCTTGTATAAGGAGTGTACCAATAAAAATTTTAAGTGTCCCAAGCAATTCTCTTTACATAAAGAGAAGTAAAATAAAGAAAAAATTGTAGTATTTTTCATATTTTTCTTATTTCAAAAATGAAAGTAAAATGTCTATTTTTAAGTAGACAATCTTTAAAAAACAAAATAAAAAACTTTTGTTTAAGTGAGAATCGGATCAACTCGAACCTCGTTAGTTAAACGACCCTTATTTGATACTTTGGTGACTCGGGAATAAAAATCTCGACCGAGTATGAATTTTTAAACCAACCTTTATAAGAAAAAATGTCGGTTTTGTTTCGACCAAAATACATCCATAAGCAGTTTTTAGACATCAAGTTTGTGCTAACTCAACAATTAAAAAGTTTTATCCGATTTCTATGTGTACAATTTTCTTACAAGCTAAAGTCATTAAAATCATATCGTGTTTACCAAAATCAGAAGTTCAAACTCAAAGTTTGTACAGCTAAAGCTTAAATGTTACAGTATTTATTAAAAGCTTTAAATTTTTATTTATTTTTTTTATTATTATTTTTTTTTTGACATATTTAGAGGAATTTTGAAAATTCGATGTTTTTTAAATAAATCTTGTTTATCTTAACAAGATCTAGACACTCAAACTTTGTTACAAGACTAACTAGAGGAATTGTCAGATTAACCCACAAGTTGCGAGAGACTTAATCCGAAGTCACAAGTCACCATATGTAACAATAACCTCGGATCTTAGTCAAAGTCTTTTAAAAATATAGATTGTTGGAGAAAAAAAGAATATTTAACCAAAACCAACAACCACAAACAACATCTTTACAACGTTAATACCCATCTCGGGTAGACAACAGTAAAAAGAAACAATCTTCTCAAGAAAGCAACAAAAGCACAACACCTGAGTGTGATACTTCATCGATCTTGAAACAAAATAACAACAAAGTACGACCTTTTATAAAGATCTTAAACCAACTTCCAATACAGAAAGAAACCATATTTGTGTGTTTGAGTTTGGTTGGTAGCCGAGTTTTGGTTTAGATGTGTTAAGAAGGTGGAAACGAGTATACTTTGTACGTGTTTTTTGGGCGGAAATATTTTTAACCAAAATCACACACACTTTCCTTCCTCAATCATTTCTTTTCTCACCACTTTCCTCCCCAAAAAAAACTCAAGAACGTTTGATTTTCAATTTCTTTAAGTTTCTTTTCTTTTCTCTTGTTTATGAAACTTTAGAACATTGCGCAAAGGTGGCTTCAGTTTTTAGGGTTGAAGTGAGATTTAGTTGGGCCTTTCTCGTTTGGGCTATTTAGATTGGGTTATAAGAAAATTTGGTTGAAGTGATCTTTTGTGATATATATATATATATACTACACTAAAGCCCGTATATACTAGTTTATTGACCCGTGAATTTCACGGAATAAAATTAAAAACCATTGTAAGTGTTGATTCAAAGAATACTCGTGCTTGACATCTTTGCAAATGAGAATATGTGATAGTATTGCTCTTCTATGAATCTATGGTATGAAAGCTCTCAACTTTAAGAAAATAGTAATGGGTATAAATGTGCATGTTGAGTGAACCCACCTAACACATTGGCATGTCAACTTAAGTAATAGATTCAAAAATAAGAAAAAGAAAGAAACTGATAATGTTCGATCCAATGTGGTTTACTATACATCTATAAGTTGCGTTCGTGCACCATGACAGATAATAATATTTATGACTGACTCATGCTACTAACAATGTATCATGGTGCAAAAATAAGTTACTTTGTGGCACTAATCAACGACGACTTATTAGTCCTAAATCCGTGTAACACCTATTTGTAGTTCTTAGTTACATAAGTTTATAATATCTTTTACATTTTACATAGTTTAACTTGTTATCCATGTCCTCTATACCACCAACAACTCCTTCAAGTGTAGGATATCATACTAAACCAAACCTTTTTTACCAACCTGATATGTACGGTCTTTTACTACTCTAGCTGCAAAAAATAACAGGAAAATAGAAGTCAAAGCTCTAAACTTTTAAGAACAGACTCATGACTCACAATCATAAGTTATGGAGAAGAAGCAAAACATGAACTACTTCACCAAACTTTGCAAAGGCATCCCTAAGTCTGTCATCAGTTGTACGTTTGCTAAGACATGCACAACAACATAAACTCGCTTTGATACCGAAAGCAAAGTGATTTATGAAAGTGTTGCCTTAAAATTTCCACTTGTGATTGATAAAAAGTGCTATCAGGGGTGAAAATCCAAATTACATATGAACTAAAGCAACCCTCACAACACACATAAAAAACATGAGTATAAATGTATGAGACACACACTAGATATGGTATGAAGTGAGAGCCAACATTTGATCGATTAAATAGTCTAATAAAATTTTTGACTAAAATACATTGTTCGTCCCTAATCTTGTACACACGCATCACGTTGAACCAAACCTTGGCGTTTTCATCGCTGGAGGTCCAAAACATGGGTTTTTAGTGCCAAAGAAGTCCCTTGACCACTAATGCCAAAGTCAATGTCTGATTTTTGTTATATAGTCGAGGGTATTTTAGTCTATACACATTTATACTTGAAGTCAATCAATGATTCTTTCACACGCTACTTGCAAGTTGTAGTTATATGGTCCTTTACCTCCACAACATGCCTTTAAAGCTCCATTTGTGAATCCTGTAGTATTTGAAAGTTGAAACTCACATTAGGGGAAATTTCGACTAATGTACATAAAAATGAATTGAACTGGTTTGGATTTTATTTCTATAAATTTTGATGTGCAAATCTTAAGAGGATAACCAACATGACAGAAGTAATTATATGTAGAGTTTAAGATTTCTTAATGGGTTAATTCAAAAGGTCAAATTATTTATGTAGAGTAATTATACTTGCGTTTTTCCTATAACACAATGTTCCCAAAACACAAGCCAAACTCAAAAAGGTGTTCCCAAAACAGAATTAAATTGGTTTGATTTGTATTTGACACAAAGACTTTATATTTTGACCCGGTGACAATGCCTCGAGATGCTTTGCATTATGGTAATGTTGAGCACCGAGAGTTGCATAATGCCTATGGTTACTACTTCCATATGGCTACATCTGATGGACTTCTGAAAAGAGGAGGAGGAAATGATAGGCCTTTTGTTCTATCGAGAGCATTTTTTCCTTGGACCCAAAGGTATGGGACTGTTTGGACTGGAGATGACACAGCAGAATGGGAGCAGCTTGGGTTTCTACCAAATGCTTCTTACACTTGGCCTTACTGGAATAACATTCTCGGGTTTGTCGATTTTCATTATTCAGTTGTGTTAAGAATGAAAACTATATATTCGGGATATTTCATGGTTGGTGTTGTGTGCATCTGTGTAGGTGCTGATGTTGGTGGGTTCTTTGGCAATCCTGACACTGAGTTACTTGTTCGTTCGTACCAACTGGCTGCTTATTTGCCATTCTTTAGGGGACATGCCCATCATGATACCAAAAGACGAGAACCTTGGCTATTCGGGTACTAACTATTTTTTCCTTTACTTGAACAAAATCAAGAGAAACGAGATTTAGAATCTTTTTAACTGAACATCCGATCATCAGTAGTTTCTTTTTAGTGTGTAGATAAACATTGTGGTTATGACTATATAAGGTCAAATATTCAGGTTTTGATATGGCAGTACTAATTATCTAAGGATCAAACAAATTTAAAATTTTACCCCTTCAACTTATTTTTAGTTTTTTACTAACTTGAAAAAACTTCTCCATCTCCGTTAAAAGTTTTCTTTATCCTCCATTTTAGCTCTTTAAAGTCATTAAAAAATCTAAACTGACAGTGTTTCAGTCAGACAAGACAAGTGCCCGTATATTCACCGCCGTTTTAGCTGAAGTTTTCAATGTTGCTGAAGTTGAACTTGGTCCTCTTCAGATTCGCTCTGTGGTTCAGTCATCTGTTTTAACCATCCGTAAGCCTAATGTTCGTGTTTCAGATGATTGGACTATAAAACTATTGTAGGTTTGCTGAAGCAGAATAATTGATGGGATATTGCGAGAACCGGGTGGCAACGAAGAAAGGGTTGGGTTCCCGAGTGGATGTAGCGGTGCAGATAGTCTCTCGATAATGCCATCACCGTTATGAAGTTTGTAGTAACAAAGATATGGTTCATTTACTGATTAAACACAAAGGATTGTCAAAATCAGGATTTTGTAATAGCTCAGAAAAGTTTTATTCCTTTTGGTTGGTATTGATAGATTTTCACTTTTTGAGCATTAGAGATAATCTTAATGTTTAAATGCAAACAAAACATGAAAGATAAATGTTACGAAACATGCCTATCACGCGAATGTGCTTTAGGATTAAACATGGCAAAACGAGTAGGTCGGACATGGATGATTTTTTTTAATGGTAAGCTGTTAACATACTCTAATGCTTTTGTGATACTAGCAACATTTTGAATTGGGGTACTTGGACGACTTTTTCTTTTTTAACATCAATATACCATCATCACTCGGCATTTTTACTTGGTTGGCATATAAGTACACAACATATGTGGCACGACTTACATACGTAATACAATAGGTATATTAAGATACGTTGAGATATTGTGGCCTGACGATTTAAACCATCTAATTTGCAGAACGTTGGTTCAAAATTATGCAACCTGGCTCTACCAGCACCAAAAATTTGAGAATAGCATTACCAATTAAGAAGTTGTTTGTGCTAGCTTATTTAAGGCTTACGAGTGTATCAAGTTAATCGTATGGCTTAAGATAAGCAATAGTGCAACTAATAAGCTACATGCTGTTAGATATGCGCCAGAAATCTCGATCAAGGTATACCTTCTACATTTAGCACGATTTACTTTGTTTGCATTTGTTTTAGAGACAGTGACGGACCCATGACTAAAACTTATGTGGTGAAATTTATTAAAGCTAACGAAGACTCATAACACAAGTACTTGAAATCTGTTGCATCTATTAAAAAATTTGACATAATTTTACACTAGTATGATAGATATGTCATGCGGTTCAAGAGTTTTTGGGCGGACCCCGATAAACCATTGAATCAGCCCCGAAAGATGTATTTTTTTCTACATCTTTGTTTTTTATAATTTAACATCGTTTTAATTTCTAATTCATTATGGTTTGTTTGTGATAGCACGGATTCAGATTTGGCTATTTGAGCAGAAGGATTTGCGTATCGAAGGCTGTATCATTGTATGTTTATGCAGTGGGTGAGAGATAGCTGAATAACCACCATTTATGAAAACTAGACTTTTTTCTATATATCAGTTAGTGTTAGAATCCCAATAATAAATGGTATTTGCTTCTTCCATTCCTCTCATTATTATATTTAGGGCCAATCAACTTATTTCTCTTATAGCTATGATTAGGATTGTGTGGTATCATCGTGATGGTTGTAGCTAAGGGATCCATATTCCTGTACGTACAATCATATGTCTGACGCATCTAGATATTTCGGACTACCTAACCCAAAACACTTTGGTTGTCATCATATCCTTCCTACCAATTCATTTTCCCATTTAGGGCGTATTGCATATATATCCCATTTAGTATTATTAGAAAATATATTGACAAGGACGGAGTTGGCTTGAAGTGGTATTTACTGGCAGCAATGCGTATAAATGCTTATTTTGCATTGATGGATTATTCTTATTTATGTGTGCTTACCTGCTAGATGAGATAAATTGCAAGCAATTGTGAATATGTTTATCAATGGGTATGCAATTCTTTTTTGGATACTATTACCCAAAAAAAGCTTTGAAGTACATGGAATGTGGGTGATTCCCACATTACCGCCTGAAAAAGGCTAAAACAAACCGCACTACATGTGCAGCAGCCAAAGCTAACAAGCTAACAAAGATAACACGAAAATAATGTTTATGACATGCCATAAACATAAATAACTAACTACTTCTTGTTGCGACCTTGCACTTTGAAATCTCCCATAGACTTGTTGGTTTTAGAAGAAGACGCCAAGAAAGAGAAGACGGGATCGTCCTCCACTTCATCACCATGCATCTCCAAATTCAAATGATCTTGTTCTGCAAGGGATTCAAAAGGATTTCAAAGTGCAATTCTCCCTAATCATGGAGATGAAAAATACATCACCTTGTTTCATTGTTCCTTACAGTCTACTAGTACCACATGTCATATATCATTATTCTTCAAGCATTTATTCTTTGTTAGGCAAATCTCCAATCTCTTTTTAACAATCTCAAAAGCTAATCACCTATATTTGAGACGCCACTGTGTCTTACAAGCTGAACCATTTGCTCAACCCCCTGAGCAAAAGCTGTTGATACAAGTAAGTGGAGGGTCGAGGCCACATGTGTTCTTTATGAGCACTGTAAAGCTCTGTCACTGAACATAGTTTTCCTAGAAAGTGTTTAATGCACCCTTCACCGTTGTTGATTAATTTACGTCACCATACAAAAATAAATAAATAAATAAATAAATAAAATAAAATAAAACGCCTTTCTTTCGCAGTTGAGAGTGGAAGAAGAATGTGCTTTATTAGTGGTCAAACACGTACGTTTTATTGTAATTAGGTAAAGCATATAATTGTTCTTGACAAACATTTTACATTCGAACCGGGTAGACAAGATAGTTTTTAGTCAGCATAGATGTTATGCTACTACTGTCTTAGAAAGAAACATGTAGCCCTAAATACTTAATAGATGCGAAAAAGGATTGAACAACGCAGAATGTGTTTTTGAAACAGAATAACGTGATTATGTGTCTATGGTAGCAGTCACCTGTATTATACTGTTGATTAGGTGTTATTTGTTTGATGATGTAGGGTTTTAATGAGTACATGAATTTGGTTCTTGACGAAGCTGGAGAGGTCAGCATCAAGAAGACCAGAAAGCCACTAGGTTTGTTTTTTTTATTGACCTTGCATGTTGTTTAACTTGTTGGATATTTGTAAGGAGGAAATGCTGAAGGGTGACAACAAACACACACCTCGTTTTTGGTGGTTATGGTTTGACATTCTAGTTTGACATCCTTTTGTTTCTCATTGGATCAAGGGGGTGTGAAGGAGCTTGGATGAGGATAGTTGCTGAAACGAATTAGGGATAAGCTCACACGAATTACGATACGTATACAAATAAAAAAGGCAACTGAATTAAAGATTCAGCTTATGGCTTCATCCTTTTATGCGGCAATTTTTTTATACATATTTGAAGTTGCAAACAAGAGACAAACACGATTATGGGAACATTTTGTTTGTCACTTCACCTTTTACGTCGAGGTTTATTGACAAGTATCAACCAGTTTACGTTGTGCTCCCCAACCACACTCCTGATATTCTAACTCTTAGAAACAAAATAGGCACTAACAAGGTTTTACAATGCGTCATTTATCATCATTAGCCTGGTGAAACTACACAAATGTAACATACTGCAACGGTTTACTCTTACGTAGAACCTGGGGTGTTTTTTAGTGTCATATGTGAATGGAGAGCGTTTCAAGTGAAAACAAATGTTTTCGAATTACTGAAACTACACACATGTAAACATACTGTAATGGTTTATTCTTACTTAAAACCTGAGGTCTTACGAGTGTGTGATTCGGGAATTTACAGTAGTTAAAGTTCACCTTGAAAGGTTACAACTAGAGCCTCTACTAGTACTACATCTACAGCTATATAACAAACATTACAGTAAAGAAACAGTAAATTCTAAAGGAAAACCTAAAAAGTGCATTCAAGACACTCAAATTGCTCCAAAGAATTGTACTTGTGCTAGCTTAAGATGAGGTGTGGCAGGGTGTTGTATTGCTCGACTGTTATGAAAAAAACATTGAAGAAACTTTTGTATTGCATTGTGCACTCTGACATGACCATCTACGCATCATCATTAGCGTTAGTGGATTATATAAGACTACTTCAAGGACAGAACACCTACCTGTGCAACAACCTTACCATGGAAGTCCGTTAGAACTTAGAAGGCCATTTGTAACTACGCCTGAATCCAATACTCCATTCAAAATCTTGGGCATGAACAAAGGATAAAACGACAAGGAAATAAAGAAAGATGCCAAGGCCTTTACAATGGATAGAAAAAAATCCGCATTTGAAAAACTACTAGTATCCTGTATCGTAAACACTAGTCAGACACACTCAGATTAGCAAAATGAAAAGAAAGATGGTCTGATATGCTAAATATTTCTGCAAAGTAAGCTGTACCATAAAACAAGCATACATTGGGCATGAACAAAGGCTATAACGACAAGGAAATAAGGAAGCAGAAATGAATAAACGAATGCAACATCTTCGATAACTAAATCAATTACGGCACACAAAACTCTAACAGTGAACAGGTCAATACAATTACGGCACACAAAACTTTGACTTACCAATGTGAGTAACTAAGTTCTCATTTCCAACAACATGCAAATATGCAATCAGACAGTCATGTAATATTCACAGCATGATCAAATCATGAAGAACTTGTCTTTTGCTGAAAATCCATGTGCCTGCAACCATTCATAAACAAACATGGATCAATCAATCAGTCAAACTCAGACTCAGACAGTGCTTAAAAACAAACATAAGTTTACCTTCCAAGCATCAAAACAGTCACCTGTGTTCCTATTGTTGGTTACACCGTAACTACAAAAATCATAAAGTACAATTCATCAACAATGTAACTACTACACCTAGAAACTATTATTAAGTAAAAAAAAGGCCGATGCAAGCAAACCTTTTTTATTTGGTTATTAATGAGACCTTGGGCAGTGAGCACCTGTCTGGGAGTTCTTGTAACCTTTGCGATTGCCTCACCCTTAGAAAACTGCATCATTATGTGAAAAAGTCAAATCTTTTATTCTTTTTTAAAGCAAAAAAATTATTTCAAAATAGTTACCTGTATGCGTGCTCCTGATTCAGCCTCCAAGTGGTTTACAATAACACCTTTTTTGCCTATAAGTAAATTAACCAGTTCTGGAGGAACATAAGACAAAGTTCCTTTGCTGAAAATCCACTAGAGCACACCCGCCGAATATTTGTTTCTACCTCTTGCGGTGGCTGAGAAATAGTAGCCTGTTTTTTAACAGTAGGCCTATTTGTCGTTTTAAACCAACTTGGCTGAGGATTAATTGCTTCTACCGCTTGCATTGGCTGAGGATGAGTAGTCTGTTTTTTGACACTAGGTCTATTCGGTTATTTAAACTCCTTGGGCATCATTGCATGTGAGGCCCTGCCAAAAAATCAATGAATACCAAAAGTCCAATCTTGTTCAAAATATTAGATTAATTGCGTGCAGAACTCTTTAAAAAAATCACCTTCTTTCGTCTTTCACAGGTGATTGTTGTAGAAACAAGATATGCTTTTCAAGATCGCAATTCCTAAAGTAAAAAGATATCATCATGAACTCTGACAAAATGAGGTAAAAGAAAGCAACTGTTAATAAAAATACTAACATCTCGCAGTGACATTGGTGTTCCTTGTCAAGATTTAGTTGAGTAATAGACTTATCAAAGCCAACTTTGTTAATCTTGAAAATTTCTCTTATCTCCAGAAATAACATGCAAAAATATATCAAAAAATACTACAAATGGAGTAAAAATAAGAGACAAGACATAAAATCGAGTCAAAATATACTATCAAAATAATCACCTCTTCAAATAATCACCTCTTCGGTAAAGTACCAATATGGAAGTCCTTCCTCCATGACAACTTTGGAAAGCATTTTTTTATAGATCCGTAGCACAAAATTTAAGATAAGACGTAAAAACAGAACATCAAACTTTAACATCTTAAATTTTGTTTAGATGTTTAAGTTTGTTGATCTATTTTATATCTTATCTTAAATTCTATAAAAAAAAAATACTTTCCAAAGTTGTGATGGAGTAAGAACTTCCATATTGCTACTTCACTGAAGAGGTGATTATTTTGATAGTATATTTTGACTCGATTTTATGTCTTGTCTCTTATTTTTACTCGATTTGTAGTATATTTTGATATATTTTTGCATGTTATTTTAGGAGTGGAGAAATTTTCAAGATTAACAAAGATGGCTTTGATAAGTCTATTACTCAACTAAATCTTGACAAGGAACACCAATGTCACTGTGAGATGTTAGTATTTTTTTTTAACAGTTGCTTTCTTTTTACCTCATTTTTGTGAGAGTTCATGATTATATCTTTTTTTTTTATTTCAGGGATTGCGATCTTGAAGAGCATATCTTGTTTCTACAACAATCACCTATGATAGCGTGCATTGGGCACCACACATACCTCTTTTCAAAATCAAGTCTACCTATCAAAGATGAAAGAAGGTGATTTTTTTAAAGAGTTCTGCACGCAATTAATCTAATATTTTGAACAAGATTGGACTTTTGTTATTCATTGATTTTTTGGCAGGACCCCACATGCAATGATGCCCAAGGAGTTTAAATCATTGAACAGACCTAGTGTCAAAAAAGAGACTAATCATAGTTAATCATACTACTAATCATAGTTAACCTATAAAAATAAGCAAAATTAATAGAAAATTACGCCATTGATACAATCTAAAAACGAAATCAGAGTGATTATTAGTAATGGGAAACAAAAAATAATGAATCAACCATGAGTGATTAACAAATTTAAACGTACCGATTGTTCTGTTGAAACTAGGGTAAGCGAATGATTTGATATGAGGGTGTATTTGGGTGGGAGTGTGTGTGGGTGTTTGTTTGAGAGAGAATTCTTTTGGGCAGTTTGAAAAGAGAATGATTCCACACTCCACTTTTTCTCTATTGTAATCATTAAATGGTTGTACTTAAGCTTAAGTGCTTGTATAATAAGTGTACCAATAAAAATTTAAGTGTGCCAAGCAATTCTCTTTAACTAGAAGTAAAAATAAGGAAAAAATTGTATATTTTCATATTTCAAAAATGTAAGTAAAATGACAAAATAAATGTCTAGTTCAATATTTTTAAGTAGACAATCTTTAAAAAAACAAAATAAAAAACTTTTGTTTAAGTTAGAATTAGATCAACTCGAACCTAAGTTAGTTAAACCCGACCCTTATTTGATACTTTGAATTGACCTGAAAAACTCAAATAAAAATCTCGACCCGAGTAGGATCAACAAAACAATTTTTTAAACCGGCCTTTATAAGAAAAAATGCCCGGTTTTATTTGGGACCAAAATACATCCATAAACAGTTTATTAGGCATCAAGTTTGTGCTAACTCATCAATTAAAAATGTTTTTATCTGATTTCTATGTCTAAAAAAAGTAGAATTTTCTTACAGGCCAAAGTCATTAAAATCATATCGTGTTTACCAAAATCATATCGTGTTTACCAAAATCAGAAGTTCAAACTCAAAGTTAGTACAGCTAAAGCTTAAATGTTACAGTATTTATAAAAGCTTTTAAAAAATATATTTTTTGACATATTTAGAGGAATTTTGAAAATTCAATCTTGTTTATCTTATCAGCAGATCTAGACACTAAACTTTGTTACAAGACTAACCCACAAGTTGCGAGAGACTTAATCCGAAGTCACAAGTCACCATAAGTAACAATAACCTCGGATCTTAGTCAAAGCCTTTCAAAAAATATAGATTGTAGGAGAAAATAACAAGAAAGTACGACCTTTTATGGAGTTTGGTTGGTAGCTGCTGAGTTTTGGTTAGATGTTGTTTAGGGTTGGAGTGAGATGGTGGCTGCGTGTAGTGAGAAGAAAACAAAGGTGGCTTCAGTTTTTGTTTTTTTGGGTTGAAATGAGATTTAGTTGGGCCTTTCTTGTTTGGCTATTATTGGATTGGGTTATACAAAATTTGGTTGAAGTGATCTTTTGTGATATACTGATATATATACTACACTAAAGCCCGTGTATACTAGTTTATTGACCCGTGAATTTCATGGGATAAAATTGAAAACCATTGTAAGTGTTGATTCAAAGAATACTCGTGCTTGACATCTTTGCATATGAGAATATGTGATGGTGTTGCTCTTCTATGAATCTATGGTATTAAAGCTCTCAACTTTAAGAAAATAGCAATGGGTATAAATGCGTCATGTTGAGTGAACCTACCTAACACATTGGCATGTCAACTTAAGTAATAGATTCAAAAACAACAAGAAAGAACCTTATAATGTTCGGCAAAACAATATTTAATCCAATGTGGTTTACTATACATCTATAAGTTACGTTCGCGCACCATGACAGATAATAATATTTAAGACTCATGCTACTAACAATGAATCATGGTGCAAAAATAAGTTACTTTGTGGCATTAATCAACGACGACTTATTAATTCTAAATTCGTGTAACACCTATTTGTAGTTCTTAGTTACATAGGTTTATAATATCTTTTACATTTTACATAGTTTAACTTGTCATCCATGTCCTCTATACCAGCAACAACTCCTTCAAGTGTAGGATATCATACTAAACCAAACCTTTTTTTTTACCAACTTGATATGTACGGTCTTTTACTACTCTAGCTGCAAAAAATAACAGGAAAATAGAAGTCAAAGTTCTAAACTTTTAAGAACAAACTCATGACTCACAATCATACATAAGTTATGGAGAAGAAGCAAAACATGAACTACTCCACCAAAATTTGCAAAGGCATCCCTAAGTTTGTCATCAGTTGTACGTTTGCTAAGACCTGCACAACAACATAAACTCGCTTTGATACCCAAAGCAAAGTGATTTATGAAAGTGTTGCCTTAAAATTTCCACTTGTGATTGATAAAAAGTGCTATCAGGGGTGAAAATCCAAATTACATATGAACTAAAGCAACCCTCACAACACACATAAAAAACATGAGTATGAATGTATAAGACACACTCTAGATATGGTATGAAGTGAGAGCCAACCTTTAATCGATCGAATAGTCTAATAGATTTTATAAAGAGCTAATGTACAAATTATTTATACTAATCAATTGCATTAGTAAGATATTAACCTAAGCTAAGCTAATTTTAGTAGCCATATTTTACAAAAAAATTACCCTTTTGACCCGTCATACGTAGAACATATTTTCACTTTCGTAAAGTTTAACCTTATAACTTAGCTGATATTCAATAATTATCAAGAATTAAAGATTTATGGGCAACCTATTAAACATAGTATAGTGAATTGGTCCTCACCTCGGTTTCTCCAATTAACTTCCCAAGGAAGTAAGGAGTTCTTTAGGACAAAATGCACATACATAATGTTACCAATGTAAGTTGTGCAACTCAAAGTCGACACAATAGAATTTTACTTAACTCATGATTGTACAAAATTACTTGATGAATCAATTGAAAGTTCAGATGGTCCTTTGAAATAATTGAGTGAGCTCCAAATAAGACGTGTATAACCCTTTTAATATTCAACCAAGCAATCATACTGGGAATGAAAGTCATTCACTCAATTCCATACCCTCATACCAAACACCCTATTACGTTCAACTCTAAATAAAGTTTTGGAATCCAAAGGAAATATTTTATTTTGTTTTAAAAATAAGCGGAAGCAACATAAAGTGGCCCTTTTCTTAATGCTTATATGATTTTATAAACAATTAGCTCAATAATCTAATTCATTTAGTAATTATTTGCAATTTAACTCAGAAGTCTTAACTAACCAAGTAGAAGCACATCATTACTCATTTTGCAAATAACTCCACAGTTAGTTGCCTAAACTATTGTTACTGTAACCTGTCCCGCTACGTATAACTAACCTTGAGCTTATAACTTGTTCAAAAAATAGGCTTCAAAATTATGCTTGTAATCAGTTTGTAAAATTACTTAGGAGAATTTTATGTACTCCGTAATGAAAATGCATTTTGGTTGCTATAAGTTTGACCAATTGGACCCATTTTATTTAGTAACTAAAGTGACATGTTTGTGACCCATTTGAATTAAATTATAACCTCAACCACTTCATTTATTCATAACCATGTTAGTAAAAGAGACGCTGATCTGACCAAGTTGAGCTTGTATATCCCAAACACCCCCAAAGCTTGTAACTGAAATGACATGTTCTTGATTGAATAGGATGTTTGAAAGTACAATAAGCTATCAAACTCCTCAAATAATCTTACCCCCCCCCCCTCCTAAAAAAAAGGTTTAAAACCCAATTTGGTCTAGAACCATCATTTAGTAGTTTATTGATTCGTGATTTCAGGGGGTTAAATGGAGAACCAAGAAATTGAAAGAAAATGTATTATGTAGAGATATTTGACATTTTGACATATAAATGATCGATTGTTGAGATTATGTGAGTAAATATCATATTAATGGAATGTCCAATGCACTATAAAACATACCGGCGCAATATTCGCAGACTATCTCTACTCAAATGAGGTTGTGACACACTGACACGTGTTGTCTTTTATAACGACCCTGGATAAGTTTTTATGAGGTTTTATTTGTGTGTGTATGGCCTCCCAAGCGAGTTATAACAGGCTTTAGCCT
Organism: Chrysanthemum lavandulifolium; assembly: GCA_022545495.1. NCBI lineage: Eukaryota > Viridiplantae > Streptophyta > Magnoliopsida > Asterales > Asteraceae > Chrysanthemum > Chrysanthemum lavandulifolium. The sequence goes on from CM040246.1 coordinate 206,356,888, forward strand.
TTCTGGGCATGTATTGAGCTTGTTATGGGTGTATGGGTTTGAGTCATTTAGGCTCAAACCCCCCAGCGCAATCATTTTATATTACCTGTAATTTATATACACACATAGATGTGAATGTGAAAATCATGGGATTAAATTTAAAACAACGAAGTCTATATAAAATGTATTATAGGCGGACATTTAAGAGATCAACGATCGATTTGAATATGTGGTTTTTATAGGTGTTGGAAAAGAAATGTAACAAACTTTAATATGTTTACGTTTTGATAGCAATTTTGATATATATTTTCCTTAAGTTGTTTTAAAAAAATATCACTTTTTATGTGAAATTACTTAAGAACTCAATATCTTAAGTGACCTTCTGGATTTCAACATTCTCTTTAATTGTATCCAAATGTTTGTTATGCACAACACTCAATTTCTCAGTATCTAAAGATTGTTTTGCTAGCAAAAAATCATCATAACTAAATAACATCACTTTTCAATAAGATATATGAAATGTTAAGAGAGTTGAGTGACAATACCATAGGTTTATTTAAATTGCTCAATAACATGTCTAACCCACCCATTTAAAATGGGTCAATGATTAAACATCACTCAAATTGCTCTTTAATTTGTCTAATATGTGCCGTGAGTTTCAGAATCACCCGTCTAATATATGGCATGAGCTTACCCAAAAACTTTTTACATGCTTATACTCATGACCCAAACTATTGTGACAAAACCCAAACATTTATTGATCAAATTTGAATACTATTTTAGCAAATAAGTATTGATCCATAATCTTCTTTAAACAATGATCTCTTTCATAAAAACTTGACGAACCCGCAATATAACACCTTATCTAACTTGTATAGTTCACTCACCTGTCAAACATTACCATTAGAGTAAATTACGAAATAACAATGGTTTATTCGTTTTTATTTAGTCGCTGACTTTTACATCGTGGTCACCATTCAAATCGTTACAATTCAATCATTTCGTTACGTAAATGGTCATCAAGTTTCAAACCACGATGACCGTTTATGTAACAATTGAAACCTTAATGACTAAATCAGTAACGATTTGAACATCGGTGACCATGTATGTCAAAAAAAGTTCGGTGTTAAATGTGAAAAATGAATGACCATGTGACCATTTATGTAATTTACTCTTACCATTAACAAATAGAACAACTAATAAAAACCATTCTCTCAAACAACTCTAAAATCACATCACTCTAACTGGTTTTGGGGTTAAACACATGGGCGGAGATAAAAGGGGGGCTCAAGGGGCAGGTGCCCCCTAGTGAAAAAAATCGTAGTGTAAATTTTCAAAAATATTTAGCGTTTTTTGTAATTTTCCCCCTTAAGAACCAATTTATAGTGTAGTTTTTATAATTTATCAAAGCGTGCCCCCTCGAGCAAAAATTTTTGGCTCCGCCCCTGGTTAAACATCATCCAATAATTAGAGTTGGTAAGTAGCGTTTATACTACCATTTAAGCAATCAATCACATTATACTAATAGAACTTTCTTCAACATCAAATCTCATATCATACTAATAGAACTTTCATCAACATCATATCTCATATCATACTTATAGAACTTTCTTCAACATCATATCTAATCCACAATCCTTCAAGCGACTATGTAATCATTTAATACCTGTGATAACATGAGCATTGACATGAAATATATAAAATTACATGAGTAAAAGTGTTGCATCACAAAGAAGAATATTTTGCGTTAAACATTGAAATTAATAAAATAATACTATTGAAAGAAATTATTTTTTGTAATCCTATCAATTCACATATTGTTTTAAAACACATTTAGGCTGCCCCCAGTAAGGTTGGATCGATCGATCCATTTGCCAATCTCACTCGATCGTCTCTATTGTGGCTCCATTTGTCAATCGATCGATCGCAACATTTTTTGGATGTGGGTCGTCTGGCCGATTGATAATCGTGTGGTTTTGTGTGTGTTTAATAAATATAAAAGGTATTTTTGTAGTGTAGGTCGCTTTACTAGGGCACCCAATCGCCTGAAGGTCGCTGGAGAGAGAAAGCTGACGTGACAGAGAAAATGAGAGGGATTGACCCTTCTTACTGGGGCAACCTTACTTTCCATAAAACGAAGTATTCTATGTCAATCTAACCCAACGAGGTTTAGCCTGCTAAAAAACTACCCATTTTATATGTTAACCAACGTGTATGACCCACACTTTTTCCACCAACTAATATACACTTGAAAGTCGAGTAATGAAAACTGCATATATGGATGACTCGTTGTCCATCTAGTTAAATTTTAGTCATGTATTAAGATGGGGCCTACCCCTATTTATGAAATTGTGGAGATTATGTAAAGAATTTCGTGAGACTACAAGCTAATAAAGTTAACGTGAGTTGTAGGATAGTGATTGTAGGGTCAGTTCTTCGCTAGTAATACCATTAAACTTTGTTATTGACTCGAGGGGTTTCAATAAGATTTCCTAAATAGCACTTAAATGTAGCTAACCTAATAAGCAATTTCATACAGCCCCTATAAGCAGTTTCATAAGCAACCCCAAACAACCCCTATAAGCACTCATTTTAATAAGGAATCCTAAACAACCCCAATAAGCGGTTTTTACTCTTCTTGGTTAAGGTTACAACTCTAGTGTATTGCCAAACGGAAACACGTATCAGTTAGGTAAATATTTCTTGAAAAATAATACAAACTCCAAATATTAATTCAACAAAACCTCAAGCACGTTACAAGAAATCCGTTTGATAAGATTAAGTATAAAATTTTCCTTTGGATTATGCAACTTAACTCCAACATACAACCTTTAAGTTACTTAAATATGTTGTTTATTAGTGCACAAAATCTCACACAACGTCATAAATCTTTTTAAAAAAGGTAATACCTCTTCTGTCGGTGTCCCTTGTTCCCTCGTAAATCTTATGACTTCACCCCTATATATGAACCTTCACTCTCTCCTGCGTTGGGAAGTTTTGCTTCGAAAATTATAGGCTTACTATTTTGTTACACAAAAGTAAATTGAATTAATCATAATCTGGAAAAAGGGTACTATTTTTAGTTTCAAGAAACATATCTAATAATTAGAACAAGGAAGTGAAAGTGATAACAGCCGTGGGGTTTGAAGAATGAAACTCAAGCATAGTTAAACATTCATTAGTGTCATGTGTTCAAGACTTCGCTAAATCATGAAAGTTCCAAAAAATAAGTTGATCATATTTGACACAAAGAGTTAATACATTTAAGAGATAAAAATATATAAAGTTATCAACCATCAAAAAATAACCAAATAAATTCAAAGCAAACAATCCCACTTATGAGTTGAACAACAAAAGCGTTTATAAAAAAGCCACCGGAACCAAACTAATTGCGAAAGACTAAGAACTATACGCTTATCACTTCCAGAATTTGTTAGTGCAATGTTTGAACAACAATGACAAATGCGTTGAAGATAATTATAACAGATAGATAAAGCATACTCGAAAGACATGGCACTTCTATAAGCCCTTACATTATGTAGTGCCATACACATAACTCTGTTTAGGGAAAAAGGACACCATATGTGAGCCCCGTAAAATCAACTTGAAATTATTGAACGATAATACGAATCAATGATAATTTAGCATCATTATTTCTTTTTTTCTTTGAGTTACAAACTGTCGCATAACACACTACCACGAGTTAAATTTGAAAACCGACATGTATTCCCAAAATGACTCATCACGGCAAATACTTTTCATTCACAATTAAACCTATAATTATAATTCACTCTATTTTTATTTTTCTCTAATTCTATTTTTCTTTTCCTTTTTCTTTTCTTGGGTCGGTTTATAACCAAACACACCCTATTAATTTAATATTGGGCCTTTCCCCTTTGGTTTAGTCCAACACATCCTTTGTCTCTTCTTCATCCACCATTTGGCCCATTGTTACTTTGGCCAAAAACCCACAAGCTCGACTGAGCACTTATAAGCAACACAAACACCCCTTTTGTAATCTTGGAGGCAACATTCGTATGTATTACATTCATTGGGCTTAAAATGAACAATGCAAGGTAGGATTTTATTTTTTTCGGACCCTTTGGGCGGAGCCCATTAGGGTATATCTATGATGATACCCGACCCGGGCTATTCATTAGCACTCACATCTCCTCTTTACGTTTCAGACCGGTGTGTGTTAAAAAATCCGGCGATCCTCTGCTCCGACAAAAATGGGTTTCCTTGGTAGTACACATGCGATTGTGAGGGGAGGTATTTTTTTTGCGTTTGTGGATGTGCGTTTGCCATTTGTTACCGGCTACAGTCTCACCTTTCTTTTGGTCCACATGGTTTTTCCTGCTGGGTATATGTTATCTTAGAGGTAGGTGCATCAATTATTTGTGATCAAAAATACCTTCAACAATATTTTCATCTTTATTGATCAAGAATTGCAGTAATTGGAGATTAGACGAGTGTAGATAAATAAAAACATTTTGGTATCATGTCTTTGTTCTAGAATATAGTTTTGGTGTTTTATCCAAGGGGCATTTTGTAGACAAATAGTAAGGGTTTACTACTTTACTTACATTGTTATCTTCATATGTAATCTTGATTCATTAATTATTATTTTTTACTTTTTACATTAGGAACTTTGGTTGTTATAAGACTTTGCTTTGCTCATGCTTTGCAGCTGTGTGTTTGGGAAGATGTATAATGTTTGCTGCACATATGCAGTTCTGCGGGTGTTTGGTATAATAATTATCATACTTATAATTTGCTTATTGCGCTTTCAATCAGTGTTTGGTGATATTGGTTGTCATGGGTACGAACGGCTTTGAAGAAGATGAGATTATCCGCATCTTGGCGGGCAACCCATGATGGTTGCAGCCATGGCGGATGCATCCTTTTTCTTCGATTGTTAGCCTATCCGAGCCTCATGTCTAATGATTTTGACACTTCTTGCAGTGCTATTTGACCTAATTTTGACAGTATAGTTGTGAATCGTTTGATGTTTAACATATTACTTTGGTATCTGTTTGAGAATGTGCTCGGAGATACTATAAGTACCTTATTGATCAAATTTGATTGAAAAAGAGATAGAATAAAGATACAGAGCTAAAAAGTTTTTCCAACTCCCATATCGTCTCCAACTATCCCACCTGAACCTAGACCTCTACAATGAAGCTCCCATAGCCATTGAATGCCGTCTACCTGATGAGCCATTAACTTTTTTATTTTAGTTGAAGCTAAATCAAGCTTGTTATTCTTTTGTTAGGTAGTCACAAACAACGGCGGCTCATAAGATTTGATCGTGTTAACTGAAATAAAGAAACTAAATGGCACATATTAATAAAGTAAAAAGATTATGAACTCGTTCAAATAAAAAACGTGTTAAAAATAATGTACACAATTCTATTTTGGCTCCTTACCAATGTCCTCATTGCCTGCTGCAGAAGACGTAGAAGAGGTGCCATGGTTTTGGTTTTCCTTCTTACGACCACTTGGTTCCTCTAAACAGGCTGCAGCTGACCTTGAAAGAGGCTTTTCCTTCCTATTAACTCTTTCGTCACTATTAAAAAATTCATAGATAAGTAAAACATCACAAATAATTTAGAACATTTAATCATAGTTAACAAAACTAAGAAGAGACAACTAATTGATTAGCTTTAAATTTGAACACAAGCTACTCTTAAGCTAAGATTAATCTATATTATCACTGAAACTAAACAAATAAGCTATTGGAGACCAGAAATAAGCACAAAACAATATAAAAAATCTGTGATCTAAATAAGCACTAATGAAAGACTAAGGTCTGTCTAACAGCCCTGAACAGCTGAGTTTGAGCTTATGCACTAGCTTATAGACAAGAAGCTAAAGGTTCAAACTAATTAAAAACTAAAGATGGACTATCCAAGAGCTTTTCTTCCAATTTTTAGACCATAGAAAGCTTATTTGAGCTTTTTACAAGCTTGGAAAAATGAAGGATAAGGGACAGCAGTCTAACAGTTATGCATAAATTTTGTAAAATCTTTGGTGAGACGACTCTTTTGAACACAGATTTATGCTAACAATTGACCTCCAAACCTCAAACCAGTTAAAAACAGCTTGACATTGACCATTAAAGAGTTAAAAATTTCAATTGCTAAGCTTATATGACTTAAAAACAAGCTGAAATCTATCTGATAATGGACTACTACAGAAACAGATTATGTGATGCTTAATGACTTAAGGAAATTTGTAAATTGCAACTATGACAAAAAAAACTTTTGACACCACTAACACTAATGGACTAAAATCTGATTTAAACACTGACTTTAGCTTAACTACTACCAACTTGCACAATCTGAGATGACAGATTGTGCAGTCACAATTCACTTATGAGAGACCAAAATATTGAACCAAAACTTGAAACCAATGGTAAAATTACATTCTAAACATCATTTTACACTCAATAAAAACTAAATTCACAAATCTCTTTTGACTTAAAATGATTTTTACTTAAACAATCCTACTATCCCAAAGACCCCTTCATTAGACAGAATTCATGAACTAAAGTGCAATAAGCTAAGATAATATAAGATCTACTCAAACAAGCAACTATATGATCAAATTAAGCTATAAAGAACAGAATTAAGCTATAAATGACATATTTATACTACTAAACTTGAAAATACAATTTTAAGCTTTTGAACTACAAAACTCATTTAAGACCTCAGCTGAACATAGGTTCCCAATTAAGGGCAGCTACAAGCTCTAGCTTGTCTGAAACAAGCTAGTAAAAAGCAATAAGCCTTTCCAAGTCATACTTACTTCCAATTTGACCTCACAGTTGACTTTTGTTGCCTTTTTTGGACTTTTGAAATTAAAACAGGTTTAAATAAATCTAAGCTTACAAAAAGCTACGAGGAGCTTCTATAAGCTTATAGAACAGAATAAGAGCTTATGAAAGCTTTTAAAACTAATTTTGAAGTATTTTTGTATTTTTAAAGGATTTTTGTATTTTTTTGATTTTTGCTTTTGTAAATCAGAAATAAACTAAATAACTTTGTAAAAGCTAATATTGAACTGAATAAGAGCTTAATAAGCAAGAATGATAGCTGAACAACAAATAGTAAACAATAATAAAAAGTTGAAATGTAAATTTGCACACTAATTAAAAGGAAAAGGAATTTTATTAAACTAAAATCTGATTACAATACTTTTAAAACAGAAATTACAAATAACTTTTGAAGCCAACACTTAGAAAAACAAATTAACATAAATTCGACCGATGAAAAATTAAGCCCTAATTCATAAAATTAACATAAATCAAAATTAATATAAATTACTATAATAATCTCATAGAAACATGTTTGTAAAAATAACAACCTGACGAATTAACCCCTAATTCATAATATTTAACCTAAATCAAAATTAATAAAAATTAATAATATTTTAACCCCTAATTCATAATGTTTGTAAAAATTAACCTCTAATTCATAATATTTAACCTAAATCAAAATTAATAAAAATTAATAATATTTAACCCCTAACCCCTAATATTTAACCCCTAATTCATAATGTTTCTAAAAATTAACCCCTAATTCATAATATTTAACCTAAATCAAAATTAAAAAAAATTAATAATCTGACAAAAACACTTGGATGAAAAATTAAACTCTAATTCATAATATTTAACTTAAAATTAATAAAAATAAGAAAAATTAATAGAAAATTACCTGAATGAACTTTTGCGCAGCTTAGCATCAAAAGCCATTTGTACAATCTAAAACGAAATTGAGTGATTATTAGTAATGTGAAACGAAAAAAAATGAATTAACCATAAGTGATTAACATATTTAAACGTACCGATTGTTCTGTTGAAACTAGGGTATGCGAATGATTTGATAGGAGGGTGTATTTGGGCGGAAGTGTGTGTGTGTGAGTGGGCGTTTGTTTGAGAGAGAGACAATTTTGTTGGGGTGTACTTAAATTTTTTATTGTTACTCCTCTTTTTCTCCATTGTAAGCATTAAATGATTGTACTTAAGCTTTAAGTGCTTGTATAAGGAGTGTACCAATAAAAATTTTAAGTGTGCCAAGCAATTCTCTTTACATAAAGAGAAGTAAAATAAAGAAAAAATTGTAATATTTTTCATATTTTTCTTATTTCAAAAATGAAAGTAAAATATCTATTTTTAAGTAGAAGATCTTTAAAAAACAAAATAAAAAACTTTTGTTTAAGTGAGAATCAGATCAACTCAACCTAAGTTAGTTAAACCCGACCCTTATTTAAATTTTTTAAACCAGCCTTTATAAGAAAAAATGCCCGGTTTTGTTTGTGACCAAAATACATCCATAAACAGTTTTTTAGACCTCAAGTTTGTGCTAACTCATCAATTATAAAAGTTTTTATCTGATTTCTATGTGTACAATTTTCTTACAAGCTAAAGTCATTAAAATCATATCGTGTTTACCAAAATCAGAAGTTCAAACTCAAAGTTTGTACAGCTAAAGCTTAAATGTTACAGTATTTATTAAAAGCTTTAAAAAAAATATATATATATTTTTTTTGACATATTTAGAGGAATTTTGAAAATTCGATGTTTTTTAAATAAATCTTGTTTATCTTAACAAGAGCTAGACACTGAAACTTTGTTACAAGACTAACTAGAGGAATTTTCAGATTAACCCACAAGTTGCGAGAGACTTAATCCGAAGTCACAAGTCACCATAAGTAACAATAACCTCGGATCTTAGTCAAAGTCTTTTAAAAAATATAGATTATTGGAGAAAAAAATAATATCTAACCAAAATCATCAACCACAAACAACATCTAAACAATGTTATTACACATCTCGGATAAACAACAGTAAAAAGAAACAATCTTCTCAAGAAAGCAACAAAAGCACAACACCTGAGTGTGATACTTCATCGATCTTGAAACAAAATAACAACAAAGTACGACTTTTTATAAAGATCTTAAACCAACTTCCAATACAGAAAGAAACAATCTTCTCAGTTTTGGTTTAGATGTTGTTAAGAAGGTGGAAAGGAGTATACTTTGTACATGTTTTTTCATTTTTGGGCGGAAATTTTTTTAACCAAAATCACAGACACTTTCCTTCCTCAATCATTTCTTTTCTCCCCACTTTCCTCCCAAAAAAAACTCTAGAACACGTTTGATTTTCAGTTTCTTTAAGTTTCTTTTGTTTTCTCTTGTTTATGAAACTTTAGAACATTGCGCAAAGGTGGCTTCAGTTTTTACTTTTTAGGGTTGAAGTGAGATTTAGTTGGGCCTTTCTCGTTTGGGCTATCTAGATTGGGTTATACGAAAATTTGGTTGAAGTGATCTTTTGCGAAATATATATACTAGCTACAGGCCCGCCCGCTGGGCGGCTAGCATTAGAAATTGTTAAATATAAAATTAGTAACATAGTTTTTAAGATATCGTTAAACCTTAATATAATATTGACGAAAAAATATAAGTTTATGTGCGTCATAATCGTAAAAAGAAAAAGATATATATCAGTTATAGTTGGGCTTAATGGAAACAAATAAAGTTACTCATAATTTATGAATGACCTCTTTATAAACAACGTTTGTTGTAGCATTGGTATAGTAACCATCTTTGTCACAACACAACACCTTAACACGTTTCCAAAAAATAGATCCACCTCTGCTTTTCCAAACCCATGTTTCCAATTGGTATTCCACATAAAGCCAATACTTCTGCTGTTATCTTTGAATTCGGCTGTACACCCCTCCTGAACTTCATAGTGCACAATATGGTGCCGGGTAAAAACCATAAAATAACAACGTACTTTATAAAATTCTGGGGTTGAAACATATATTTTTATTAACATATATCTTGCGTCTTTGATTTTGTTCGAAACGGCGTATACGACCGGTTATATTAATATAATATTATATTAAATAATATTATTTTATTACATATGGGTAAAGTCGAACAAAATTGAAAGATACGTCCTATATGTTAATAAAAAAGTATGTGTTTCAACACGGTAAATTTTAGAAAGTACGTTGTTATTTTATAGCTTTTACCCTATGGTGCCTAAAAAAGAATGAAAACAGAGAGATAAAATCATAAGCCAAGTCTTATTATCATTTTCACCCATTAAAAAGAGTAACTAACCTATATATAATTCAGTAAGTAAAAATATTCTTCAACCTCAACCAAGTTGAAAAAGTCAACATGGTCAAATTCAATAACATGTCATCCGCAACATCAGTTTGAATTGATAACTCGTACAGGTTACCTAAAATCCATATTTTTTGCAAGTGATTTAAATGCCTTCGACCAAACCGCACACGAACCACTACAAAATGTAAGGAGCAATAGTTAAGGAAGCATGATGTAACAGTTCAAATTACCAAATAAAGGTGGAAAAACATGCGGGATGGGTAACCCGCTCAAAATAGGTCTCATCAGAAAGGGGTAATGTTAATGTTTGGGCCGAGTTGGACAACCGGTGATACAATATTTTTTTTGTGAAGGTGAGAATCGTATGGCTTTCCGAATATCTGAAGTCGTAACATACAAATTTTATTATCTAAATTCTAAATAACTTTCAAATTTTGTTGATATACGTAATATTGACAGTTCTACAAGTTTTAAAGTTCTGACATTGGTCCCTCGTCGTTTGCGTTCACTTTCACGTTAGTCGTTTAGCGTTTTTCACTTAAAAATTACGATAATGGTCCTTGTAGTTTGCTTTGACTTTCACCATTAGTCATTTGTCTTTCATCTTTTTATATATCGTTTTTACGCGTTTTATACATATTTTTACGTTTTTACACGTTTTATATACATTTTTTTACACATTTTTATACACGTTGTTTACACGTTTTTATACATGTTTTTATGTACGTTTTTATACACTTTTTATACACGTTATTATACACATTTTTTACACGTTATTATACACATTTTTTGCACATTTGTATACACGGTTTTATGTACGTTTTTTACACACGTCTTTATATACGTTTTTTACATGTTTTTTATACATTTTTACACGTTTTTACACACGTTTTTATATATGTTTTTTTACACGAATTTATGCTCGTTTCTATACGGTTTATATCGTTTTTACGTTTTATATATGTTTATTTACGTTTTATATGTTTTCACACACATTTTATATGCGTTTTGATTTTATGCACTTTTTTATACACGGTTTTATAGTTTTTTATACATTTTTACACGTTTTTATGCACGTTTTATACACATTTGTATACACATTTAGAAAATGTTTTTAAAAATATGTAAAACCGTGCGTAAAATCGTGTAAAAAACGTATATAAAAACGTGTGTAAAAAACGTGTATAAAAACATGTAAAAAACGTATATAAAGACGTGTGTAAAAAACGTACATAAAATCGTGTATAAAAATGTGTAAAAAATGTGTATAATAACGTGTAAAAATGTGTATAATAACGTGTAAAAAACGTGTATAAAAAGTGTATAAAAACGTACATAAAAACATGTATAAAAACGTGTAAACAACGTGTATAAAAATGTGTAAAAAAATGTATATAAAAACGTGTGTAAAAAACGTGTATAAAAATATGTAAAAAAATGTGTATAAAAACGCGTAAAAAACGTATATAAAAAAGATGAAAGACAAAGGACTAATGGTGAAAGTCAAAGAAAACTACAAGAACCGTTACTGTAATTTTTTTAAGTGAAAAAATGTCAAATTACTAACGGTGAAAGTGAATGCAAACGACAGGGACCAATGTTGTAACTTTAAAACTTGGTAACCTGTCAATATTACGTACATTGAACAAAATTTGAAAGTTATTTAGCAATTTAGATAATAAAATTTGTATGTTACGTACTTCGGTATATTTGAGAAAGTTTGTTACGTATTCTCAGCCTTCACCCTATTTTTTTGTACTAACTTTCTAAGTGATTATGTTTTACTTATTATAACAAAATCTATACGATTAGAATTATAAGATAGAGATATGAAAACTTGTTACTTTTATATAATAAAAAATGGTAGCAATTTAGTCTTTGTAACTAACAGAACTCCTATTTAGTATAAACGAGTGTGGAAACCCGCGCGATGTAGCGGGATTCCTTTTGTAGCCGTGAATTTGGATAGGAACTATTTTTGCGAAATTGCTATAAAGGACTTACCTTTCAGTGACACTTAAACCTTAGGGACTATTTTTGCCAACTTGGACTTACTTTGCAACGACACTTAAACCTCAGGGGCTATTTTTGCCAACTCGCGAAAGTTGACAATTAATGTTGCGCACATGTGCTTTTGACAAATGGCGTGTGAGGGAGTGATGCCCGCCTAATAGTATATATAACGACACTTAAACCTTATGATTATTTTTTTGAACTTGAACTGCTGCAACGACACTTAAACGCTCGTTTATTTTTGCCAACTCGCGAAAGTTGACAATTAATGTTGCGCACATGTGCTTTTGACAAATGGCGTGTGAGGGAGTGATGCCCCGCCTAATAGTATATATAATAATATAAAGTTTATATTAAATATAGCTATAGCTATATGTATAAATATAATCTCGCTCTTTTTGCCGCTCATACGTAGACAAAGCATGCAAATATGGCTCCTAATGTGAGCTATATCTATACTACTTTATAATTCATTTAGGCCTTCTAAAATTAGAAAGCTTAAAAATTCAGACTTTTTTACTTGCTTATTATTGAAAGAATTAAAAAAAATAAGATAAGGAGCTCAATCGTTGGTGATACATGTCACTTCTCTAACTAAAAATAACAAAAGGAGAAGCTCTAACAAACTAAAATAAAGAGCTCCAATAATGATGTCACTTCCAACTAATTAATCACCTTTATTTTAAATTTAAATATCTTTGAATCCGTTTAATTTTTTATGATCTAATTTCACCATATTTTTAAAATTTTGTGCTCTTTAATTCAACATCCATTTTGATATATTTTATGAGTTTTCTTTAGTAGTCGGGAAGAAGCGGGGTTGAAAAAGAAACTTACTTGAATTAGGCGTAAAAATAAAAAACATTTGTTATTCTGAAAATAGTTATCGGTGCCGCATGCGCGCGCGTGGCGGTACCCTTCTAGTGTAAAATAATGATAGTAATTATTAAAAACTATGACAAAGATCATGCTTACCTAGACCAAGAGGGCCGAAACACAAATAGCCACGTTGTGAGGGCCTAATTTTTTTATTTTTAAGTATAATAAACTTTTTAAAAAATTAAAAAATTTTAAAATAAAAAAAATTACAAAATAAGCATTAAAAATTTAAGCCCTCACGGCGTATTTTGTACGATTTTTGTATACTTTCATCCATTTTTATATGTTTTAAATGCATTTTATAGGTTTTATCGTTTTTTTTATTAAATATGTTTTAAGTATTAACTAAAAATTTAAGCGTATAAAAAAACTTTTTAATGCGTATAATTTTTTTTTAAGCGTATAAAAGCATTTAATAAATTTTTTAAGTTTTAATAAATTTTTGAGTTAATTACATAATTGGTCCTTGTGGTTTGTCGGATCTTGCGGAAAATGTCCTTTTTTTTTTTTTTTTTTTTTTTTTTTTTTTTTAAATCGGTTTTTAGTTTTTTTTTTAAAGTTTTATTATTATTTTTTTTTGTTATTATTTTTTGGTTAGTTACATAAATCGTCCTTGTGGTTTGCCAAGTTAACGGTCAACTAACAGCATGACCCGTCAAAGGACCAAACCCGTAACTTTTGCATACCACGAGGACATGACCCGTCAAAAAAAAACACAGGGACATTTTCTGCAAGATCCGACAAACCACAAGGACCAATTATGTAATTAACTCTTTATTTTATGTTAATGTAGAATTTATGATTCTATAGAACCTTCCCTCGAGTATTCTGGTGGGGTTCTACCAGGGAACAAAATAGATCTATCAGAGTCAGCCGCAACGCACACGGTCCCAAAGGATCGTAAACCGGATGGTGCACTGGCCCAACTTGCTAAGTCTAAGTTTCTTCCAACCAACAAATGAAGCCTTTGTTGATCCAACAATAGATCCACTCTTTTGCAAACTAACAAAAAAAAAATTCATATCATATATTAGTACTTTTTTATACTACACAAAATATAACACTTATATGCATGTTGCATTAAACAAAGTTGTTACCTAAAAGCAACAACTACAATGGCAAAAGAGGCACACAAAATGGAAGCCATAATAACATCCATAATTGATCCATTTATCAGTAAAAGTTTGATCAGATAACCATTATATGAAAAAATATGATTTAGATTTGGTTTATCTGTGCAATGGCATTGTTTGCAACTTTATTGGCAAACAATCTATCTCAAAAAATAAACTTGGTGTTAACAGCCACAAAGGAATAATAAACTAAATTCTATGTGGATATATATCATTAGTGTCATTTAACATGTAAATTTTCAAAATAACTATACCTTGCCACACACTCAAAAACTGACAAACATCATAAGGACATATAAAATTCACCGTAAAAACGCACTGTAGGTTGCAAATACCACACTATATGTATAGCTATATGATAGATTACTTGCACCCTGGTAAACAATGACACTCGTATCACACAAACCAAACAAAGATTCATGTAAACCAACAAAAAAATGCACACAACTGGAGTCTCTATCTCATGGCCCATTCCAATGCCTTACCTAAAAAAGAATAAGGATAACAAAGGATCATTGGCAAGATTGAAAACCTATTCGTTGTTTAAAAAAAATTGGAACTTTTGGCTGTAAAAATTTGAATTGCATTAGTACTAAGAAGTCTACCTTGCGTTGATAATCCTACATACTTCCATTACTTTGTTAGCATATTCCCTGTTAAATTTGAAAGAATTGATTAGCAAACAAAGTGTGGGCCCCAATCCATGCATACTATCTAACTGCTCAACTGGCATGTCTGATCCTAACACACTTATCATGAAAAGCTCTGTTCCATGCTTTTTATACAGACTCGGTTATGTTCCTCGATACACCTCATGTTGCATACTGCACGTAAGTTGAACAAATAGTGCACCTGAATTAATGTCTATCATACATTTGCTTTTCTTCTGTGTATGTATAGAATCCCTAAAATCTTCCAAAAGTGACGACAATCATTTAAGTTTTGCTAAACGTAATCTATACTTTAAGTTAGCACAAAAACTAAATATTTACCCAAACCATAGTCTTAAGTCGTAATAACGCGTTTCAGGATATGTGTATAATTAATTATTATGAGTATGCGATTAAAGGGTCAACCATGATCTCAACATTAGCTTTATGAGAAGCAGGTAAGTAGTCATTTTAAAATAAGGATTATCTAATCTCAGTAGTTCTAGTGGCAATAATCACTTTCAAACACATCTCTAAAAACCCTTAAACAAATTTCATTGTGAAGGAAAATAAATTTTTTTCTTTGTGAACAAAAAAAAAAATTAAAAGATTAAAATAGTGGTAAGATGCATGATATAATAACGTTAAAATGTTACGAATAGAAAATTAGTTTATGAAAACACATCTTTCAATCTTTCCAGGCCCAAATATTTAAAAATAATGTGTAGTATATGTAATCCCAAACACCCTATTATTTTGATATGCTATTAATTAGAGCTTGTTGTTTTATAAAAACCTTGAACATCTTTATTTGCATACCCCCATACCCAAACACCCTGTAATATCAGTATAACAAAAGCTAATCATAACAACATGTATTTCGATACAAACACTATAACTTTTGATTTCTATATCCCAAACACCCTCTAACTTCATCATAGAAAAAGTAGTGTGATATTGCCATAACTATAGAAAAATAATTATAAATTATATCATATAAAAATCAAGTAACTATAATTATAAGAAACAATAATTTAATAATCCGATTTACCTTCATGGTGGGCCGCCGATTAGAAATCCAAGCATTTATGGTGTTGAAATTATGATTACATAACAAATTTGCATATTTGGTGAACAAAATCAATCGTGAGAAATAAATACTAATGCAAGCATTTCCCAACGCACGTCTGATGGTCTGGCAGAATATAATCCATCCTAAACTGATTCGCAACATATGATTGATTACAGGACTCGATTGTGGATATATTTTCTTAATTACTTGAGTGGCCACATAAGGGAACTAAATTCATTTTTAAGATAAATAGAGCTACATAAGGAAAGCTATGCCAAATAAGGGATATTTAAAATTATCATTGCGGGACTTTCACACAATTTATATTGTTCTTTTAACGAGAAAGTCAATTCCACTTTAGTACCTTAGAGGAAGGGAGTGGGAGAGAGGCTTGACGGGTTGGTTCAGTTAGCTTTCTGATTTCCTGAAGTTGGCGAGCTATATCTTCCAAAAGTTGCAACTGCAAGTTTTCTTTTTCACGATTATCAACGAAAAAGTTGAGCTTTTCTCTTCCAATTACTAATCAGCAAAGTTACATTCTTGACGTTTGACCGTCCTGAAGCGATACTCTATGCAAATACTCCTTGATACCTTCAACCTGTATCCAAATCAAATACAGATGAAACTCAGTAACCATTTGTATGCACATGAATAACACGGTTGAATAAAACACACCGAGATATGTTAACCTTAAAAACTTAACCCCATCAGGTGCAACAAAACACTATAAAAGCACTATAAAGAACATTTTACCACCAAAGAGATCACACATAATAAAAGAAGCACAAAACCTGCATCAGCTTTGGTTTATTATTGGAAGCAAATATGAAAAAAGATGATTTAGATTTGGTTTATTATTGAAAGAAAATATGAAAAAAGATGTTGTGTAATTGATCAATGAGGGAATCAGAGCAAAGACATACCTCTTAATAAACACATAAGTTGTTATATCCCGACATGGGATGAAGGAAAGAGGAGCAAAGACATACCTCTTAATAAACACATAAGGTTCTTGAAGGAGCTATTTGCTTAGAATAGTATGAGTCACTGCCAAATACGGAAGAAAACCATTGGAGACCACTAGCTGGTACATGAAATTGTACATATAGAGTCAGTAACAAAAGATCTAGTCGACCTATATGTACAATTTTAAAAACCTTTTGGCAAATGAACGCCTTACTGCCACTGAGATCACACTGGCTATGTGATCAAAAGCATTACATGAGGAAAATTATTCCATAACTGATATTAGTTTCCTTAGAAGGGAATGCAGCAATAACATAATCTCTTTTTGACACATGAACATTTAGAATCCATAGCAACTGTCACAATTCTCAATTTCCGGTCATTTCTCAAACTCCATATTCATCATTTCATATCAATTTATGCATGGTTTTTCATTTCACATTAAACGCGTAAATTTTATATTAAATAAACGTTATCGCGTAAGTTATTATTTTGAACCTTTAATCCGATACTTCTAAAAATGATCCCGATATATTTTTATACTTACATTTAGTTTATAAAAACTATATTTTGAGTTTACCTAGTGTTTTAAATTTATTTTGTATATAAATCGTTAAATTTATATTATTACGACGTTTTCTTAAAATTACACGATAATTATTATATCACTAAAATTTTACAAGGAATGTATTTTTACAATTTTTATGATCTCATTATACTCTACTTTGATTTATTAAAAATCTCTTTCACCTAAAATTTCCTTAAATACACAAAGGTATATTTAATCTTACAAGTATTCTTACATGTACAATTACTTACACATTTTTATCAAGTACATACAAGTAAATACACAATATAAAAAAAAAATATATATATATATTTGGGGAACAAATCCCCCAAAAATCCGGCCATAGGGGGGGTGAATCATTGATTGGTAGATTTTCTATCTTATATATATATTCATACACAAAAATTCATCTCATTTCACTCAATAATTCACAAGTAGTTAAAGTTCCTCTCTTTGGTTTTTCTTCTATCCTAACCGGCCACATAAGGTGTTTTGAAGGGATCACAAAAATTTTTCAAGATCAAGTTTATTACAATCTAGATTACACTCTTAATAAGGTTTTGAAATAAAAACCTAGGGTGTTTAGGTTAAACCTTTGTTCTTTGCACCTCATCATATTAACTTGTAAGCATATCACTTCATTTTACATTTTTCCTTTTCATTTCATAAGTATTTTATCATTTTCATAGCAAGCATGCAAGACTTATGTTGATTTATACCATTTTTACATGATTGTTAGTGTTATATATATATAAAGGTCATCCTATAATTATCCCCTTGTTATATTTTGGTCTTGATGATGTCTAGGAACCCATGACACCCTAAGAAGGTGTATGGTAGGATTAGATTAGCTTTGGAGTTGATTTGAAGGGATTAGAATAGGTTTAGTACGAGAAAAACTATTTTCGACAAGTATATAAAGTGTTCTGTCCTTATTTTGTTTTTCTGGAAAATCCGACAGTAGGCACAAAATTTTGGCCTTGATATTTAGAAAATATACTTTAAAACGAATCGTGGCGCTTGAGCGGATTAAAGCGGAGTTATAACGAAGAAGTTATGGATTTTACAAGTTTGACGACGAAATATATATTTTTCGAGAAAATTCAGCAACCTATTTTTGGTTTGTGCGAGTCAAAAACGAGTCCTAAGCTTTACAAATTATTTCGACTTATCAAAAATATATTAGTATACTTTGATACGGTCGAGGACATATAATACGTGAAAACGGTTTGAAGCGACTAAGATATGCGCGTTTTCATAAACTTGCCGTAACTATTATTTTTAGAAAAACTATATTATTTTTACGAGATAAGTGTTACGGTAACTAAAACGACCATGTTGGAGGCTGTTTTTAACTATGATGTAGAACTTTTTGGAACGAAATGTCTTCTAATAAAATCGAGATCACCAAGCATATTTTCCAAAACGACCAACCGTTTGTATAGCGGAGTTGTAATAAATTATTTACGGTTGCTTAAACTTTGCCGAAACTCACTTTTAAACCCCATTTGGACAAAATCACCATCTTTAACCTTTATTATCTTTATGATCGAGACCTCTATGACGAAAACTCATGAACTGAAACTTTTAGATTTTGATACAAACTTTCCAAAACCGTCGAGTTCGTTTCCTAACGTTCGACGTACACCATTTTACGACTAGCTTTTCGAAGCCATTTTTGTCACTTTCATGAAATTTCCAACGACTTTATTTCTGACGAAAAGTGATAATTTCACCATAAATCATTCTGAAACTATTGTAGGATGACATTTTGACGTAAACACTTGTAAAGTAATTTAAGAATGGTCAAGACGTCAAAAGAGTATTTTTCGACGATAAGTATTATTTTCAAAACTCGCAAATGGTATAAATAACATACGAAATGCATGCATAACATAACATCATAACTCATTACATATCATAACATTCATTCTAGGTCGCGGATAGTTTTCGAGTCTCACTTTCGTGCACTTCATTTTGTTAGCATATCCCTCATACCAGGTGAGTTCCATAGCCCCACTTTCAATTGTTTTTATACTATTTTTGGGGGAGATACATGCTCAAACTATTTTCATTTACTTTCACAAGTACTTTAAACTCTTACATATTACTGTGAGTTTTCATAGCCCCACTTTCTATTAATTGTTTACAAACTTTTGGGGGAGATACATGCTCAAACTATTTTCATTCACTATCACAAGTACTTTAAACTCTTACATATTACTGTGAGTTCATACACTGCTTTTACTCGTTTAAATTCTTACAAACTATTTGGGGGAGATACATGCTTAAATACTTGTTTCACTCTTGCGAATACTCAAACCATTTATACAATTGTGTTACAATATACTTCTTATACACTTTGGACATTATGTGTGGTTTATTGCGATATGTGCCTTAATGTGCTAAACTAGTTTTCAATTATGCATCAACATACAAACTTTAGCAATGGTTAACTCTGCGGGAGCCGGCGGAGAGGTATTGATAGTACTATCGGTGGCGCCCCACCCTTGTGTCCCTCGATGACTTGACACAGGGTGAATATAATCCGTTATTCAATGAGACACAACAAACAATATAGACTTGTCAAGAGGTTCGATTGGGCGTGATTCTTTGCATTAAGTACATGTATATATCGTATGCACCTATGTCCTACTTACAAACAAGATTGACAATTCTATATTTTGGCAATGGGTTGTAAACACACAGGTTGCAAGTTTTGTATGGGCGAACTTGGGCCGAGTGGATTTACAATGCCTTTCTTTGCATAAACAATTTTGAAAGGCTTTACATTTCAACACAAACTCTATGAACTCACTCAACCTTTGTGTTGACACTTGTTAGCATGTTTTATCTCGGTATCTAAAGCATTCACTTCATGGCACGCATATGGACATATCATAGAGTCGTGGTGACGACGCGTCTCACTTGGGATTTATAAACTTTAAAACATCGTTTGGCTTGTAACAAACTTATTTCCGCACAAGTTGATTTTCATTTGGGACCAATACTTTGTAAACTCGGTTGTTTTAATAAATTAAGCGATGTGTTTTCCAAAGCGACACTTTAGGTCGTTCGATATAACTGTAACTTTGATGCTATGACGGTCCTCCCAAGGTATTCAATTCATTTGCAAAGCAGGTAATTTGGGGTGTGTGACAGCCGTCGTGACTTGCTCGATAGCCTCCACCCTTTCCCCTAGCCGACCCATGAAAATAGGAACCTGTACCGGTCATCAACACAGTCAACATTTAGAACCAATCAATTCAAAATTTTCTAATAGGCCAAACCAAGCGTCCATGAGTCACAAATTAGTTTGGTGGTGTTTGGCATTGCACTTTGTAAGTGATCATCTGATTAATGTATTTCAAGTCATTGGGCATAAAGATACTGATCATTAAATTGTTTCTTAAACTAAGGCTTCCAAAAGCTCCACCATGATTGATGCTCGTATGGATTATGGAGTGAATTTACTTATAAATTGTAGGCGGAGATATTAATGTATAGCTTCTACATGGAGCAGGCTTTCGTTCAATAACAAAAATGTGCAATCCAAAGAGAATATCACCTTGAAATACTTATTACCATGCATTTCACCATTGTTGAAGTGAAAATTAGGCTAAAAGTAAACGGGTCAAATGGGTCGAAAGTTTTCAACTGCAAAAAATATTCACATTGAATGCCGTATCAGTTGGCCATATATTATTCAATGCGTCACTATAAAGTTTCACCTATATACATTTTTAGCTAGCCATAAGGTGAACAATAGATTATGCACTTTGAATCACATAACATAACACAAATAAAAGGCATAGTAGATCTAATTAGAATGAACTGAAATAACTCACTGTCTTTCAACTTCTATAGTTTAGGGGATGGTTAGCCTAATTACTACAAAAAGAGGTTGGAACCTCATGAAAAATAATGCGTACTACATCAAATTAAGACTACTTTGAGTATCTAATCAACTTCCATCTATATTGGTAGTAAAATCAAATGTTATAAGATAATAAGAACTTACAGGATGTCGAGGGTCAGCCAGCACGAGGAAAAGACCTCTAACAATAAGTGATTGCCTTGCCTGGCTATTCATTCAAAGGAAAAAAAGAATTAGCTATATATATAAATGAAATGTGGTGAAACGAAGGGTCCTGTGAAAGTTTCATTGGTATGATACCTCAAATGCACCACTGAAACTTCATTTCAATTGGTTAGTCTTAAGCCTGGGAATCACAACCGATAGAATTAGCATTGTTGGGTGATACTTTGCAATTAGTCTGCAATTAAGACGACTTACTTTTTAGAATACAAAACCCGTATTTATTGAAGGAAAAAGGACATTCATTGGAATTTCTACGGTTTGTGCTTTGATTGACTTCTCAATCAATAATAATACATACCTTACAGCCCTTCCCGAAGTAGTGAAGCAAATAATAGTAGATGCCTTCACCTTGATGGCTGCAAGAACCTAACAAATGCATCAAACAAACCAATCAGGATTATGCACTAAAGAAAGGTATTTGATACTTAACATTTACCAACTGGAAAGCCAATAATCAAACAATGAAAGGTTACCTCAGATGAAGCAATTGACTCCATGTGACTCGTTCCAGCATATTTGACCGTTTTTTCAAAGTACATATCATGGTTAAAACCTTCTCTGCTGCAAGTGATATCCAAACATTTATGAATTTTATCAGCAAAAACGTTACCTTAGCATAGATTTCACCAACAATAATATTTAAGACTTCAAAGATATATCATAAAATTTGATTGTCAATGGGATGTTACCTTAGCACATATTTTACAAACATACACATCTATAACATAAATGCATTCCTTAACTGAGCCTATCGGTTAGAGACATTCTGCGATAATAAACAGGATACTATCACTCTATGCTCCTAATTAGACTATGCCCAAGCGAATGAACAACATTATAAACTACACATTAGCATGTGTTTAAGATTTACTACACACCGAATGGTCAAAGATTTAATACTTTGTTGATGTGTTTGGCATTGCTTTGGAAATTGATTCTCTGATTATTGCATTTTCAAGTCACATATAAACAAATAGTCATTATCTTATAATTGTTAATCCTATTTAATGATAGAGATATTTCTTAAAACTTGGAATAAAAATATTCCCAATGAAAAATAACAAAAAACAAATAAAACATGAGTATATCATAACATAAAACTACAATAAGCGAAACTTAAAATAAATTGGAAAAACTAACCTGTAACAATGAAAAAAAAAGAATTCTTGGGCCTTTTTTTGTCGATCATAAATACAATAACCGAAAACAACAAAAGGATCCATGTTTTATTTTTCGTAATTATTGATTAATACCCAATTAGGTTGGTTTATTTGTTCGTATTGTGATTAAAATGATGATTTTAGGGTTATGGATTGAAAAAAAAATTTGGGGTGCCGATTTTGAAGATTCTTCGATATGAGATCCGGATTCGGGGAAAAATTAATTGTGTGTATTAAATTTTAGAACTGGTAGAAGGGTTTTGGGGGAGATAATTGGAGGAAGAGTTTGGGTGGGGGAAACGGACGATGTGATTCAAACAAACCCTCCTTTATATAGAGTAGGGATATACTACACTAAAGCCCGTATATTCTAGTTTATTGACCCGTGAATTTGATACGCTTATACAGCGCGTTCGGGGTCAAAGGAACTTCCTTTTCGTCGAGCAAGTTTTTCAACACCCTAGGCAGTGAACCTAATTGTTGTAGTGTAGTATTAGGGTAAGCCACGGGAATTGATATCGTTCTCTAGGGGAATAGGAATGCTAGTGAGAAGTTACTACGCTAAGGTTGGGGTTGAGGAAGATTATTTTTATCTTTTATGTTTTTAGAAAAGGAAAATCTGAATCTCGGGGTTTGGATTGGGGGTTGGTATTTCTACCGATTACTATACTATTATCTAATTATCTAAACTAAGGTGGTGGTAGTCTATGTCTAATTATTGTGTGCTTGTATGATAGTTTAAAGATGTGTTTACTTAGGTTTTACTACTCCTTAATTATCTTCTATTGGTGGTTGAATTGTCACGTCCTTATTCCTAGTTGCGTTGTGTATCTAAAGTTGTAGGGTATGCGTTTCTCCCTAACTCTTTGAAGTTACCAAAGGGTCTCGTCTACAAAACCCACTAGGGATGATAAACTCTAACTCTAAGGCCTCTTTGGATATTTTAGCTTACAACAACTCAAAGTGCTATAACCTAAGGTTCACAAAGATTAATCAAGCATTAAGTACACAACGAATGACCTATCGCATTACTAGATCATTAATCAACTAAGATAAGAAACAACCAATCAATATTCAATAATTAAGTTTCATATTCCTAAGCAAACACACAAGTAAATTAGCGGGACATGGAGAACATGCAAGCATACACACAAATAATTGAAGACATAATTAAATTAATGAAGTAAACAACTTATCTTGGTGTAAGATAGGGTTTAGAACCTAAAATACGACCTTGGTTCGGTTTAGGTTTTACTCAAAGTTTACCCAAAAGACTACTCTCTAAAACTAAAAATTCGGATTCTATATATAAGATTACATGTGCGGCGGCGTCACCTTATGATTTGTGATGCCGTCGTGTCGCCGTCATTAGGGTTTCGTCTTGGCCAAGTTAATCTTGCGGCGGCGTCACCTTATGCTTGTGACGCCTCCTCTTTAGCTTCGGACGCCGTCTGGATTGAATCTAGGCCGTGCGAGTTGCGTCGGCCTACTCTTTTAAAGCCCGACGCGTCCTCCAAAAACTAGCAATTTGTCTTCGAGCCGTCACAAATTCCTCCGACGGCGTCATGATTAAGCGATGGCCGTCCCCTTGTAATTTAGCGACTTGAGTGTCTCGATTCTTGACTTTGGCCATTTTCTTCATATATCCGCGCCTTTTCGTCCAAATAAGTGCCATTCTGAGTTTGCCTTCAAGAGACCTAAAAAGTGAAAAGGAACGATATTAAGCAATAACGGATACAAAAGTGATCAAATAAGGGCTTAAACGACCCTCAAAAGGTACATTTAAAACCTTATCAAATATCCCTACACTTGGTATTTGCTTGTCCTAAAGCAAATGTGCTTTTAGCCAATTAATTTATAAGTTAGGGGTCATGAAGCATTGGTTTAAAACAGTCCACAACACATATAAGCCCATAAAAGTCATAACAAGCACGGAAATTACATATTAGCACCTCACATGGGGTGTTTGGATACTCGCATCTCTCGGGTGTATATGAAATATAGCAAATTGGAAATGGAAGATAAACACTCATTAACGGTCCTAGTACATAGATTACCATAGGCTTGAGAATAGATCAAACCTCCATCGCTTTGGCGTAAGCACCTAGGAAAGACTATCAAAGAGGTCTTTAAAGGGTTGTAACGTTAGGCTACGGTAGGGAAACAAAGGGTTTGGTGGGATAGGCTATTTAGTGATGGCAAGTCAAAAATCTCTATGTTAAATGCATACTAAGAATGGCGTTGCTAAGCCAAGACTCGACACTCTAAACTCTAGATAATGAAATAAACAAACATAAATTTAAAGATAGATGTAGGATGGTAGCCCGTTTTTTTTTTTTTTTTTTTTTTTTTGCACTCTATTTTTTCTTTTCTCTTTTTTCTATTTTTTTTCTTTTCTATTTTTTTCGATTTTTTTTCATACACTTTTACTCTACCATCCTCTACGATAACATCAAAATAATAGGGTTTATAACACATCCCTACACTTGAGTTTTATTACTCTAACACTAATATGACCTGAATTGAAAAGATCAAAACACTTAGAGTGCGTTATTACGCAGATAAGGGAATTGGCGTTCCTTTTAGTCATTTAAAACTTTAACTTTTCCCATGAGTCCTAATCGTCCCAAAGCGTGTACAAAGATATGACTCAACTTAGCAACTCATGCAAGTAATTAGATAATTGAACTAAGGGTTTAGGGTGATAAAATAATGCACTAAAAGTGAGTGCATACAAGGTAGGCTAAAGCGATTTGGGTGTACATTTGGGGTGGGGTGTAAACAATGCTCTTCATTGATATTCGGAAAACCGAAACATCACGAGAACCGCGAAAAGGATAGGCTCGAGGGTTTAACTAGGGGTATCGTGTACTAAAGATGAGTACAACGCAAAGGTGTGGGGAATTACTCAACCGATGTGGAAGAAGTAATTATATTACGGGTATCAAACAAGGGTTATCCTAATGCCTCTTATCATTTAGTTATTCCTAACTACACAAGTGTAGTCTCACTAGCGATCTCGGAATGCATCACAAAACAAGTTCTAGAATCTAATATACTACGGTTCACACTCTAAGCATTGAAGATGAATGCTTCAATTCCTACTAATCTAAGGCGATCCTCACATTTTGGTAGAATTTAAGTGGTAAAGGGTTTTGTGCTAGTCATATAACTTCCTATCCGTGAGGCGCTTTTGTTAAGACTAATGGCCCACTCCTATATGTCATGAAAAATTTTAAATTTGGTGCCAAAATTACCCTAACCGACATTTTCTCATGGTTTATTACGCAAATGCAATTAGACAAAGCAAATAATCAAGGATAAGCATAGTTTCAAAGTTCCGTTTATTTTCCTCCCTACACTTAAACCGAACATTGTCCCCAATGTTCCCCGAAAGTATCAAAGTTATGATAAAAGAAGGTAATCAAAAACGAAAGAAACTAATACTCCCCTGATTAGCTCGGTAGGATCCGTGTGTGAAGTAGTGGTTAAATCCTTTCCAAGAAGAATGTATGCGTGAAAAGCTTCTTCCAACTTTGTGTATCTTCTTCTTGAGAAACAAAACCTGCACATTTAAAGAAAACAAACGAAACCTTCGCGTAAAATCGGCGGTAATAATATATAAGACTCGATTTAAACTAGGATATAATGCTTGTGGAATGGATGTTTACAAAATTTCTAAGAAAATTAAGACACGGAAAATTCCAAAAGTTATAAGAAGCTCGAAACGAGAAAAAAGTAATCGATGTTTTACTCCTTCCCGACGCCGTCGGTTGCAATCTGACGCCGTCGGTTATCCCGAAAAAGCGGTGCGATTTTCGGAAAAATTCGGAAAATTTACATCTTTAGAATCGGAAAATTTACGCAAAACATCCATTATGACTCAATACAAGCATTTGACTCGAACAAACACACAAATATATCTTTTAATTAATTGTTATTCTCATGTTCACGTTTCTTATGAAAACGTGTGTAATCCTCCCTACACTTATCCTTTATGTAAAATACCTTTATATGCAATTAAGGCGAGGTTAAAAACAAAATAAAGCATTTTTTACAAATTTAAACATGAGAATAAACAATCAATAAAAGATATATGACACTAACAAGCAAACAATTAAGCATGGGTTGCCTCCCACGAAGCGCTTTTCTTTATTTAAGAGTCTTGTAGCTAGACTCATAGTCGTGTTCCTACGTACCGATATAAGTAAGCTTGTCCTTAACAATGTCATAAGGATCAAACTTATCATTTAGGTTCCTAGTAGTACGTTCGGTTCGATATGCTTTTTCAAACTTTTCTCCATCGGGATCATAGATTGTTATTGATAAGGTTTTAAAAGGTACCATTTTGAGGGGTCGTTTAAGTCCTTATTTGATCACTTTTGTATCCGTTATTGCTTAATATCGTTCCTTTTCACTTTTTAGGTCTCGTGAAGGCAAAATCTTTGGAATGGCACTTATTTGGACGAAAAGGCGCGAATATATGAAGAAAATGGCCAAAGTCGAAATCATGACACTCACGATCATTTGAATGTAGAAAGCGGCGTCGGAGATATTTGCGGCGCGTCGGAGAAAGTTGCGACGGTCGAACTCAAAACTCATGTTTTCAAGAGGCGGCGTCCGGTGTGAAAGAGTAGGCCGTCGCTACTCGGGCGGCCTAGATGCGATCCGACGGCGTCGAAGATGAAGAGGACGGCGTCACGGACATAAGGTGGCGCCGTCGCAAGGTTAACGTGGCCAAGACGAAACCCTAATGGCGGCGACACGGCGGCGTCACTAAACATAAGGTGGCGCCGTCGCAATTGTAATCTTATATATAGAATCCGAATTTTTCGGTCTTTTGTGTGGAGAGTCTTTGGGTAAAACCTAAAACCAAACCTAAGGTGTCTTGTACAGATATTTTAGGGTTTTAACCCTATCTTACACCAAGATAAGTCTTTGCTTCATTAATTCAATTATGTCTTTGATTATTTGTGTGTATGCTTGCATGTTCTCCATGTCCAGCTAATTTATTTGTGTGTTTGCTTAGATAGTATGAAACTTAATTATTGAATATTGATTGGTTGTTTCTTATCTTAGTTGATTAATGATCTAGTAATGCGATAGGTCATTCGTTGTGTATAATGCTTGATTCATCTTTGTGAACCCTAGAGTATGATTACATGAGTGATTGTAGTCTAAAACATCCGAAGAGTGCCTTAGAGTAGGAGTCTATAATCTCTATGTGGATTTGTAGACAAGACCCTTTGGTAAGTTCAAAGAGTTAGGGAGAAACGCATACCCTACAACCTTAGAAACACAACGCAACTAGGAATAAGACGTGACACTCAACCATCAATAGGAGATAATTAAGGAGTAATACAAACTAAGTAAACACATCTTTAAACTATCATACGAGCACACATTAATTAGACATAGACTCCCACAACCTTAGTTTAGATAATTAGATAATAGTAGAGTAATCGGTGAAATACCAACCCCCAAATCCAATACCGAGATTCGTACCTTTCCATTTCATAAAATATAAAAGATAAAAATAATCTTCCTCAACCTTAACCTTAGCGTAGTAACTCCTTACTAGCATTCCTATTCCCCAGAGAACGATATCAATACCGTGGCTTACCCTAATTACTACACTACAACGATTAGGTTCATCGCCTGGGGTGTTATAAAACTTGCTCGAAGAAAAGGAAGTTCCTTTGACCCCGAACGACGCGTGTGGCGTTATCAAGTTTTTGGCGCGCTTGCGGGAATAGAATAGCTAGTTAGTAGTCCACCTCGTTTAGGTTTCTTTGCTGATTCCTATCAAGTAAAATTTTTCTCATTTTAGATTTCTCTTAGTCTATCCCCTTCTTCGTAACCTTTGTTAGTAATTCCATCACTTTTCATCATGGAAGGTGATAACCCACTACCATTCATCAACATACCACCAAATGACCCGCCAAGAGCCCGTACTCTTGGTGAATACTCGAGACCAAGCCACTTAGGCTATAGGAACACCATTGAGCTTCCGACCAAGCCCAAACTACGGCCTGCGATCCGACACCATCCGGTTGGTGCAAAACGGATGTGCATTCCATGGACTTCGTTCAAGATCCAAATCGACATCGAGGATTTCCTCAAAATCGTCGATTCCATCGACCTTGATGCTACTACTCGGGAGACCACGCGCTGCGTCTCTTCCAATTCTCTCTACGGGACCAAGCTAGTAATTGGCTTGAGCGACTTCCACCGGCTCCATCTCAAGTTGGGATGATCTTACTTCTCGCTTCCTTGCTCAATTTTTCCCACCGGGAGAACCACTAAGCTTAGGAATGACATCTTGATGTTCCAACAACGTCAAGGTGAATCTCTCTGAAGCATGGACCCGATTCAAGGACTTACTTCACAAAGTCCTCATCACGGCATTGATCTTTGGCTCCAAGTCCAAATCTTTTATGATCATGTCAACTTTCCCACTAAGCGATCCATTGACCAAGCGGCGGTGGAAAACTTAGTGATCTCACCGCGGAAGAATCATGGGAAATAATAGAGGATCTTGCCCTCTATGACAACGAAGTTGGGATGACCCCGTGAGTGCCCAAAACCGTCAAGGCAATCTCCTTGCCTCCTCCCGACCGTAGGATGATCGAACTTGAAGATCGGGTTAAATTCCTCATGAGTTCTTACAAAATCCTAAGTCCTCACGACAAGTGAATCAAATCACTCTACCTTGTGAGTTATGCGGTGGTCCCCATGACACTCGTGATCGCTCAAGGCTCTCCGAACAAGCTTTGCGGACTACGCCTCCATACGCACGACGGAGCGGAGAGAAGTGGTACACCTTCAAACCCGAACAAAACAACTTAGGAAACTCATACAACCCATCATGGAAAAATCACCCTAATCTTAAGTGGAACCAAAACTCAAGCACACCCCAAAGTTCATCTAGTTCGCCTAATAGGTTCAATTCTTCTAATACCGGAACCCCACTAATCTTGAGGCAATTGCATCTAGATTTTGTCATCCCAAGAAACTCGATTGAATAAGCTTGAAGCCGATTTTAAGCAAAAGCAGGCGAGATGACAACCAAGCTTGATGCCCTCTTAAAAGCCTTCAATGAGCGGGAATTGGAGCACTCCCAGTGATACCATTAAGAACCCAAAAGTGAATTCGATTGCATCGACTTCATGTTCTAGTTCACCATGGGAGAGTGCACATCCATGCCCATCTCACCCAACGGTTCATTCGGTAAATGCTATCAAAAAGGGTTCCAAGTCATCCAAGAAATACCAAAGCCCGGCACCTTTGGTAAAGCCTACTCTTGAGAAACCCGTCAATCAAGAATCAAAACCTAGTTTAGAGGAGGAATACAAGGAACTCCATCAAGAAAAACCGATTCTTGAAGTCTTAGCTCATGCACCTTACTATAATGCTTTAAAAGAAAAATATGAGTTAGAACTTAGGCTTGGGAAACATGGGTCCGCCTTTGTGCGAAACAACTTACCTAAGAAATTAGATGATCCCGGGCTATTCACTCTTCCGTGTAGACTTGGAACTTCCAAGCCACTCGATGCTTTAGCCGATTTAGGATCATGCATCAATCTCATTCCGTTGTCCCTTCATAGAAGCCTCAACCTAGGAAAGATTGAACCAACGGAAACTATCTTAGGATTAGCGGACGGAAGTATAGCACGTCCGGTTGGAATAATAAAAGACATGGTAGTACATGTAGGAGAGTTGACTCTTTTGGCGATTTTCATGTACTCGACATGAATAAGGACCCAACATGCCCATTACTAGTTGGAAGAGGATTTTAGCTACCGCTAGTGCCATCATCGATTGTAAGATGTCCAAAATAGTGGTAGGAGAGGGAGTGCTAGATCCGTTTACGATGTTAAAAACATACATACTATAAGGATGAGGAAATCCCACATGAGATAAGGTTGGATAGAGAGCCTTCTCGATATGGACCTTGGATTGAGAAGAACATCATAGGCCCCCAAAGACCTTTTTACCTAGATAAGACCTTTACTAGTGCAGCAACTTTCCAAGAACAAGAATCGGCTAGGGATATAGAAGTGAACCCGTTCGAGGACGCCCTAGTATTTAGGAAGATGACCGAGTTCCTAGGAAGCTTACCCGTTAACCTAGTCATGAATAAGTGGATAGTTGAGGAATCCGAACACATGTGGAATTGGAATAGACCGCCTAGTGATGGTAATGGAAGGTGGCACATTAGGATACAAATCTATGATCCCGATGGTGAGATGTTCGAAAAGACTTATTTAACGGAACGTACTACTAGGAACTTGAATGATAAGTTTGATCCTTACGACATTGTTGAGGATAGACTTACGTATATCGGTACGTAGGAGCAGGACTATGAGTCTAGCTACAAGACTCTTTAATAAAGAAAAGCGCTTCGTGGGAGGCAACCCATGCTTAATTGTTTGCTTGTTTGTGTCATATATCTTTTATTAATTGTTTATCCTCATGTTTAAATTTGTAAAAATGCTTTATTTTGTTTTTAACCTCGTCTTAATTACATATAAAGGTATTTTACATAAGGGATAAGTGTAGGGAGGATTACACACGTTTTCAAAAGAAACGTAAACATGAGAATAACAATTAACTAAAAGATATATATGTTTGTTTGTTCGAGTCAAATGCTTGTATCGAGTCATAATGGATGTTTTGCAGAAGTTTTTCCAGATTCTAAAGATGTAAATTTTCCAGAAATTTTTCCAGAAAATCGCAGACCGTTTTTGTCGGGATAACTGACGGCGTCAGATTGCAACTGACGGCGTCGGAAGGAGTAAAACATCGATTACTTTTCTCGTTTTCGAGCTACTTATAAATTTTGGAATTTTCGTGTCTTAATTTTCTTAAAAATTCGTAAACATTCATTCCACAAGCATTATATCCTAGTTTAAATCGAGTCTTATATATATTATTACCGCGATTTTACGCGAAGGTTTCGTTTGTTTTCTTCAAGTGTGCGGTTTAGTTTGTCAAGAAGAAGTTACATAAGATTGGAAGGAGCTTTTCACGCAATAATTCTTCTTGAAAAGAATTTAACCACCACTTTACACGGATCCTACCGAGCTAATCGGGGAGTACTAGTTTCTTTCGTTTTTAATTACCTTCTTTTATCATAACTTTGATACTTTCGGGAACATTGGGGACAATGTTCGGTTTAAGTGTAGGGAGGAAAATAAAGCGGAACTTTGAAACTATGCTTATCCTTGACTATTTGCTTTGTCCAATTGTGATTGTGTAATAAACCATGAGAAATGTCGGTTAGAGTAATTTTGGCACCAAATTTAAAATTTTTTATGACATATAAGAGTGGGCCATTAGTCTTAACAAAAGCGTCTCATGGATAGGAAGTTATATGACTAGCACAAAAACCCTTTACCACCCAAATTCCACCCAAAATGTGAGGATCGCCCTTAGATTAGTAGGAATTAAAGCATTCATCTTTAATGCTTAGAGTGTGAACCGGTAGTATATTAGATTCTAGAACTTGTTTTGTGATGCATTCCGAGATCGCAAGTGAGGCTACACTTGTGTAGTTAGGAATAACTAAATGATAAGAGGCATTAGGATAAACCCTTGTTTGATACCGTAATATAATTACTTCTTCCACATCGGTTGAGTAATTCCCCACACCCTTTGCGTTGTACTCATCTTTAGTACACGATACCCCTAGTTAACCCCTCGAGCCTATCCTTTTCGCAGTTCTCGTGATATTTCGGTTTTCCGAATATCAATGAAAACATTGTTTACACCCCACCCCAAATATACACCCAAATCGCCTTAGCCTACCCCTTATGCACTCACTTTTAGTGCAAATGTTTGTTATCACCCTAAACCCTTAGTTCAATTATCTAGTTGCTTGCATAAGTTGCTAAGTCGAGTCATATCCTTTGTATACAGTTTTGGGATGATTGGGATTCATGGGAAAAGTTAAAGTTTATGAAATGACAGGAAGGGAACGTTAAATTCAAATTCCCTTTGTTTGTGTAATAATGTACCCCAAGTGTTTTGATCTTTTCAAATCGGGTCAAATTAGTGTTAGAGTAATAAAAACTCAAGTGTAGGGATGTCCCTGTAAATCCCTAGTATTTTGATATTATCATAGAGGATGGTAGAGTAAAAGTGTATGATTAAAAAAAAAAAAAAAAAAAAAAAAAAAAAAAAAAAAAAAAAAAAAAAAAAAAGAAAAGAAAAAAAAAAAAAGAGTGAAAAAAAAAAAAAAAAAAAAACATACTGCTACCATCCTACATCTATCTTTTAATTTATGTTTGTTTATTTCGATTATCTAGAGTTTAGAGTGTCGAGTCTTGGCTTAGCAACGCCATTCTTCATATGCGATTAACATAAAGATTTTGACTTGCCACCACTAAATAGCCTATCCCACCAAACCCTTATTTCCTACCGTAAGCCTAACATTACAACCCTTTAAAGACCTCTTTGATAGTCTTTCCTAGGTGCTTACGCCAAAGCGATGGAGGTTTGATCTATTCTCAAGCCTATGGTAATCTATGTACTAGGACCGGTTAATGAGTGTTTATCTTCCATTTCCTATATTGTTATATTTCATTTATACACCGAGAGATGTGAGTATCCAAACACCCCATGTGAGGTGCTAGTATGTAATTCCGTGCTTGTTATGACTTTTTGGGGCTTATATGTGTTGTGGACCGTTTGAATTAATCTTGAATGACCCTAACTTATAAATTAATTGGCTAAAAGCACATTTGCTTGAGGACAAGCAAATAACAAGTGTAGGGATATTTGATAAGGTTTTAAAAGGTACCATTTTGAGGGTCGTTTAAGTCCTTATTTGATCACTTTGTATCCGTTATTGCTTAATATCGTTCCTTTTCACTTTTTAGGTCTCGTGAAGGCAAAATCTTTGGAATGGCACTTATTTGGACGAAAAGGCGAATATATGAAGAAAATGGCCAAAGTCGAAATCATGACACTCACGCGATTTGAATGTGAAGCGACGGCGTCGGAGATATTTGCGGCGCCGTCGGAGAAAGTTGCGACGGTCGAACTCAAAACTCATGTTTTCAAGAGACGGCGTCCGCAGTGTGAAAGAGTAGGCCGTCGCTACTCGGGCGGCCTAGATGCGATCCGCACGACGCCGAAAGATGAAGAGGACGGCGTCGCGGACATAAGGTGACGCCGTCGCAAGGTTAACGTGGCCAAGACGAAACCACAATGGCGGCGACACGGCGGCGTCACTAAACATAAGGTGACGCCGTCGCAATTGTAATCTTATATATAGAATCCGAATTTTTCGGTCTTTTGTGTGGAGAGTCTTTGGAGTAAAACCTAAAACCGAACCTAAGGTGTCTTGTACAAGATTTTAGGGTTTTAACCTATCTTACACCAAGATAAGTCTTTGCTTCATTAATTCAATTATGTCTTTGATTATTTGTGTGTATGCTTGCATGTTCTCCATGTCCGCTAATTTATTTGTGTGTTTGCTTAGATAGTATGAAACTTAATTATTGAATATTGATTGGTTGTTTCTTATCTTAGTTGATTAATGATCTAGTAATGCGATAGGTCATTCGTTGTGTACTTAATGCTTGATTCATCTTTGTGAACCCTAGAGTATGATTACGAGTGATTGTAGTCTAAAACATCCAAGAGTGCCTTAGAGTAGAGTCTATAATCTCTATGTGGTTTGTAGACAAGACCCTTTGGTAAGTTCAAAGAGTTAGGGAGAAACGATACCCTACAACCTTAGAAACACAACGCAACTAGGAATAAGACGTGACACTCAACCATCAATAGGAGATAATTAAGGAGTAATACAAACTAAGTAAACACATCTTTAAACTATCATACGAGCACACATTAATTAGACATAGACTCCCACAACCTTAGTTTAGATAATTAGATAATAGTAGAGTAATCGGTAGAAATACCAACCCCCAAATCCAATACCCGAGATTCGTACCTTTCCATTTCATAAAATATAAAAGATAAAAATAATCTTCCTCAACCTTAACCTTAGCGTAGTAACTCCTTACTAGCATTCCTATTCCCCTAGAGAACGATATCAATACCCGTGGCTTACCCTAATTACTACACTACAACGATTAGGTTCACTGCCTAGGGTGTTATAAAACTTGCTCGAAGAAAAGGAAGTTCCTTTGACCCCGAACGACGCGTGTAGCGTTATCAGTTATCCTAATGCGCCATTTTCCATTTCCATTACTAGGCGGTCTACTCCAATCCCACTTATGTTTAGGCTTCTCAATTTTCCACCTATTCATAACGAGGTTGATGGGCAAACTTCCTAAGAACTCGGTCATCTTCCTAAATACTAAAGCGTCTTCGAACGGGTTTACTTCCATGTCTCTAGCCATCTCTTTTTCATGGAAAGTTGCTTTGCTAGCAAAGGCATCATCTAAATAGAAAGGTCGTTGGGGGCCTATGAGGTTTTTATCAATCCAAGGTCCATATCTAGAAGGTGTTCTATCCATCCTAATCTTATGTGGAATTTCCTCCTCTTTGTAGTATGTATGCCTTTTGACATCGTAAATCGACCTAGCACTACCTTCTCCTACCACTATCTTGGACATCTTACAATCAATGATGGCACTAGCGGTAGCTAAGAATCCTCTTCCTACAAGTAATGGGCATGTCGGGTCCTTATTCATGTCAAGCACATGGAAATCGGCCAAAAGAGTTAACTCTCCTACGTGTACTACCATGTCTTTTATTATCCCTACCGGATATGAAACACTACCGTCTGCTAGACCTAAAATGGTTTCCGTTGGTTCTATTTTACCTAGGTTAAGGCTTCTATGGAGGGACAACGGAACAAGATTGATGCATGATCCTAAGTCGGCTAGAGCATCGAGAGGTTTGGAAGTTCCAAGCCTACACGGAAGAGTAAATAGCCATGTATTGTCTAACTTCTTAGGTAGATTATTTCGCACAAAGGCGGACCCATGTTTTCCAAGTTTAAGTTCTAACTCATATTTTTCTTTCAAAGCATTATAATAAGGTGCATGAGCTAAGACTTCAAGAACCGGTTTTTCTTGATGGAGTTCCTTGTACTCCTCCTCTAGATTGGGTTTGGGTTCTTGGTTGACGGGTTTCTCAAGAGTAGGTTCTACCAATGGTGCAGGGCCTTGGTACCTAAATTTGGATTGCTTAAAACCCTTGTTGATAGCATTCACCGAGTGAACCGTTGGGTGTGAGGGACATGGATGTGTACTCTCCCAAGGTGAACAAGAACATGAAGTTGATGAAATCGAATTTACTTTTGGGTTCTTTATGGTATCACTTGGAAGTGCTCCAATTTCTCGCTCATTGAAGGCTTTTAAGAGTGCATCAAGCTTGTTTGTCATCTCGCCTTGCTTTCGCTTAAAATCGGCTTCAAGCTTAGTCAATCGAATCTCTTGAGATGACATGAATCTAGATGCAATGGCCTCAAGATTAGTGGGGTTCCCGGTGTTTAGAGAATTGAACCTATTAGGTGGACTAGATGAGCTTTGGGGTGTACTTGAGTTTTGATTCCACTTAAGGTTAGGGTGATTTCTCCATGAGGGGTTGTAAGAGTTTCCTAAGTTGTTTTGTTCGGGCTTGAAAGTGTACCACTTCTCTCCGCTCCGTCGATGCACGCGCGGGGCGTAGTCCGCAAAGCTTGTTCGGGAGTCTTGTGCAATCACGAGTGTCATGGGGACCACTACATAATTCACAAGGTAGAGTGATTTTATTCACTTGATGTGAAGACTTAGGATTTTGTAGGATCTCATGAGGAATTTTACTTGATCTTCAAGTTCAAGCATCCTACGGTCGGAAGGTTGTGAGTCAATTGGAGGCAAGGAGATTGCCTTAACGGTTTTGGGCAACTCACGGGGGTCATTCCAACTTTCGTTGTCATAGAGAGCAAGGTCCTCTATTATACCCCATGATTCTTCCGCGGTGAGATCACTAAGTTTTCCACCGGCCGCTTGGTCAATGGATCGCTTAGTGGGGAAGTTGACATGATCATAAAAGATTTGGACTTGGAGCCAAAGATCAATGCCATGATGAGGGACTTTATGAAGTAAGTCCTTGAATCGAGTCCATGCTTCGTAGAGAGATTCACCTTGATGTTGTTGGAACATCAAGATGTCATTCCTAAGTTTTGTGGTTCTCCTCGGTGGGAAAAATTGAGCAAGGAAACGAGTGGTGAGATCATCCCAACTTGAGATGGAGCCGGGGGAAGTCGCTCAAGCCAATTACTAGCTTGGTCCCGTGAGAGAGAATGGAAGAGACGCAGACGCGTGGTCTCCCGAGTATTAGCATCAAGGTCGATGGAATCGACAATTTTGAGGAAATCCTCGGATGTCGATTTGGATCTTGAACGAAGTCCATGGAATGCACATCCATTTTGCACCAACCGGATGGTGTCGGATCGCAGGACCGTAATTTGGGCTTGGTCGGGAAGCTCAATGGTGTTCCTATAGCCTAGGTGGCTAGGTCTCGAGTATTCACCAAGAGTACGGTCTCTTGGCGGGACAATGATTTGAGGGGGTCCGTGATGAAAGTGATGGGGTTACGAACAAAGGTCACGAAGAAGGGGGATAGACTAAAAGGAAGCTAAAAATGAGAAAAAAGTTTACTTGATAGGAATCAAGCAAAGAAACCTAAACGAGGTGGACTACTAACTAGCTATTCTATTCCCGCAAGCGCGCCAAAACTTGATACGCTTACAGTAGCGTTCGGGGTCAAAGGAACTTCCTTTCGTCGAGCAAGTTTTTCAACACCCCAGGCGGTGAACCTAATCGTTGTAGTGTAGTATTAGGGTAAGCCACGAGAATTGATATCGTTCTCTGGGGAATAGGAATGCTAGTGAGAAGTTACTACGCTAAGGTTGGGGTTGAGGAAGATTATTTTTATCTTTTATGTTTTTAGAAAAGGAAAATACTGAATCTCGGGGTTTGGATTTGGGGGTTGGTATTTCTACCGATTACTCTACTATTATCTAATTATCTAAACTAAGGTGGTGGTAGTCTATGTCTAATTATTGTGTGCTCGTATGATAGTTTAAAGATGTGTTTACTTAGGTTTTACTACCCTTAATTATCTTCTATTGGTGGTTGAATTGTCACGTCCTTATTCCTAGTTGCGTTGTGTATCTAAAGTTGTAGGGTATGCGTTTCTCCCTAACTCTTTGAAGTTACCAAAGGGTCTCGTCTACAAAACCCACTAGGGATGATAAACTCTAACTCTAAGGCCTCTTTGGATATTTTAGCTTACAACAACTCAAAGTGCTATAACCTAAGGTTCACAAAGATTAATCAAGCATTAAGTACACAACGAATGACCTATCGCATTACTAGATCATTAATCAACTAAGATAAGAAACAACCAATCAATATTCAATAATTAAGTTTCATATTCCCTAAGCAAACACACAAGTAAATTAGCCGGACATGGAGAACATGCAAGCATACACACAAATAATTGAAGACATAATTAAATTAATGAAGTAAACAACTTATCTTGGTGTAAGATAGGGTTTAGAACCATAAAATACGACCTTGGTTCGGTTTAGGTTTTACTCCAAAAGTTTACCCAAAAGACTACTCTCTAAAACTAAAAAATTCGGATTCTATATATAAGATTACATGTGCGACGGTGTCACGTTATGATTTGTGACGCCGTCGTGTCGCCGTCATTAGGGTTTCGTCTTGGCCAAGTTAATCTTGCGACGGCGTCACCTTATGCTTGTGACACCGTCCTCTTTAGCTTCGGCGCCATCCGGATTGAATCTAGGCCGTCGAGTTGCGACGGCCTACTCTTTTAAAGCCCGACGCCGTCCTCCAAAAACTAGCAATTTGTCTTCGAGCCGTCACAAATTCCTCCGACGGCGTCGCAGACAAGCGATGGACGCCGTCCCCTTGTAATTTAGCGACTTGAGTGTCTCGATTCTTGACTTTGGCCATTTTCTTCATATATCCGCGCCTTTTCGTCCAAATAAGTGCCATTACAGCAGTTTGCCTTCAAGAGACCTACAAAATGAAAAGGAACGATATTAAGCAATAACGGATACAAAAGTGATCAAATAAGGGCTTAAACGACCCCTCAAAAAGGTACATTTTAAAACCTTATCAGAATTTCACGGGATAAAATTAAAAACCATTCTAAGTGTTGATTCAAAGAATACTCGTGCTTGACATCTTTGCAAATGAGAATATGTGATAGTATTGCTCTTTTTATGAATCTATGGTATTAAAGCTCTCAACTTTAAGAAAATAGTACGGGTATAAATGCGTCATGTTGAGTGAACCCACCTAACACATTGGCATGTCAACTTAAGTAATAGATTCAAAAAAAGAAAAAGAAAATCCAATGTGGTTTACAATACATCTATAAGTTGCATTCGCGCACCATGACAGATAATAATATTTATTTAAGACTCATGCTACTAACAATGTATCATGGTGCAAAATTAAGTTACTTTGTGGCACTAATCAACGACGACTTATTAGTCCTAAATCCGTGTAACACCTATTTGTAGTTCTTAGTTACATAAGTTTATGCTATCTTTTACATTTTACATAGTTTAACTTGTCATCCATGTCCTCTATACCAGCAACAACTCTTTCAAGTGTAGGATATCATACTAAACCAAACCTTTTTTACCAACCTGATATGTACGGTATTTTACTACTCTAGCTGCAAAAAATAACAGGAAAATAGAGGTCAAAGTTCTAATTTAAGAACAGACTCATGACTCACAATCATAAGTTATGGAGAAGAAGCAAAACATGAACTACTTGACCAAACTTTGCAAAGGCATCCCTAAGTCTGTCATCAGTTGTACGTTTTCTAAGACATGCACAACAACATAAACTCGCTTTGATACCGAAAGCAAAGTGATTTATGAAAGTGTTGCCTTAAAACTTCCACTTGTGATTGATAAAAAGTGTTATCAGGGGTGAAAATCCAAATTACATATGAACTAAAGCAACCCTCACAACACACATAAAAAACATGAGTATAAATGTATGAGACACACTCTAGATATGGTATGAAGTGAGAGCCAACATTTGATCGATTAAATAGTCTAATAGAATTTTATAAAGAGCTAATGTACAAATTATTTATACTAATCAATTGCATTAGTAAGATATTAACCTAACCTAAGCTAATTTTAGTTGCCATATCTTACAAAAATTTACCCTGTTGACCCGTCATACGTAGAACATATTTTCACTTTCGTAAAGTTTAACCTTATAACTTAGCTGATATTCAATAATTATCAAGAATTTAAGATTTCTGGGCATCCTGTTAAACATAGTATAGTGAATTGGTCCTCACCTTCCAATTAACTTAAGGAGTTCTTTAGGACAAAATGCACATACATAATTTACCAATGTAAGTTGTGCAACTCAAAGTCGACACAATAGAATTTTACTTAACTTGTGATTGTACAAAATTACTTGATTAATCAATAGAAATTTCAGATGGTCCTTTGAAATAATTCAGTGAGCTCCAAATAAGACGTGTATAACCCTTCTAATATTCAACCAAACAATCATATTGGGAATGAAATTCATTCACTCAATTCCATACCCTCATACCAAACACCCTCTTATGTTCAACTCTAAATAAAGTTTTGGAATCCAAAGGAAATATTTTTTTTTAAAGCATAAGCGGAAGCAACATAAAGTGGCCCTTTTCTTCATGCTTATATGATTTTATAAACAATTAGCTTAATAATCTAATTCATTTAGTAATTATTTGCAATTTAACTCATAAGTCTTAACTAACCAAGTAGAAGGACATCATTACTCATTTTGCAAACAACTCCACAGTTAGTTGCCTAAACTATTGTTACTGTAACCTGTCCCGCTACGTATAACTAACCTTGAGCTTATAACTTGTTCAAAAAATAGGCTTCAAATTTATGCTTGTAATCAGTTTGTAAAATTACTTAGGAGATTTTTATGTACTCAGTAATGAAAATGCATTTTGGTCGCTATAAGTTTGACCAATTGGACCATTTTCTTTCGTAACTGAAGTGACATGTTTGTGACCCATTTGAATTAAATTATAACCTCAACCACCTCATTTATTTATAACCATCTTTACTACCTTATAATGCATTTAAGACATTTTCTTAAATGACAAGGCTTAAAATTTAAATTCTAACAATTACTTATTATGGAAATAAATATTAGTCTTTTGCTAAAAATTCAATACCTAAAACAAAACACAATTCTAATCTTCAATTCGGTCAACTTGTAACAGTCATATAGCCCATCGTAACAAACCATTTCAAAACCGAAATATGACCTTTTCTTTTAACCCAGTAATTAAAATTCATAAACCGGGACCCACCTATATATTCACACACAATCCGTCAATTACACATTCAAACCTACATAACACACCTACATAACGAAATATGACCTTTGAAGTTATTTGAAATTTTGGATAAAAGATAAAGGGGGTGACTAGGGGTTGGATTGATGAAGAAATATGGACAGCTGATATTGTTTTATGTGGGAATGTGCAGATCGTGATACGTGTGGTTTTCCATGGAGTGTGATTTATGTTTGTTTCATTCCACGTGTTAAGATTTTGGCTACTAAGTAAAGGATATTGTTTTTATTCTTTCATTTGTTAAAATCAAAAGCTTGGTTATTTATGAATTAATTAGTGATGTTATACAGTAAGATAGCAATAAAAAGTTTAATAAAATATGCGTGTTTAGGTGAAATTGGACGGTAGTGTGACTAGCTTTGAGGCTCATAGTTTTGTTGAAGTGGTGAAGCTACAAATCGGTGATGATAATGCTTAGGTTTGTCTTGAACTTATAAGGCTAAATATTTTTTAGGTAGTTGTGAATAGCCTTGAACCCCCACTGCAACAGTTTTATTGGTTTCAAGGTTTTATTCATGAGGATGATGATAAACTTTTTAGGCTAATGATGCTTATTAGTGGTTTTGTTATTTTAGAAAGTTGGCGATAACGTAAAACAACATATTGGTATAAATTATTATGTCTTTTGGTGGAATTAGCGAGATTCAACTTTTGTTTGTGTAAATTAGTAGGTGTCTTAACCGATTGAATTTTAAATATATTACAAGAAAGGATACCTATTTTAATTTTAATCGATGGAAATGTAAGCTTTTTATAATGTTACTAATTGCATAAATTTGAAAACAAGCTAATTTTTAATTCATAATTTATGTCGGGCATTTTCTTTTCCCTTTTATAAAAGCAATATGTCGAAAAGACCTTGCAATCGCCGAAAAATATAATCACACGAGTACCCGCCGCCGCAACGCGCGGGTACTCGGCTAGTGTTAGTAAAAGAGACACTGATCTGACCAAGTTTAGCTTGTATATCCCAAACACCCCCCAAAGCTTGTAACTGAAATGACATGTTCTTGATTGAATAGGATGTTTGAAAGTACAATAAGCTATCAAACTCCTCAAATAATCTTACCCCCCACCCCCCACCAAAAAAAAAAAAGTTTGTAACCCAATTTGGTCTAGAACCATTATTGAGTAGTTTATTGACTCGTGATTTCAGGGGTTAAATGGAGAACCATAAAATTGAAAGAAAATGAATTATGTACAGATATTTGACATTTTGACATATAAATGATCGATTGTTGAGACTATCTGAGTAAATATCATATTAATGGAATGTCCAGTGCACTATAAAACATACCGGCGCAATATTCGAAGCACCATCTCTACTCAAATGAGGTTGTGACACGTGTTGTCTGTTATAACGACCCTGGATAAGTTTCTAGTCTAATCGTTACTTGAATGTCTTTATGAGGTTTTATTTGTGTGTGTATGGCCTCCCAAGTGAGTTATGACAGGCTTTAGCCTTTATGGGCATGTATTGAGTCATTTAGGCTCCAAACCCCCTGCGCGATCATTTTAATTTTTTTTTTTGGTAAAAGAGATTTTTCACCCTGGCAAAATACATACACGAAAAACGTTGAAGTACAAAGAATGGGAGTGAGTCCCCCATCTCAGCCCAAAAGGGCAATAGAGATGCACAAACACATGTGCAACTTACAAATAAAATAAGCTAACCAAAGCTATGAACACCAAGAAACACAAAAAAAACATAAATCTAATTCTTCTTGCATCCTTGCACCTTAAATGATCAAGTGAAATGAGTGAGGGTAGCTAATGATTGTCTTTTATGGAAAGAAATTGGGCTTTATGACCACCAATGAATGATCAAGGATGACACTAAGAGATTTGAGAGTGTTAAGTGGAGTCAAATGATCCTAGAGATCAGATGGTAACTTAAAAGAAATTTGAAAAATTCCTCAAAAATCATAAGAAATGAAAAACTAGTTTTTGGCCTATTTTGAGGTAGGGATGACTAAAATCAATTTGTTAAAATTGAGAGAAATATCAAACTAGGTGTTTTGAGATGTGAGGAACAATGTGTGAGCATTGGAGCGGAAATATGGTGAGTTTTGATGAAATGATAAATTAAAAACACCTTGAATGTGATCCTAAGTTAGTGATGAGTGAGTGTGAGACCTACAGAGCTTAAGGAAGACATAAGTGATCCTAAGGTATCATATTTAGCTAGTATGATAAAGTCTGGAATAATGAATTGATATGAGGATGTTTAAAAATCTACTTCTGTTGTCCAGATCCCACGGTTCCCTTACTTTAGGGATCCGGCTAGTAGAAAG
Organism: Chrysanthemum lavandulifolium; assembly: GCA_022545495.1. Lineage (NCBI taxonomy): Eukaryota > Viridiplantae > Streptophyta > Magnoliopsida > Asterales > Asteraceae > Chrysanthemum > Chrysanthemum lavandulifolium. Next base: position 206,400,243 of record CM040246.1, read on the forward strand.
TCAGGGATCCGGTCAACTAAGACAAAATACTTAACAGTGAACGAGCACTTTTTTTGTTCTAAGTGTCTGATTATAAAAGCTTATGATAACTAAACACATATAAAAGCAGGATGAATGTTTTATTTCATAGGAATGATCATGTTACAAATGTAAAAAATGAATCCTAAAGATTGATTCTAATTGAAGAAAAGACTAGGTTTCTCTCTCGTTTTCGTTTGATGGATCGTCTAATGGGTGGTGAATATTTGACGAATCAGGAATGAAGAATGACGTGATGTGAGATGTGTTTAAAGGTTCCATCATTTTGTTCACAAGTATGTATAAGGGGCTTTGAAATTAAGGATGATAGTACATGATATGATGATAAAGGCGTGTTAAGAACATTTCATATGGAATAAGTTTGTTCTTGCTACCTTGGACATTTACAATTCGTCTTCAAGAAGTAAGAAGCGAGATTGTATGGTTGTTGAGTTAGGAGACAAGACATCATGTGAGCACAACAAGCGTGAAGTATATCACGGTTTCCTCTAAGACTCAAACGTTTTCACGTAGAATGACTGCGAGAGGTTTGAGATCATCTCGGATATCACGTGTAAGGATTATGTTTGGATTTGTGTGATTGGATTGAGGAGTGCATAAAATGCGAGTTAATTCTTGAGGAGAAGGTATGTGTGAACAATATGGACTGTTTTCTTCACGATAGTTAAAGAGATAATCAAGAGACCAATCTTCAGTGAAGGCACATTGTCCATGATTTGGAATTCGGAGAATGTGAGAAAATTGCCCAAGAGTTAAGACAAACTTTTGGTTTTTGATCCAAAACCATAGTGATAGAGAGCGATCCTCGTTACGAACGAGTTCAACTTGACGGAAGAATTCCAAAACAAACCGCGGACAAATTTTCTCGTTAATTCCGAGAAGACCTTATAGTCCTTTGGTGCGGAATGAGGTATTGATACCTTCTTGGTATAGTAGAGGTGAGTCAACAACACGTCCTTCATGGAAGCAACGAGTTTCGAGATTATTGAACCCACGGACATGATTGCCAGGTGTGTTAGGCTCAAGAGAAATATAAGGAATGTAGACACAAGTGAGTTGATGATCGAACTCATATTTATGAGTCATGATGAGACCTATAGACATGAAATGATTAATTTACAAAAGTAAGTTAAGATGAAGTAATGAAGGTATTTTTAATTGATGATGTCATGGTTTAATCCTAAGATTGTTTTTATTTGTTATTCTATTTTTATTAACAATGACGATTACCTTTCTTTGTTCTAATAATTCTAGTAGGGTTTTTCCTTTTTATGGTAAGTTTCATGAAGTGGTTTTTATGTTGCATGAGTTTCTGTCACCAGGTCCACGGTTCTCCCAGTTCACTTTTAAAAGGGATCCGGCTAGTTAAACGTTAGGGATCCGTGGATCTGCAGTGTGACAGAAAAATGATCTTGACGTAAAATTGATTTTTGAAAATTTTATGTTTATAAAAAGGAGTGTGTTTTAGCCAATATTTACTACTTAAGCATGCATTGTAGATTTCGAAAACATGTCAAGGTTTTAAAGGTGCGAACGAAAGAAATATGACAAACACTTTATGAGAAATAAACGAGATAAACTAAGACATTAATAATATTTCATTTCAATACTAAGAGCAATACAAATGATTGGATATATGATACAAATGTAGATCATCAAAACAAAGTACATGTCTCCATTAGAGAACTTGATCATGGGGTACACGAGAGCGATGAGTGTTATGATGATGATTACGAAGGCGATGTAAACCATGATGATGGAAATCTTTCTTAGTTTTGATTTTTCAAAATGAGATGAGGAAGAAGATGAAGTTTGAATAAGAGGTATTTTGAAAGTGGAAGATTTGAAAAATGGGGTTTGCTGGTGTTGGAACGATCGGAAGAGGGTTTTATGGGGAAGGGGGAATTTTTGAGATTTGTGTTTTGTTTTATTATTAGAAATTTTTGATTTCTAGGTTAAGATAACACTTATTTATATACTTAGGCTTAGACGGAAGAGAAACGCGTATGCACGAAGGTTTTCTAATGAAGCCACGTATATCACTAAAGCATATATTATAAATAAGGAAATAAAATTTAATATAACCATATAAGTTCCTACGCAAGCATACTTATTCTAAGCTAATATTACTTAGAGATAAGTTTTAAGAAAATCATACCTCTAATGCAATTATGAGTGTCCCTTACTTTTGACAAAAAGTATCAATAGACAACTCCGGTTCTTTCGAGATCTAGTTGGTAGTTTAAGATACCTTCTTAGAAGATGTAATCTTATTACCAAGGAATTCTGATGGCTTGCTTAATATGATTTTAACTAAACAAAATGACAAGAAAGGTTAGTGCATTTTGTAAGATAAAATAAGATGTACGTAAAAAAAAATTGATGTTGTCATCCAATCAACATCCAACAAAAGTGTTCTTAAAACATGGTATTTGTTTTTAGAAAGTCTTCTTTGTAGTTTTCAATTATACACGGATCGTATCAAGTTTTAAAGTACAATATACTTTAAGAAACTTGGTAACGAAGCTCTGGTACCAATTGTGAAAACTAGAAGGGGGGGGGGGTTGAATAGTTTTCCCGATTAAAACTTCGTTTTAAACTATTTAGATCGACTTATGTCAATCTATTTAATGTCTAAGTTGGATGATGATAGATAAGCATATAAGCAAGTAATCTGAAGATAAAGAGTAAGAAACACAAAACCACAACACGAGTATTTATAGTGGTTCGGCTACAAGGACATCTTCCTTGCCCTACTCCACTCCCTGAGTCACCTACTCGAGAGTTCATAAGCACTACACAACACAAGCTCCTTGTGGCGGAGAAGCCTTCACAACGTCACCTACTCTTTTATCCGATACAAGGCTAGACACCGGGTTCTTCCACGAGGTAGATCCAAACCTATCACAACGTCGCCTACACTTTATCCGGTACAAGGCTAGATACCGAGTTCCATTATAAAGGAGGAACTACTACCCAACACTACACAACTACTATCCCAACGGAGACACACTCCTTATATCAGCATCATAAGGATCTCACTATCCTTTAACCCAAACTAATCTATCTTGTACATTGATGCACCATATCGAATGTACACCCTTGGCACCTTTCACTAATGCCTTTGACACGACCCCTTGGCACCTTTCACTAATGCCTTTGACACAAACCTTCGGCACCTTTCACTAATGCCTTTGTCTTGACCCTTCGGCAGCTTTCACTAATGCCTTCGACTTGACCCGTTTGGCATCTTTCACTTATGCCTTCAACACAACACTTCTAAGGAGGGAGGAAAGAACTATCAACAAGATAACTTCAGTAGTCTTGATGATGACGAAGCTTGGCAACCCATGGACTTGAGCTTGCTCGACTTCAAGAGGTTGTGATCTCGCCTTTAAGAGGAACCTAGAGAATCACACAAACACAAAACTACATAGAAAGATCCTTTGGATATGAGGTTAGAGAGTTTACAATACTAAGAGAGAGTATGTGTAAAATGGGTGAGTTGCAAGAGAGAAATGGCTCACTATTTATAGGCAAATTTCTCTACTGTTCCCCGGATCCCACGGATCCCTCCATAGAGGGATTCGGCTAGTGCAATCCAAGGGATCCGCCAGTCTGGGTCAGCTTAAGTCCGGATTTTGGGTTGCAAACTGGGTTATGGGTTATGCACCATGGGTTATACAAGATGCAATGTATCTAGACATTGGATCATGGGTCATGGGTCATGGGTCATGGTCCATGGATACTACCCAACATGCCTTCATGCATGATGTCATGCAATGGGTCATGGGTTATGGATCAAGCTCCATGGATATGGGTCATGGACTTTGGATTTTACCCTACTACATTTATTGTATCTAGTCAATGGGTCAAGTACTTAGATTTTTACCCATTACGTTACCCATTACAATATAAGTATGCACATTTCCATATTATGTAAACACTAGTTGTTATAAATATGTATTTCTATAAAATGTAAACACTATTACTTGTTTAGTGTTTTATATGAAAATGTAAGTGTGTTAGTAAACTATTGGCTCAAACCATTTACGTATTTTATTTGTTTCGTTAAAATGATTTTACGTTTGTTATCGACAAAACATTAGAAGATCGTAAAATATAAATAAACGTTTTTACGGCTTATTTGTATTAACACACACAATAAACCATTAGTAACTCATAAAAAATCAACAATACAAACCTAATCAATTCAATACAATTAGAACTTACCGAAATTATTGAGTTGTTAGGGTTGATGATAATCCTTGAATCAAAGATATATAGACCAATTTGTAGGTTATTTTTAGATTTTTTTTGAATGCATTAAATTCGATTGGTGAGCTGAAACTGAAAATTGAACACTGATTTACAACAAAGAAGCGTATAGAAGGTGATTAATGGACTTGAATACTATACAAAAATAATATAAAGGGGAGCGTTGTCTTGTTTGACTTTGTCAAACATAATTAAAGGTGCATTTGATATTTTTTAATGCACCTTCTTTAGAGTATTTTAGCATACATAATTGGGAAAATACATATAACCTTAACCAAGCACCCCCTAACATTTTAATCTCTTTGCTTCCTTCCTTCCCTCCCTCCTCAGGTGGTTGTTTGGTTTATTTATGCAGAATTCATTATGTTAATTTTATTATTGGTTGGTTTTAGGGTATTCATACTTGGCCTTGAATTTCCACCCCATTTTTAGATAATATTCTTAGCTATAAAAGACAATATTAACCCATTTGACTGTGATGATATTAACAGTCATCAATTTATGCTCATATTATATGCTAATTTTTTTATTACATTTGACTGTTCGTCACAAGGATTTGTGCTTCAAATGTTCTCACTGAATAATTTGGTAGGCCAAGCATAGTTGACATCATTGGCTTATGAGCTTATTTGTGTTTCGGCTTATATTTCATAAGCTCCAATTTTCCGGCTTATTTTGAGACTTGTGGGCTTATATAAGTTTATCATTTATAAGTTTTAAAATAAGCCCGAAAATTGGGATGTGTAAATAGCAAACCTTGGGAAAGAGATTTACTAAAAGCCGAAGTTGTGTCCTTACTAAAGAGATTTACTTGTCTGATTTTAGACTATTTTTCATTGTGATAATTCTGTTATTGATTAAAATGGTTCAGGTATTAGAACAAACCGGGGTATGGTGATAAAGCTGTGAAGGCGCATTCACTTCAGATAACATAACGAAATGAGCATCTTCCCCTCAACAGCTACTACCTTTACGAAACTATTGTGTGTCCCACCACATGACCAAAACAACAACCTTTCAATCCCGACAAAGCCCCATTCTGTATTAACCCGTAGAACATTTGATGAGTCAAGCTTCAGTGCACTTAGCGTCTCGTCATGGACCTCATCCATTGCTCATTATTGCCGAACGGGCCGTTTAGACCATGCTGCTGCTGAGTTCACTCGTATGAGGCTTTCTGGAGCCGAACCCAATCACATTACCTTTGTGACTCTTTTGTCCAGCTGTGCTGATTTCCCGGAGCACGCGCTTTCGTTTGGAGCTTCGGTACATGGTCTTGTATGTAAACTTGGTTATGATACAGATAATGTGAGAGTCGGTACGGCTATTATTGATATGTACTGTAAATGCAATCGTGTTGATCTTGCTTTATTGTGCTTTCAGAAGATGGGTTGTAAGAATAAGGTAACTTGGAATACTCTTGTTTCCGGGTTGATGAGAAATGGCGAAATTAATAGAGCGGTTCGTGTGTTTGATGAAATGCCCGAGAGAGATGTTATTTCATATACATCGTTAATTGATGGGTTCGTAAAGAAAGGTCATTATGAATGTGCGTTGGAGTGGTTTCAAGAAATGCAAGCCTCTGGGGTTCAACCTGATTTTGTTACCATTGTTTCTGCACTCTCTGCGTGTGCAAATTTAGGAGCACTTGGGTTAGGTTTATGGCTTCATCGGATTGTTTTGGAGGGAAATATGATGAGGGATAATGTTCGGATAAATAATTCATTGATTGACATGTATTGTAGATGCGGGTCCACTGAATTTGCAGTTCAAGTATTTCACAGCATGTCTAAACGCAATCTCGTTTCTTGGAATTCAATTATTGTGGGCTTTGCTTTAAATGGAAATCCGCAAGAGAGTCTCAAGTATTTCTATTGGATGCAAAAAGACGGGTTGAAGCCAGATGGAGTGACTTTTACTGGTGCTCTTACTGCGTGTAGTCATGCTGGGTTGGTCGATGAAGGTTTGAAACTCTTTGACATGATGATTAAACATTATAGAATATCCCGAGAATAGAGCATTATGGATGTTTAGTAGATCTTTATAGTCGTGCGAGCTTGTTAGAAGAAGCTTTGAATGTTATAGAGAGTATGCCAATGAAGCCAAACGAAGTTGTATTGGGATCTGTTTTAGGAGCATGCAGAGCGGCTGGTGATATAAGATTAGCCGAAAAGATGATGAGGTTTATTAGTAAATTGAACCCTGGTAGTGATTCAAATTTTGTTCTTCTTTCAAATATGTATGCTGCAGGCGGAGATTGGCACAAGGCGAGCAATTTGAGAAGAAGAATGAAAAACAGGGGTATAGAAAAGAGTCCAGGTGTCAGTTCAATTGAAATTGATGGAATTGTTTATCAGTTTGTGTCTGGTGATCAATCTCACGTGAAGGCAGACCATATTTACAAAATGCTAGACAACCTATCTCATGAACTAATGATCTCGGGGTATCTTCCAGAAGTTAATGCGAGGGAACAATACGAGTGAACTACAAGACTCGTATGCAACTGTAGCAGCCAGGTACATATTATTTTTACATGTACTGCGATTACCTTATTTTTCATTTATAATTTCTGGACCGTCCTTGTTTGATCTTGTAAAACCAGTCCCTTACTATCCGAACTCAACAATTAGGAGTATGTCAAATCTAACACCTTAGAATAACAAGATAGGACAGAACTAAAGTTAAGGCGCCACAACTAGGAGGAAGAAACATAGTTGATAAGTCGGTTAGAAATTACAAGACTTGCAAAACCAGAATCAGCCTCATAACTGTAAGTGGATAACCTGCAAAAAAATCTTGTTTACTATAACATAATCTCATTACAAAAGTTAATAAAATCCCTAGACCCCTACTAATAATTCATATTGAGATGAAATTTAGAAGTTCGTGATCTGTCTTCGTATTTAAGAAGGCAACTTATTTACAATGGAATACCAAAATGACAATGTTTTTCATTTAGATTGTAGCATATGATGAGAAGCATGGACGGAACTATGTAGGGCAGGGAGCCCCCCTCCCAAAAAAAAAAATAATAAATAAAAAATTGAGGCACCTAGTGTAAATATTATAGGTTTTAGGGGTACTTTAGTTGAGTTTACAAAAAAATCTCCGATTCGGCCCTCCCAAAATAAATTCGGCTCCCCCAAAAAAAATGTTCAAGTTCCGTCTATGATGAGAAGGCCTTATTCTCTCTTGAGGCCACCAATATAATTAAAATCCGGTTTTGACTCTTTATGCTCTTTGGCTCCCGTGCACGCTAGCTAAAGGTACTTGAGAATTGGAGACTTTAGCTCAAGGCATGTGCTTCATGGCTTGCCATAAAATTTATGTCCCACAAGTCCTTGGTGTTTTAACAATGAGTAAATTGCAAAACACATCCGTGTGGTTTCTCCAAATCGCAAGCGAAGTCCCTATAACTTGGAATGTGCAGGTGCAAGTCCGTGTGTTGAACTTTTGGTTCAATTTTTTGTCCCCGGACAAAGTGAAATGACTGAAATACCCATATTCAACCTTTTACCGTGATGAGGGTATTTCAGTCATTTACTGAAAGTTCCCCGGGGAGCACAATTCGAGGTTATAGGGACTCCGCCTGTGATTTAGACAAGATACGCGCACGGTTTTTGCAATTTACTCTTTAAAAAGTAACTATGTTTTTTTTTTTCCTCCCCCTATCATTAACACATGCAAAAAAGAAAGTACCAGCTACATTTTGGGTAGTATATTTTAAATTTTGGTACATCTAAACTTTTGTGTCCATACGAGTTTGATTTTGTTGTTGGGCTTTAGCCCATTGGATAATGGTCAACTTCTTCTAATTTCAAAACAAATAGAAGTTATGTTTAAATTTAATACATGTTGAATACTGTCCATGTTGTTACAGAGGTAACCGTTGGGTAACGGTCATATACCTCTCTATAAAGTAATATTCCTTGTTCACCTATACACGTAGGCACTCCCTCAATTGAGTTTACGTTATACCATTGATTACCGTTACCCAACGGTCATTTAAACCATTATCTTTCTATAAATTGAAGATAATTCTGACACACAGTTACACACATTCTTTATCCATCTTCCAATCCTACCATCACATTTTTCATTCTTCTGGCGTGCCTACCTCCTAATTAATGTGCATCACTTTTGTAATTCATTATGTTTTTTTGTCCTTATGACCATCATAAGGCTGCTACAGGTATAATTGGATGGAGAAACGTTGCAGCGAAAATTGTCCGTCCACTATTGGCTCATAAAGTCTCTAAAGAAATAGGTGTGAAGAAACATTTTCCCTTTGCTTATTTCAAACTTTTTACATATATATCTTTCTATATTCATCTTATACATTGTGATTAAACCTGGTTTATCATCAGGATTTCATTCGTCAAAAGTCAAACATGGCGTGGGGAAATCAAATAATATACTGAGTGCATCATGTATGATGGCCGGTCGTCTAGCAGGTCATTTATCCTATGTGACCAGCAAGGTTTGTTTTGTTATTTAATAGTATAATTTTGTAATTTTATAGTGATATTGTTACTAACTGCTTCTCTATGCTATAGGAACGGCTCCGTGAAACACAATCTGGATGTTGTTTCCGCCAATATTCATTCGGATCAGGCCAAGACTATCTATTTGATCATTGATGAATCTCTGTGTAAGTGATTTCTCATTGCTTATAAAACCATCATTTCCAATAACTGCATTTGTTTATAAATTTAACTTGGGCTTATGGATTTTATATGTGTTAATAATCAGGTCAATGCTCCAATCGAGATTGCGCACATATTTCCACGTGAAGACTTGTTCAAGCTTGCTATGAACGAGATCAATTATGCGTATCGTCAAATACTTGAAGCTCCGGAATTGGATAATATAATGTGATTTTTTGTAAATTTAACTTGGGCTATGGCTTTTATATGTGTTAATAATCAGGTCAATACTCCAATCGAGATTGCACACATATTTCCTTGTGAAGACTTGTTCAAGCTTGCTATGAACGAGATCAATTATGTGTATCGTCAAATACTTGAAGCTCCCCGAATTGGATAATATAATGTGATTTTTTGCTTACGTTTCTCTAAGTTTAATCACTACGCTTTTCAGAGCTTATGTTTATGTATGTTCCATTTATTAGAACAGTCATGTTTCTCTGTTATAAGAAAGGCCATTTTTGATGTTTCGATTTACTATTTATGTAAATATGTATTCATATATAATTTTTGATAAGTTACTAGCTAACAATTAACAAAAATAAAACCATATATTACAATATTTAGGATGTGTCTGGGTTTGTTGCTATAAAAGGAAAATATAAATGAGTTTAATAGTATAACATAAATAACCATGTTGAAACCTTATTTTTAAATGCTTATCTAATATGAAATCAAAGTACTATATTGGTTAAGACAACATACACATTCACATATTGGTGCTAATGACAACAAATTTTCTTATAAATGTTAATGTGTTTCATTGTCCTGTTGAATTTTGGTTTGGGTCATATTTGGATGGGCTAGACTTTAAATGGGTTGTGTCTGACTTTACCATAAACTAAAGTCAGCAAACACATTCAAATCTCTTTCAAACACACTGACTTGGGTCATATTTGGGTCATTTACATACATTCACATCTGTTTCAAATATAGTAAACAAGAAAGTTTGATACAAAAGACAATCTTCATTTCATTCATAATCATCCATCACAGAAGACAACATTGACTTTTACATAAAATTAAGTCAACAAACTAAACACAAATTGATGATTAAATCTGGCGAGTGGTGCTTTAATTTTAAGACTATTTGGACAGAACAGTTTGAAAACATATTGCTGATAGTGATTGCATTCATGAATTATTTAAAGTTAGACAAACTTTTCTATTTACATTTTGTTTAATAGGATGATGACATAGAATTTGATTAAACTGTGTAATGTTCGGTGCATTGCATTGTGACTGTTTTGCGTATAGGAAATAGATACCGGTGTGCAGTGACGTGTCAAAGCATCAAATCTTGTGCAGTGACGTGTCAAAGAATCAAACCATATATAGTTGAATGCATTGGAGATGCCCTGCAGCCAAAGATGCTTTTACAAAAATTCTTGGAAAACGCAAGCACTGGCCTCTGATAGTAGTGTGCATGAAAAGCAAGGGAACAAACGGGGAAGATGGAGTTTGTGGGCTCACAATATGGAGAGGCGGATGGTGAAAAGCGTTTGAAACATGGCGTGTGTGTTGATGAAAAGTAGCCAACAAAGAATGGTGTGTGTGTCAGTGAAAAACACTTAAGATCCTTGGTTTCTCACAAGAGGAAAGGGTTCAAACCTTGCTAGGTACGTACATTTGGAGGTGGAGAAGGGTTAGAAACGGTCTTAAGATTAAGAGGCCCGTCCTCCTCGGGTAACCTGAACAGGAAAAACCTTATCTAATGCGTGCACTTTGGCATTTTTGTGAAATCAACTCATTTTATCACGGTACCCATACTATTCCATTATGATTCATTCTATCCGATACATCCCCAGGCTTCGGCAGTTTTGTGAAATCAAGTCATTCACGGTGCCCATACTCTTCCATTATGATTCATGCTACCCGATGGATCCCCAGGCTTTTTTACAACTTCACATCACATCATCCAACCAATAAACCCTATCTTATATAGGTAGCAATTTAATTTGTTTTTTATTAGTTACTTTGCACATATTACACTTTACATCATATGCTACCCTTTTGTAACCTTTTAGAGTACATTACCGGTTCAGGATTCAAAATAGTGCAAGAATTTTTATAACTTCAACCTAGATGATTACAAATTTATGCTAATCTTACCATCAAATATTGTTCCAACAGGAAACAAAATCCAATAAAGTACAATATCATATTCACATAGTTAAAAACTGAGTATTTTACAATCCAGCCGACAAGTCACGCATCTGTTGAACCAATGACATATGGGTTCAAGACTTGTCGTTAAATAACCAAGTATTTAATATTTTAATGTTACAGGGAAAAAAAAGTATACAAAAAATAAGACTCGCCAGTTAAGCCGGAACAGTGAACTTATAGGATGCATACGAAAGAGAAGATAAACCCCAGCTATGATGAATAAGTTCAGCTTTGGAATTTGCACCTGACGCACCCATGGCAACATGCAACGGGTAGAAATGGTCAGGCCATGGGTGAGCCACGGTTGCATGTGGAGCCTTTTCCTTATAGTCATTCACATCCTGATACCTTCCATCAATTAGTGCTTCTTTGAGCCACGCATCAAACTCTTGGGCCCATGGTTGCACTGAAGTGGTGTTGCGCAGCATTTTGAGGTTGTGGGTGGTGGCTCCTGAACCAACAATGAGAACCCCTTCGTCTTTGAGGGGTGCTAATGCTTTACCCATGTTGTAATGGTAAGTGGCGTCTTCGTTTGTTTGGACTGATAATTGACACACTGGAATATTGGCTTCTGGATACATAAGCATTAATGGGACCCATGCACCGTGGTCGAGACCACGTTTCTTATCCTCGTCAACCCTGTCAAACCCGGAAGACATGAGCAATTCCTTGACCCTGTTTGCCAGTTTTGGAGCTCCAGGTGCTGGGTACTTGAGCTGGTTTTGAAACAAATTTCAGGAGGTTAGTTGAGATACTACACATACATACATTATCCAAGCGAGAGAATACAGCTAACAAACGGGGTTAGTGCATTCATATGATCAAGTCATTTACATTTCTGTGAACCTTTCTTGTGCTGCTTGTTTATATTTCAAAACTCAAAACGTTCATTTGCATATACATAACTACACATAAACTATTTCTAAGTGCATTTCAATTTCAAACAACCACAAGCCCCGCCCGATTTATTGTCATCAATCCCCTATTTCACAAGTTCATACTATATAATTTTTTTTAACTCTCCAACAACATACCCTTTGAAAACTACACTCGTGACATCGAGTTAAATCTGTTACCATTAATGGATACCCTAAAGAGTGAAAACAGATTTACAAACATCATTCTTGTCAATTTGTCAAATAGCAACCACCGCACAAGGGAATGTACGAAAAAAAAAATGGCATTTGCAGTTTATGATGTTTTCATGAGCAAAGGAACCATCACTGTTGTTGTCATCACATTTGTGCGTTTTTTCCTAACCAGAGAACAAGAAACAAAAGTATGCTTATGAATTACCGTTCTGGTTTATTTCCGCCCACAACTACCAGTAATTAGTTAATTTCCATCAAAATGATAAAATAAGGATTATGGTTGAAAAGTCCACTTCGTCATATAGGTGATTACGGACTTCACATCACATCTTACCTACCCTAACCTACCAAACAATCCAAATCTTGATCACTTTGACTTTACGAAATATAATCAGATTCACAATCAATTAATCATAAACCAGTTATCTCAACTCCAAATTGCAATACCAAAACTTAAACCTATCTAAACACCTCCTAAACAATATAAGATTTACTCTAACGTAAAGTGGCGGATTCGGAACTAAAAGTCATGAGATGCATTTTATATACAAAATTCTAGGACAAGGTGCATTTCAAAAAAAAAAAAAAAAAGGTATAGTCGACATAATTCTAGAAAAATAAATAAATAAATTATGTGGTTCACGGGCACCCCCTCGTTCCGCCCCTACTCTAATCAGGGTAGAAACTTTATAAATTACACCCTCCATTCCCAAATAATTGTCTACCAACAAAAAAAACGCAAAGTTAAAAAAAAAAAAATTGATTTGCTACATCCACATAAACTTTCCACAAAAAATCCTCACTCGTTGACATGTCAAAGAGTGATTGGTTTTTTGTACATTCCAGAAAAAACCCCATTACGTGGAAAGTTTATGTGGCCCTAGCATTGCTAAAAAAAAACATAATTATTACTCAATTATTTTCTATCTTTTATGGAGTACTTTTTTTTTTTTTACAAAATGACAGTTTTACCCTTATTAATGTTATCTTTAAAGTTTGTAATATTAATTTCAACTAATGGCCAATATAGCAAACTTAATGAATCGATATTAATCTATCTATAACTGAATGGAATCGGGATCTCGAGTTTATTAATTAAGGCATGATATAAAAAAAGAAAAAAAAAAAACTAAAGAGAGGGTTATAGAAATAAGTACCTGGTACATTTTTTTAGGGAAATTATAGAAATCATAGATGGTATCATTAGGACCATCAGAAACAACGTTAACAGTGGGATAAGTTGTCTCCCAATGCCCAGAAATGACAAGAATAGAGCTGGGACGAGGAGCATACACTTTCTGCTGAAAAGATTGAAGGAAATGACGAGCTGGCATAGTTTCATCAATAGATAAAGTTGGAGATCCATGTGATATGTAAAAAGTCTCGTGTATTTTGCTTATTGTGTTCATCATTTTTTGGTTGTTGAAAATATGAAAGTGAATTTGGATTGATTTGGTGGTTGGTGTATGGATTTTATATAGGAGTTGAAATGGTTACCTACCAATATGGTTATTGATTTTTCGCGAGTCATTGCTTACGATACGGTGACCACATGTGTAATGTATGTAGACGCGAACACGTCTTTCACACATCTAAGTTTCATTAACTTATACTCAAAGTAGTATTATTTTATAGCAACAGATTTTTTCATGTTTTGTTCTAATTTACCTACCAAACTTGTTTAGCTAAATAAAAAACTGTTTTGCTACATGTACATCATTTCCGCTAAAATATATTAATGATTTAATTATTAGGTGAAAGATAAAGATATGTAACATATCTACATAGTGTATTTTGAAAATTACCATTGTACGTAATATATTTTTAAATTTGATACAATTTACGTAATATGACCGGTTACAGTAGGATCTGCGGTTTAAGTTTAAAATTGACATGAATGGTCACGCGACTTTGCGTTGACTTTCATCGATCATCACGTGACTTTTTTTCACTTATAAAAGTTACAATAATGGTCCTTATGGTTTGAAAAAAATTGAAAAAAAAAATTCAAAAAACATGAAGAAAAAATGTCCAAAAAAAGTTGGAATTTTTTCGCAAATTTGAAAAAAAAATAAAAATAAATTTTGAGAAAAATATTGGGAAAAAAAAATTTCCAAAAACAAAAATTTTGAAAAAAGATTTCAAAAAAAATTCCAAAAAAAAAATCGCAAACACTTTTTTTTTTCAAAAAAAAAAAGAAATTGGAATTGTTTTTTCTAAGTTGTTTTTTCGAAATTTGGACATATTGAAAAAAAAAAAGAAACAGAAAAAGTATTTCGACATGTTGAAAAATTTGGAAAAAAAATTTCAATTTAAAAAAAAAAAAAAAAAGTTGAAAAATATATTTTTTAATGAAATTTTTTATTCAAATTTTTTCAATTTAAAAAAAAATGAATTTTTTTTATATGTTGAAATACTTGTTTTTCAATTTTTTTTTAATATGTCTAAATTTCGAAAAAAATCTTTTTGTAAAAAGAATTTCGAAAAAAAACAATTTGGAAAAAAAATTCCAATATCCTTTTTTTTTTTAAGTATTTTCGAAAAATAAAATTGGATTTTATTTTTTGAAATCTTTTTTCAAAATTTGTTTTTTTATTTATTTTTTTCAAATTTGCGAAAGAATTTCAATTTTTTTTTGGAATTTTTTTTTCAAATTTTTTCAAACCATAAGGACCATTATTGTAACTTTTATAAGAGAAAAAAGTCAAAGGATAACCGATGAAAGTCAACGCAAGCCACATGGACTATTCCTGTCAATTTTCAAACTTGGAAACCTGGTATCCTACTAGAACCCGGTCATATTACATAGATTGTACCAAATTTGAAAATATATTGCGTACAATGGTAATATTCAAAGTACATTGCGTAGATCGTGTGTTTTGAATAAATATGTTATGTATCCTTATCTTTCACCCTTAATTATTTAAATGGTCTTTGTAGTTTGTCGGGTGTAACAAAAATCGTCTGTAGACTTTTTTTGTTCGGATCCTCGTCCGTTTTATACGTCTTAGTCCGTTTTATGCGTTTTTGTCCATTTATACATTTTCTTACATTTATGTACGTTTTATATGTTTTTTTACGTCTTTATCCGTTTTTATACATAAAGCTTCAAAAGTATTATTTGGATTGTCATTTTAAGGGTCAATATGGACTGTTAAAAATTGAGTAAATATATTGTTTGATTTTTTTTCGTGCTTTTTCCAATGATGTGCTCGGAGCATTTTTATGACTTCGTTTGAACCTCGAAAAACGCAAAAATGTCATTGAAACTCATCCGAAAATCACCGTTTTTGCTTTGTTTTCAAATCCTTGTACTTGCAAGACATAATAAGACATATATAATTTGACATATTTAATGGCTATTCGTCCGAGTTGGCATATTTTTAGATATAAAATGATGTGTGTTTTAGCACACATCACTTTCTAACAAGGAAAAGAGGCTCAGTTTGTCTTTCTAATAAAGTTGATTCTTGCAGAAACCCTTATGGGTGTGGATCAATTTACTAATAAAAGAACAAAACCACGTTTACGATTTTAATGTCGCATTAATACTATCAAAAGAATTAGCAAAATTTAATTTTAGTATTTTCGATAATTAAACCCTTAAAGAAAATTAAATACCCATAGTTTAATAAGCATAAATCAATTAATTTCCTTAAGGCTAAGACCCTAATTGATGTATTACCATTACATCAGCTGATCTGCTAGTAATGATAGTACTCAATAAGGTAAGTGTCGACCAATAATTGCAAATTCTGTTTAATTCCTAGTTCATTATGGGACTTACTAATGGCAATAGTGACAATCACATAGTGTTATGTAAGCATGTTTCATCTCATCTTATACCTTGGGTTAAGGGTCTCACCATGTAACTCAATTAAGTTGTCCAATAAAGAACTGTAAATCATTCCAAACCGTCTCACGATAAGTGAAAATTTACCTTGGATTGCAATCTATCTACGTCTCACGCAAAGTAAATTGCAATTACAAGTGTTCTTACAATTGGATGACATTAACTTAATTTTTCAAAGGGTATATATTAAATTTGATGTGTAATCAAATATGAACGAAGAAGCATGAATACATCTTTGTATCATAAGTTTTAATTAAAAAAAAAAACAAAAAACAAAAAACTTTTACTCAATTTTGTTCTTTTATTATGGTGTATGTCTTTATGTGACCATACACTATAAATAGCCATTCGTTAATTGTAAATATATTTATCGATAAAAATAATAAGACTTTAAGTTAGAAAACATATTATAAACTAATAAATCTTGCTAGTCTCGTCTGGGAGCTAATTACCGTGTGAAGCCAACCACTATCGACATATAAGACTTTACAAGATAATAGTTCATAATAAATCAAACTTCATAATTATTAGTCAAGTTTATTTATTTTTCTAAAAACACCTTTTGTTTTGATCATGAGTCATAAGAAATAATAAAGCAAATTAAATAAACAAATACAATTAATAATTAATAACATGCATAATTAAAATCAAGGGAAAATTGCATGAAAAGTCATCATACTTGGCACTTATTGTCATTGTATGTAGCGAACTATTTTTTATCGTTGTGACACTAACTTTTTGGGGCGTCTATCGTGTATGTCGGTGACTTGTTTAACTTGTTGTAGCCGGTCATGTTAACGACCGTTAACTTTTTATTGCATCGTTAGTCCTTTTCGTACATTTTTTAACGATCGTTATTATATTATTGCACCGTTAGTCATTTACGCCCGTTTTTACGTTTTCGTCCGTTTTGCACTTTTCCGTCCGTTTTGCACGGTTTAGTCCGTTTTACGTTTTTGTCCGTTTCGCCGTCCGTTTTACGTTTCGCTCGTTTTAAATCGTTTTACGTTTTCGCTCATTTTTACGTTTTCGTCCGTTTTACGTTTTTCGTTTTACATGTTTTGCAGGTTTAGTCCGTTTTACGTTTTCGTCCGTTTTACATTTTTGTTCGTTTTACGTTTTAGTCCGTTTTACGTTTTTTTTTTTTTACGTTTCGTCCGTTTTAAACATTTTTTCGTTTTACATGTTTTGCGGTTTCTTCGTTTTACGTTCCGTCCGTTTTACACCTTTTGTTCGTTTTTACGTTTTAGTCCGTTTTACGTTTTTTTGTTTTACGTTTTCGTCCGTTTCGCGTTTTTCGTTTTACATGTTTTATACGGTTTCGTCCGTTTTACGTTCCGTCGTTTTACACCTTTTGTTCGTTTTTACGTTTTCGTCCGTTTTACAGTTTTTCGTTTTACGTTTTGCTCGTTTTGGTTGTTTTACTCGTTTTCGTCCGTTTTACGTTTCGCTCGTTTCGTAGGTTTTACGTTTCGTGCGTTTCGTCCGTTTTACGTTTTACGAAAGAATATGATAATTCTAAGGGG
Organism: Chrysanthemum lavandulifolium; assembly: GCA_022545495.1. NCBI lineage: Eukaryota > Viridiplantae > Streptophyta > Magnoliopsida > Asterales > Asteraceae > Chrysanthemum > Chrysanthemum lavandulifolium. Next base: position 206,417,905 of record CM040246.1, read on the forward strand.
GCGGCGTGTAAAACGGAAAACGTAAAACGGACGGCGGAAAACGTAAAACGAAAACGGACGGTAAAACGGCGTGTAACGAACAAAACGTAAAACGGGCGAAATCGTTTAAATGGACGGCGTGTAAAACGAATGAAAACGTAAAATCTGGCGAAACGTAAAACGTGTAAAACGTAAAACAAAAAACGTGTAAACGGACGAAAACGTAAAACGAACAAAACGTGTAAACGGACGAAACCTCGCAAAACATGTAAAACGAAAAACGTAAAACGGAAACGTGTAAAACGGCACGGCGGCGTGTAAAACGTAAAACGACGAAAACGCGGCGGACAAAACGTAAAACGGACGAACCGCGCAAAGCGGACGGAAAAGTGCAAAACGGACGGCGTGTAAAAATCTGGCGTGTAAAACAAAAAAACGTGTAAAACAAAAAACGTGTAAGCGGACGGCGTGTAAAACGAACGAAACGTGTAAACGGACGAAACCGCAAAACATGTAAAACGAAAAACGAGTAAAGCGGACGGCGTGTAAAAAGCGGCGGCGTGTAAAAGCGTGAAACGGCGGCGTGTAAAACGGACGGCGTGCGAAACGACAAAACGTGTAAACGGACGAAACCGTGCAAAAACGGACGGAAAAGTGCAAAACGGACGAAAACGTAAAAATCTAAGAAAACGTAAAACAAAAAAAAAGCGTGTAAAAAAAAACGTAAAACGGACGAAAACGTAAAACGAGCAGCGTGAAAAGCGGACGGCGTGTAAAAGCGAAATAAAACGTGTAAAACGGACGAAAACGTGCAAACGGACAAAAGCGTGTAAAACGGACGAAACCGCGCAAAAGCGGACGGAAAAGTGCAAAAGCGGACGGCGTGTAAAATCTGGCGTGTAAAACAAAAAACGTGTAAAACGGACGAAAACGTGTAAGCGAGCGAAACGTGTAAACGGACGAAACCGCAAAACATGTAAAACGAAAAAAGCGAGTAAAGCGGACGGCGTGTAAAAAGCGGCGGCGTGTAAAACGTCACAAACGGCGGCGTGTAAAACGCGGAAACGCGTGCAGCGGACAAAACGTGTAAAACGGACGAAACCGTGCAAAAGCGGACGGAAAAGTGCAAAACGGACGAAACGTAAAAATCTAAGAAAACGTAAAACAAAAAAAACGTGTAAAAAAAAAAAGCGTAGAAACGGACGGCGTGTAAAACGAGCGGCGTGTAAAACGGACGAAACCGCAAAACATGTAAAACGAAAAACGTGTAAAGCGGACGGCGTGTAAAAACGGCGGCGTGTAAAACGTGCGAAACGGCGGCGTGTAAAACGGACGGCGTGCGAAACGGACAAAAGCGTGTAAAACGGACGAAACCGTGCAAAAGCAGACGGAAAAGTGCAAAACGGACGGCGATGTAAAAAGCGGGCGTAAATGACTAACGGTGCGATAATATAATAACGGTCTTTAAAAGCAGACGAAAAGGACTAACGGTGCAATAAAAAGTTAACGGTCGTTAACATGACCGGCTACAACAAGTTAAACAAGTCACCGATACACACAATAGCACGCTCCCAAAAAGTTAGTGTCACAATGATAAAAAAAATAGTTCGCTACATACAATGACAATAAGTGCCAAGTATGATGACTTTTCATGCAATTTTCCCTAAAATCAACTAATAACATGTGTATATTTAAATAAGGTTGTCACTTATTTTCGATCTAGGTACAAAGTGGATCACATACATCGATTTAAAAAATCGATTGCGTAAGCGCTACAATAACTATATACAATAAACACACAAAGTTGATAACATAACAATAAAGATGGAGTCTTCACCAACTTTAGAATTTATTAAATATGTAGTAATTATGTGTCATACAATTAATTTACTAATATATCTTAATTAATTAACTCATCGTTAAATAAACCATGTTCAAACAATTAACAATTAATTTAACAAATAATATCTAATATCAAGATTCAAGATGCATAACAAAACATGCACGTTTTTATCATGGATCACATATTAACCATTAATTCAACACATATTAACAATTAATACAAGTAACAAGATCGCATAACGTCAAATAATCATTAATTATACGTTATTAAACACATAAAAATGCATGCAACTTAGGTTAGGGTTTGATGTGCTCCAACAAGCTTTAAATTTATGAACAAGAATTACCGGTTAACTAGAAACACACGGGCAAGTATACCCTTTTCGTGTATAGTTAGGGGTTGGTAAGTCAAGGTCGTCCCAAGAGACTTGGTTGCACTCAAGTATTGTTTGATTGTCTAAGCAAGTAACAAAGGTGGTGGTTATGATTGTCAGGCATCAAACCACCAAGAAAAGCAATTATGAAAGCATTATGTAAGCACACAAAGAACATACATGTTTGGACAAATGATCACAAGGATATTAGGATGTATAGTTTGGAAAACATATTATCAAAGGTAATCTTTTCAACCTATAAAACCAAAAATACTAGTCTAGCGTTTTATAAATCAATTATGCATAAGCCTCAATCAATTGGTCATGTCATGAGCCTATGCCTAAACCAACAACAACAAAGAATCCTTTTGACCTATAGACTTTGATGTTATTAATTTGTGAAGTTCCATTTACTTGAAAGATGATGAGAACACATATTCAAGAGACTCCTTTTCGACCTTAATCTCAATTAAACCTTTACTTGTTTTGTTTATTAAGTTTCTTGCACAATCGTCACAAGGTACAAGACCAAAATATTTCGTCGACTAATGAATTGAAACTAATCACTATTGAGAATCCTTTCGGCCTCTAAACTCAACAATAATCAACGAAAACAATAAACAAGGACAAGTTCCAATTTAACAAAATATAATATTTTTCATCATAAACCAAACAAACACTAATAAAATCCAAACATCCTTTTATCACAAATTCTCATAATGACCAAACAAGTATTAAGAGATTATCATTATCAAACACATCACATGAAACATAAAGAAAACAAACATGAAATAACCAAAAAATGAAATATAAAGTTCAACATCTTGATAATAATAAGGTTTACCCAAGTAGCAATTACAATGAGTAAAGAATAGGAATTATAGCAATCCTACAAGCCTCCAATCAACCGGTACACGTTCTAACCACACTGGAGAATCGCTCCAACACTTCTTAGTTGTACATGGATTCATCCTCTATGAATGGTAGGGTGAATAGGGTCTTTCGAGTTTAGAGAGTTGTAGAAAATCTGCCCTTATGGTGTGTGACAACTGGAAAATTTAGGGAGTTTATTTTAGGTAACCGCATTACGTTAAACTAAACCGAGCTTTGCCTTTAACACTATTTTTATAAACCATGACTTGATTTTATATCGTCTATTGGTTTTTATGATTTATTTCATTATTAAATGAGTTATCGTAAGAGTTTTAACTCTATTTGGTAGGCACTATTCGATTCGGCACTAGAAAAGCCTAAAACAAGAATTATCGTAACTTTTAGACCGTAATTCGAAAATTGACAAATAAATAGTCAAAACCTGTGGAAAAACGTAAATAACGATGTTGGAAAGTTGAATAAATGTTGTGGGACACTCGGGGGACAATTTATGAGCTCGGGAATGGGTAAACGGGATAGTTACGAAAAATAACAACTCCGACCCTCCTCTTTTTGCTTGACGGGCCGCCCCCCCTCCAAATTAATTATTTTTGAGGTCCCTAGCTCCTATGTATAAATACCCACCCAATACCTCATTTCACCTCATTCGTTTCTCTCTCTGAAAACACACATATCACCATTTCTCTCTCTAACTTCTCTCACTAAAAACCCTAACACCACCACCCCACCACCGCCGGCCATTTTCCGGCCACCGCCGCCCACCGGCGCGTCACCCACCACCACCATCACCATATTGAAGCTCTATTTCTCCTCTTTCCAACCATATATTACAAGCTCCATTTGGGCTTCATTAACACCTTCAAATTCAAGGATTAAGATTCGTACCTTTAGGGTTTCAAAGGGCTTTTGCAATTGGTCATTAGATAAGGTAAATGGAACATGTTTTGAGCTTGATTGGGCTATAATAACCCACGAATTGATAATTAGGGTTTCGACCTAATTATAATTTTTGGGGCTTTTAGGTGGAACATGAAATTAAAGCTAATTAGTGACTAAGTAAACAAGTAATTAGTGTCTGGTACATGTGTGGTGTATTAATTTGATAGGTTTGTGCATTTAGGGTTTAGTTGCATATTTTTGGTTAAGATAGTTGATGGGTTTTGTGTTTGGTTAATGTTTGGAGCTTGAATAATTGGATTTGGATGTTGTGGAAGTGATTTGGATGTGTTTGGATTGGTTTGGGATGGCGTACGAACCACCATGGTCACGTACGTGACCCATGGGTTGGTGTACGTGACCCACTTGGGTCATGGGTCCGAGTCTGGTCGAATTGGTAGCTTGTTGATTGGTATTGTTGAGGTTTGGATGAGACGCGTGGAGCCGAAAAGCTTCTAGAGCTTGTTTGGTTCACGTGGTCTTGACCGTGACCGTGTCATGACCATTAGGGTCATAACATTGGTTTCGAGTACTTTTGGTTAATTGATTGGTTGGCGAGATTGTTTTGAGTTGGTTTGGTTTGAATTACGATATTGTGACATTTAATTTGGACTTGATATATATATTGTTGACTTTGAGCTACGTCGGTGTTACTTTGACTTTTTAGTCAATAGTTGACTGCGACAAAGCCGTAACATGGATTTTAGTATAATTTGGACTATTGATTGATTAAAAGCCTAGAAGTTATGACTCGTGCTTGTGGACTCGAAACGAATAACGATATGAGCTTAATATTGGAATTTGACGAAATATATATAAACATGAAAATGCTAACAGAACCATGAAATGTAAATAATAATGGGCTTTTGTACCAAAAATGTCGATAACAAGTCTTATCTTGTTATTTACTATTTTTAAACGGAAACTAACGACTAAATTGGAAAGGTTTTGCAATAAATAAACAATTAACGTTTCGAGTACACGTTTATCAATAAATGTCAATTGTGGATATTTAATATTGGTTTAAGTATTTAATTGCTTACGTTGTGTGCATGGGTTACGGATAACCTATCATTAATAGGGTTGATCCACGTAGGTAGTGGACTTATTGGGTTGACGAATCTAATAAGAGCCCGCTAGGTACGTTGGGTAACCTTAATAATGGGTGACTTATCCTTATGACTCTTTAGGATACGATTGATTTATGGGATAATAAGCGACACGAATAAATAAATGAGTTTATCGAGTTGACGAATTCGATAAGGTCTACTATTTATTCTGAAACTTATTGAACTATGGAGCTTATCGTTTAGAGGTCTCATTGTGTCGCATTGAGTTATATATTGGTTGTTTGAGTGCATTCATGGCATCATATTGAGTCGATACACCCACATGAGGAATACCAAACACTAGGATTAAATGGTGAAACGAGACGTTTTTGGAAATAAATAAATGGAATATATTGGGGTAGACAACGTTGATTTTGAGGAATATGTGTATTAAAGTTGGTCTACATTAATAGGTTGTGCCGAGTCGATAGTTGTTGTCTTTGTGATATTGTTATCTTACGCTAGTGTTTATTTGTGTCTTTGATTGCTCGAGGTGAATTTCATAGCCCCACTTTTATATACGCTTTAACTACGTTTTGAACTATTTTGGGGTGAGAATCATCTCTATTTTTTGGACCGTGAAAACTATTTGGATTTGCTTATGTGTTTGTTGTATAGATAGGTATGCGGTAGTTGTTGCCTTAGACTAGGTTAGACCGTTGCCTAGCTAAGAAGAGACTTCTACCTCGACCTAGTCCGGGTTGGCAATTGTTCTAGATTTTGCCACAACAAAGGTCTTTGGACTAGAGTCGCGGGACCCAAGTAATCCACGGATGCGGATTTGATTTGAGATCCGGGTAGGATCATGTGTGAAACGGTATTTATCTATCTTAGGTCTTGCATAGCAAATCAACTCCTATTGGTCCACTATGATTTTGTTGAACTTAAACCTATGAACTCACCAACAGAAGTCGACCTTTTAGCATGATTTCTCGGTATTTGAGAGATGTTTGGATTACTTGATCGGTGGAAGCTTGGCATGGAGGTGTGGTTCAAGGATCATTTCGACTGATAAACTATGGGGACCTATTTTATTAAACTATGTTTTGGGCCTAATAATTATACTTTCGGATGAAATGTTTGAATATTTGATTTGGGATTGGTTTTAAATGGTTAAATGGTTATCTTTTGCTATACTTGTATGCGATACCAATCCAAAAGTAACGCCCGAAAACTTGATTAAGTCTTACTGCACTCGAGATTTGGGGTGTTCTGATTGGTATCGAGCTCAAGGTTATAGAGAATTAGGTATTTTATAAACCCTAAACTATAACCACTTTTGAGAAAAATTGATCCTCGACCGATGCACGCCCGCTTGCCAAGCCGAAGCTTCTTATTTGATTATGGTATGAACTACGAATTGAATTATGAGATGATATGTTAAGGGATATTGTGAACTGATTATGGAAACGTTATGATATGGAGATATGATTATTGATTTTGGAAACGAGATACGATTATTGGTTTTGGAAAATGAGATATGATTATTGGTTTTGGAAAATGAGATATGATTATTGGTTTTGGAAAGTGAGATGTGATTATCGAGATATTACGGAATTTGATTTGAGTAAACGGTATATTATGATTTTGGAGTTTTAACTCGATTGATTTGACATGTGACTATGTGATGGAACGAAACTTATGATTTTGAACTCGATTGATTTGATATGCGATTATGTGATGGAACGGAACTTATGTGTTTTATGTAAAGGCATATTTTGAGTAATGTGGTACCTACACTTTTAAAAGCTTTCATTATGTGATATATGTTTTGGGTTAAGTTGATGCGCTTATTAAAACTAGTTGTTTATGAACACTGTTAGGTTCCCATATTCATAACACAAGCATCAATATGTAAGAAAGATAGATAAGATGATCTGTTGAACAAAACAAACACTATGCGTATGATATGTGAGAAGAGTTATGCGTAGATAATGAAATGTAATGAACAACCAACCCTCAAGTGGGGGTTTAAAAGCATTATTTATAGGAAGGAACTAGGGCAACATGCAAGTTCCCTTCCTTTCCTTTATGGGCTTGGGCCAAGGCTCATGGGCTTTCTACATAAGCCTTGGCATGATTACTAACATAAAAGCCATAATTAAGCTAACTATTACATATTAATTACTAACACTTGAATTCTAGTTTAGGAGTGATTCCAACAATCTCCCCCTAAGTGTTAGTGATTAATAATATAAATGTTGAAGATGCTGATGTAATAGTAGCTTTGACGTCTTCTGACATTCTTCTTTCTTGTGAGAAGAAGTGCCTTGATTCGAACAATCTCCCGAGTCTAGAGAAATTGTTTCCTTTGAAAAGTTACGCTTTGATGTCATCATTTTCTTTGTTACGTGATCTTTGTTCTTTGTGATGGTAGTGATAGTATGTTGTTGTTATCCGCATCGTCGACTCCATTGCTCCAAAGTCTCCATGTCTTTCTTCAACATGCTCACACGCTCTTTAACGTTGGATTTCGATCGATGTAGTTCTCTTAGTCTTTAAACTTTGTAGATTCTTTGACATTGATGAAGAATCATTACGACTTTGTGTTGCCTTTTGAGAGAACTTCCATTAGTGACGTTGTTGGTATGAGCATGAGAAGAATCGCACGATCGATCCGCTCCGGAGCTTCCATAAGAAAACATAAGAATGGCTAGTGATAAGCGGTTCCGGCGACTTACAAGTTTGAACTTGAGTGTTAACATCATAGTGTGAAAACACAACTCTAATTCTCACAAAGGCGTTCACGAACCGGAGTCCCACAAGTGAGATAACGCGATGTACCAAGTACATCTACGGTTCGAGATAGTCGTTGAGGTACACCAAAGCATCACCCCATTGTAGACCATTTGAGACACACTAAGCGTAATCCACGGGAGTTACCGTGACTGCTTTGTCGAGGTGTTTGATGTTGACCTGGCGGAGTTTCCATTCAATCACCGAGGATCACATGTGTGAACCTCTCATAAATGTTCTCGACAAATTGCTAAGATCTATGAAGGACTCGATATTGTATCACTTGCGTCCTTATTGATGAACGACAAGTGATGAAATGTCAAGTATACCTAAGAGATCTTTTGATGAATCTCGTGGCTCTAGACTCAATAGTGCGCTTTGGTTTATCCTGAGTGGAGACTAGGGAGAGGGTCTCCTTCTTCAATACCAGCAATCTCTAAGAGAAAGCCGATAGTTTACATAGAGTTCCCTGTGAGAATGAAACAAGATTCTGTTGAGAGAAACTTGAGTGGCTAAGAAGGTTTAGTGCATGCGTCACTGGGTCCATGATGACTTTGATCTTCAATACCGGTGTCATCAAGTGACAACCAAGAGCATATGAATTGAACCCGATTATGCCTCTAAGTTGAATAACTGAGGCTATTTCTTTTCACCCTTTTCTTTGCTTTCCTTTTTAATTCTTCAACTCCTTCTTTCTCCAATTCTCATTTTCTCCTTTTTATAATCATACCTAAGGACTTCTAATTCTAACTATTGGCAGTGTCCTTAGGTAGATCCCTCCGGCTCTGGTGGATCATAGGACGGTTATTCCTAACCTTAATCACCTTATAACTCCATTGCCATAAAACCGATTTTCATGAAAATCTCTCAAAGTGGTTATGATTAAGAAACATTTTAATACCACTGTAGAGAGTTTAAGATTTTGCAGAGATACTCCCCCTCCACACGTGCTTAAGTATTTTGAAAGAAAACTGCACGGTGAGAGAAGAGCGCGCACTTTTGAATTGATCAACTCAAGATAGACAATCCCCCGCGAGACACGGTTACGTTGCATAGTTAAAGAGTTACATTGTCAACTTTTAGGTGACAACTAGCTCTAGTAACTATCTTGAAGGTGTGGACAAGCCTCGAAAGGTTGTCAAACCCGTCAAAGTTCATGTCTACCAAGAGTTTCTCGAATGGTACATTCTACTCGGACAAGTCCTTTGCGAGACACGTTTACATCACTAGCGAACTAGCTTGAAATTATTACCCGTCCTGGACAAGTCTTTTCGAGTTACTAACATTTAAGATCTCGTCAATTCATTGGTTAAGTCTATAGCACAAAGATTTATTTGCAATTTCACAACATATTTCTTATCACATAATTTTTCTCCCCTTCAAAAATGGCATATTAAATGTTATTTTTGACGAAATTTTGATATCGAATATGTCCATTTCGAGTTTTGGAGGAAGATTACCACAAAGAACAGTTTGTGAACAAAGTTTTTAGTCAAATACTCCCCCTCAACAAGTGATATTAACTTTTGAGGTTTTGGAAATCATAAGGGGAAGTACTTGTCCTTTTGAGTAAAACCTTTAAAAATGAAAGGTTTGATAGGTTTTACTCAAAAGTAAAAGCTCCTTTTATAAGGATTGTGGCATCAAGTGTACCACGGTCCTTTCATTACAAGAACGGGTTGTACATCGTTATGTGTGCACAAGCCATTGTCATTAAATAATCACACATCCAAATCAATATTGAAAATGAAACGACTTAAGGGTACGAGTTCGGTAGTCCAAAGAATATCTCCGTGAATGTGAACTGGCGTTGATAGCTGTGAGAGTAATCTGGGGCGACCACCTACGAAGCTCTCCAAAGTTTTGAACTGGTTCCTTTTGAACAACCTTTCATCAATCCGTGATGATTCTCTTCACATCCGTCTCTCCCGAGAATTCCATCGCTTTTGTGACCCAATGCCTTGTTGTATCGCCTTTAACCGATAAGCTAAGCCGTCCACGACTTTCTTGATGTGTGATCTCCAAACTTATGAAGATCTCTACACGCCATCAAGCGATTGCGATGTAGTTCACTACGATAAATTACTCCAAGCGGTTTCTTGATGAGAGTGTATTGTGGAAGATGGTTGATGTCGGGAAGTTCTAGGCGAGGTATGGTGAGGTTGGCGTGTATGATATGATTCAACGGCAAGTTGCAAATCTTCTACACGTTCACGAATCACTATGCTTCGATGAAGATTAGCAAGGACTTGATGTATTCACGTTGGATTTACGTAGAATTGTCTCATTCGTCCACATGCCTTGGCAAGATCTGGATCTTCAATGTCGTTGAGAGACAAATTTTGAAAGTCCGCTTCACGAAATCATAGTCTCTTTCATCTTGTCTTTTGACCACGATTTTCTTGAGGAAAATGTAATCCCATTTAGACGAGAGAGCTACATGCTATGAAAGAACGATCCCTTTATCACCATACACTTCATGTTTAGACCTTGAACTTGGCGACTTTTGTAGTAGATTCTTGACGTTCCGGCCAATGGTGAATCCCATACATTGCATCGATGTTATCTTGTTCCACTGTTGGCAAACATGTGAGTAGCCTTTTCCTCAATGGCTATGCGGTTGGAGTATATGGTGCGGAAGCGGAAGTGTAAGTGATGTAGCGTATTTCTTTGAACCATCGATCTTGTAGAAGAAATTCCGGTCATTGTTGAAGAAGTAGCGAATGGAATCTTAGGTTGATCTGGTTGTGTCGTTGGTAGAGGTCCGGTCCATCGGTGTAGTATGGAGCCTTTTCTTTTCGTGTGAAGTCAATGTTAGCTTGTGGTTGAGCCAATCGATCTTTGTTAGACATGGCTCGTGCTATGTTTTCAAGATGGTATTCAACTCGATAGCACTTTTCGAGCTGTCTTTGAGCAATTGAAAAGCTTCATTCTTGATGCGTTTAACTCGAGACTTGGTCATCTTCTTCACCGAAACTTCTCTTGAAGTAACTTATCATGCTCCAATGTTCGACCTTCTACCATGTCTTGACCTTGGTGGGGAGGAGTAGCATCAACAAGTGTAGAAAACCGGTCATATTCGGTGTCATCTTCGTCTAGCCATGAGGCGACATCGATATTAGTCGTTCTTCTTCTTCTTTGGCCTAGATGATGATGCTGGTTTCTTTGTTGTGTCGGGAAAGGTGGGTTGTTGTCAGGGCTCAGGTATCTCTTCATCGTCACCACCAGTGTACTCGAAGTGATCACCGGTTTTCTCTGTCTGAGGTGGTAACTCAGAGTCCTGAGGTTTATCAGCAGCAGCAGAACTTGGTGGAGATTTTCTTTCGGTTGGAGTCCTTTGGGGAGGTGGTGGCATGGAGGATGATTCACCAGTTTTGTTCGAACGTTTAGGCTATGTATCTTTGTCCTTATCCTTATCATCATCGTCTCTTGGATGCTTAGGCCTTTCAGCTTGCTCCTTGCATGAAGTCTTGAGTTGATATTCTAGTAATGCCTCAAATAGTTTACTTTCGTCAGAGGTGAAAGTTGCAGATCGTTGAGACAATTGTAGCACCAGCTTGGAAATCAACTCTGCATCAGAGAGAATTGCAGGCTCAATTGGATTGATCGTCATTGTTACCGGGGTGGTTTGCATTGTTTGCTTGACCAATTTCATGAGATTTGGATAGAGCTGTCTGGTGAACATCTCCCTTGTAAATCCAGGAACAGTGTCGAGAAGAAACTTATGAGTATATTCTCTTGCTTTCTTCTCCTTTTCTTTTTGGAAATCTCCTTTGATAAACTTCTGGGTATTCTCCCTTTCTTTCAACAACTCCTTTATCCCGCCTTGGAGAAAGTTGATTCTGTCAGCGAGTTGATTTAGCTTTTTGTTGGTCACGTCTTTCTTCCTGACTTGCTTGACAGCATTGACAATCTTTGTCTTAGCTCGGGATATCCAAGAGTCAGTTGGTTTCTTCACTGACTTGGATGTGGATCTGGTTGTGCCTTTGGATGGTGGTGGAGATGAATGAGAGGATGAGTCTGATGACGATGAGATATGAGGAGACTCGGGATCCTTTCTTTGGTTTAGAAGTTTCTTCTTTTGATCGTCTTGGACTATCTAGAAGAAAATCATCATAATTGACTTCGTCATCTTTTCCAAACTTAGCCATTTCTTGACCTTAAGCTGGCTTCTTCATCGCCTTTAGCTTGAGCTTCCATTACGCTTTTGACTTAGCTGCGACTTGACATCTTCATCGACTTTTCTTTCTCGGACTTCTCCTTTTACGGTTCCTCAAATTCATAGGTGATGGTGTCCTCCAGTTGCCGTTGTTGTTGTTCGTGGTGGTGGTACCAGTTCCTTATCGGGTTGATTAACCGCATCGAGGCTGGTGTAGATAGTCAACACCACTTGACCCTCGTGGCCACGAATTTGTTCTTTGTTGAATTGTTCGACAATGTGTTGGAGTCTCAAATTCTTCACCTTTTTCCTGTAGTCTTTGTCCAGTTGCTCTTCTTCTGAACTTTCTTCTTCTTCTTGCTCAAGCACCGGAGTCTTTCCCTTGTCACCTTTGGGACTTGGAGGTTTTGCTACTTTCACAGTTTCAACGATTGGGGTTTCAGAGTAGAAAACTTCTTCGTCCGTTTCAGTGTCCTCTGAGTCTTCATCGACTAACTTTTGTTGTGGTTCGGGCTTGGGAATAGGGATTGCATCTTTCCGTGGAACTTTCATTTTGCGGGAGGGACTCCTCTTCAGATACTTCCTAACACTCTCAGTGCTTTTAACACTTCCTGCACAGCCTTTCCTGGTTTTCCTAGTAGATGTACCAGAGGACTTATCATCAAGGAATCCTACTTTACCAGCTTCAACTGCTACCAGATATCGTTTGTATGAAGAAAGTTCTTTGATGTCATCATTGAGAATATATTACGTAACACTTGCACCTGTTTCTTTGTTGTTGAGTCTTTAACGGCGGTGAGTGTGGGCTCATACAACTCGGAGTGTTGTTTGGGGTCATTGAGTCTCAAAGGAATATCATGATTATTCCCTAGAGCTCTTTGGATCAACAGTTTGGTATATCTGAGATATGGGATCTTGGAGCCAAGCTTTTTGAGGAAAGACATCATGTCGTCCCATATCAGAGCTTCAACTTCAATGTGTTTCATGTTGACCAAAGCCCAAAAGATCTGTAGTTCCATGAGCTTGGGATGCTCATAACCACCGCCACGTCCAAAAGCGGATTTGGTGATGATAATGTAGGGTTCTCCATGGTCGAGGAATATTCTTAAGATCCACGTATGAATGATTTGTTATTACTCCGTAGCTTTGTCATAACCAATGTCGATCATGAATTGCGAGCGGCCTCTTCGATTGGTGTGGCATTGTATTGATTGGCTCGATGGCGGGAATGAGAAGAATAGCCCTTAAGTCTGCTGGTGTGATGGTGACTTGTTTGTGGTTGAGCGTCACCATCACAGCATTTTGACCTTTGATCTTTTGCATTGTATGCCAAAATTGGTGAATGTAGATCTCCGGTAGCAGAATTGGTGAGCATGTTCTGATAGGGGTGATTCTTTAGAATGTCCACAACAATCAGACAAGAAGACTCTAAGCAGGTGAGACTATCAAAATCAACTCGAAGGTTATTCTTTCCGATCTTCATTGGATAACCATGAGGGAAGATATCTTCAATAGTGAGAACGTTTGGTGCTTCCACATTTTGCATTTGAGCGTCCATGTCGTGATCTGAAAGATATTTAGCCAAAAGAACCAACATATCTGTAACCACCCGCACTTTTCCAGATAGTCATTTTTCAAGGAATGATGTCTGTTTCTCATTTTCGAACTTTCCTGAGCTCATTTGACGTGAAAACGAGAAAGTTATCATGTGAAACGTAAAAATTTAGACACAAAGCGTATCGACACATTTGTAACTTCGTTAAAACATTCAAATTGATCATTATTTCTATTTGCGAGAAAGTGGTTGAGTAAATACTCATTTTTATTGGAAAAATGATTTCGTGAACAATGGCGCAAGTTACGTAATTTTTCGAGTCCGTCTACTCCTCCGAATGCGTCCCGAACCGAATATTGACAAGTGTTTACTAAATTTTACAAGAATGGTCCCTATGATATTTCACTCTCCTTTCCCTCAACTTTGGAAATTGGCAAAAGTGGTCCTCCAGGGGGTGTAAAAACCCCATTTCACTCTCTCTCTCTTAACTTTAATACACATTTTCTCACACTAACCTCTCTCTCTCTCTCTCTCTATAAAATCCGGTCACCGGAAAACGCCGCCGCCACTATTTTCCGGTCACTTTTCCGGCCAACCGCCATCGGGATATTCAACCTTTATTCCAGTTTGTAGATCGGATCATGGGGATCATCATGAGCTAGGGCACGCGCGGTGAAACCCACCCACGCGTCCTAGATCTACTTTTATAACGTCGCATTTTTTTTGGGTTATGATATGCATCGGCTACCGTGTGATTCTTGGATGGTTTCGAGGCTGTTACCGTGCCTAGGGTTGTGATTATCAAGGGTTTGTTATTTGTTCTTGGTTCGGGCATCACCATAGCATGCCCACAACCACCACCTCATCACCTTGCATCCTCTCCTTCTATCTCTCTTTATTTTTATTTTCGTCTTGTGGTAAGTCGACTCACAAACTTATTGATTATTAACACTTTCGGTTTATTACCGATTATAAATCGTTTCATATGTTTTAAATGGGATAAACAATTTTTAAAGCGTTTTGAAATCTGTTAGTGTGGTATTAAACAGTATAAGAGGTGTTTGTGTGAATCGGTTGTAAAAGAGTCGGATTGACTCGAATATATAAGTGTCTCAGATCTTGGTTTTGATTTAAGAATTGATTCTTGCTGTTATTTATGTGCGTGATGTTGTGATGTTGAGAATCAATTTTAAGTTTGAGTGATTGTGTGATTGTTGGTCTCGGTTTGATAAAAGCAGTCGAGGGTATGTTGTGTCTTGCTTTTGGTTGTTTTGTATTTGTTTTTAACTACGGGTTAAAAAGGGTAAAACGACCCGGTAAGGGATGTCCTGGTTTCGGTTAGCGACCGAACACCAAGAAGTGTTCGGATTTATATGGTATGTTCACGGGAAATCGGCAAACAAGATTGATCGGCTTATTGATGGATTAACAAACTCAAAAAAAAAAAAAAAAAGTGACATTTGAGATTGATACTCGGTTATTAGATATCGGACAATTATCGGACTCATAATAATAATATTTACTGGACATTGATTTTTGGACTTGTTTATGAGCACTACGACATTATTATATTGTTGGACAAGGATTGGGCGTATTGGATTCTGATATTAGTTTTTGGACATTATGGACCCTTTGGTACATCGCTGACGAAAGGATATGCTAGACTCGTAAGAGTTTAACATATCCGGACCCGAACTAGACAAGCGGTCGATAAAACTAAATAACTAATATCTCGTGAATGATATGTTCAATTGTATATTATAAATTGTAACATTTGACGAATTTGGAAACTTAACGATTAATTTTATGTTATTCAAGAGTCATTATGACTTGGAAATGTTTTACAAATGGGCACTTCATGCCGAAAAGTTCGTAAAATCTTTTATAAACTTAAATCATTTTGATTTCTTTAAATATCCTAAAACCTTTTCAAAACTTATACGTTTTGACAAATATACCAACTATTTTGGTAGTATTGGATAAACAAAAGCGTCATTTATAATATACTACACTTATTAGAGGTACTTTATCATAAACTCGTCTAAGTACGAGTAACGTTTATGAAACCTTTATTATCAAGCAATAAATGAAAACTATTCTTTTATTATAAACTTGTACGTTTGGGGATTTTGGGGAAAGGTATCGAAAGTTAACCTAATTAATTGCCATGATTAGATGTTGTCATTTCCTAGTCTTTGACTAGATTGAGTATTGTCCGTATTTCTTGACCTTCTCAATGTCTTTTCCGTTTTTTGGCGTGAGTTATGGTCTGTATGCCTCGACTGTGTCTATGTCTTCTCTTCTTTCGCGTGAGTTGTACGTCGCGTCTATGTTTCTTACCACCACACGAAACGTTAAAAACTAAACTTTTTGAGATATTGATACTTGAATTTTTGGAAACGTTTGACACGAGTATTCCACGAAAACTAAGACACGCTGTCTTTCGGGTATTATATTATTTTACTTTTTGAGACGTATTTTGAGATAATACGTATACTATTAGGTCGTGACGATGTAATACCTTTGTACTTGTACTCTTTGGATATCGACGTGCTTTCCTTCATGATTTGGTTGGGCTTGCTCTTTGATGCCAGTCTTGTCAGTTGTGATTCTTGAGTTGCTTTGTGTCGAGTTGAGTTCATGGACCCTACTTTTACTTGCTTTTAAACTGTTTTGGGGGAGAATACATGCTCGTTTTTACTAAATGCAAATGCTCGATTTATTTGAATAAATGATTGTTACTTGGTTTGATGAAATGCGTGATATGGTTTAAATATGTTTTATGTGGACACAAGTGCTTGAGCTGTTTTGGATTGGACACGAAAATGTTTTGTGAGCTATTACGTGCTAGGTTAAGGTTAGAAACCCAAGCGTTGTTATGAATTGTTACATCCTGGCTCAGGATGGTGCGAATGTTATGGATAGATCTATTGGGAATGGCCACCCCGTCTGGACTTTGGTTGCCCAACTTGCCAAGGACTTTACCTGGATTTGTGGATGCATCAACTTGCCATGACGTATAATATGTCGATTGTTAGTGTGTTTAGAGATAGTCACGGCTCGTGCTATCTAGTGATGGTTTCATGACTTAACCTGCGTAATAGTTAAGCTTGCTTGACACTATATTCGTTGTAGTGTTTGATTTTGATATGGTCCAGTGGTTGTTTATGAACTATTTTGTGGATAAATATTTTGATCTGTTAATTAGGCAGGTTATGCCTCGGTTATATTTGACTTGTTTATGAGAATTGATTTGCACTTGAAAACCTTGTGGTCCACCTTTCTATTCTTTTGCTTAAAGGTAAACCTTGTTTTCGCGACATTGTGGGTGCCACAATGATCGAAATGATCTTTTGAACTCGCAATACTTTTATGAAAACCTATGAACTCACCAACCTCGTGTTGACACTTTTAGCATGTATTCTCAAGTATTGAGGCGATTGTTTACTTTTGGAGGCGCTTGGGCAATGGCATGGCATGGTCATAGACGACTCTGATATTTGTATTTGGGGACCGCTTATTTATTATGGGCCTATTTCGTATTAAATTTTATTGCAAACATTAATTTTATTAAATAAATGAGTTTTCTTAAGAAAAACCTTTTATTCTATGCTTGTGTTGTGATACCGATTAGTAACACCCAAAACTTGTATGCTTCCGCTAAAACCCGATTTTTGGGGTGTTATTCTGATTGGTATCGAGCGTAGGTTATAGAGAGCGGGTAAATTTTCAAAACCTAGACTATAACCACTTTTATGAAAATTTAACCCTATGACCGACACGTGCCTGCCTGCCAAGCTGATGCCTCACTGGTGACTTTGATTGCTAATATATTTGATGAGATGTGTGCCTTACTATTGGATGAGTATATCCATTTATCTTTCACTATCTGTTATAAGTATCTTCGACATACTTATGTTTACGCATCGTAGCTGTTGTGGCGTTGCGTCTCTTTCCCTGCACAATCTCATCACTCGTCCTTGCGTGTGGACACTTGTTTTAATCTTTTGAAAATGGATTTGAAAGCGAAAGACATGAGGCTAGAGTAACTAAGTCAAGTATATCAAAATTCATTAAACCTCGGGTGAATATAGGTGATCACCTATATTCAACCGGGGACGATGGGACATAGCTGATCACCTATGTCCGACTCGGAGGTGAATTTTGCGATACTTGGAATAGTTATAATAAATTATGTCCGGTTGGTTTTGGTTTGATTTGGAAATGGAAAAGTTTTGGTGTGTGTATACGAGCATGAAATTTTATAAAAGCTTTCCTTCACACACAACACACTGGCATCACAAATCCTTGTTTATTGCGATATTCTTCCTTTGTTATGAATCGCTATTCATCGCCGTCTAATCATTATTTGACTTCGGGGTTATTTTTGAAATCGTTGGAACTGTAAGACCTTGTTTTGCATCAGGTCAGGTTAGACCCGATTGGTCACAAGTTTGCATTTGGGTTGGGTGAAGTTGTCATAAGCTCATCGGATTTCTTGGAATATTTGGAAGCGATCTGGGCTACGTTGAATTTGGATTGTTAGATTCTGCGATTTTGGTTCCTATGGTGAAATTGGATTCTCTTATTCTCTTGGTTTTGTTTTGGTCCTGTTGTAGACGCCTCTACTCCAAGCCTTATCTTCGATCGATGATTATTCCATTGATCCTGTTCTTTTGATGTTTCACCTTGCGCTCTATCGATGTGTATGATTTTAGCATAACTTTTTGGAACCATCGTCGTTCAATCGTATTTAGAATTTGATTTGATATCGATTGATAGTCGAATTTCTTTTGGAAATTATGACGTTGGATTTGAATGTTGTATCTTTCTGCGTTAAGTATTAAGTGCACTACGGAATCAATCCATTGATTGCTAGTTGAAATTAATGCTCTCCTTCAGAGTCGTGCTCTGAATCTGCTTAACTCTCTTTTTGATGTAGATTCTGTTGGCCCAACAGAAACCTTAATACTTTAAGGAGTAACTTGAACCGCGATCATTGGAAATGACGTCTAATCCTTCGCTCGCCCTTTGGGAATATCTGCTATTCTTGCTACCTCCTTACAATATATTGAGCCCTGCCGCTATCGTCTTTCAAACTGCTTTCAACTTTCCGACAAATCATTATGTGGCCACCCTACGAAATGTTTTGTTGCTATATATTAAATCGAACCACGAAGTGAATTCCACACTCTATCTGGGTAGTTGTTGGTCGTCACCAAACCTCGCTCGGTCTCGCTAATCGAAGAAAGCAATCACTATGGACAACCTTGCTCGTATGTGCGTGAAGGTGATTGTTGTACTTAGTGGCGTGCGATTTCTATCAATTCTGATTGTGAAGGTCATTTCAGATCAAGTTTCTGGTCATCACTCCAATAGCCATAGGAACAAGTCTTGGTATGAGTAATGGGTATCATCCACAGACTGTTGGTTGGAGTGAAAGGACCATCCAAACGTTGAAGGACATGTTGCGTGTCCACGTGATTGATTTCGGCAATGGTTGGGGTAGACACCTCCCATTGGTTGGAATCTCTTACAACCATAGCCACGTTGTACGAGGCACTTCATGGCTGAAAATTCCGCTCAATGATTGGTTGGATTGAAGTGGGGGATACCCAACATGATATCCTAAGACTGTTCATGAAACTGTCTAGAGATTGTTTAGATCAAAAGCAGAAAACAAACTGCACACGATCATCAGAAGAGCTACGATGGATGAATGACATGAGTCTTTGAGACTCCATTATTGGAGACGAAGCTATGCTTAGTATCTCACCATGGATTGTGTGATGCGTTTAGAAAATGTGGAAAGTTTAATCTTCGTTGTGTTGATCCTTTTTAAGACTCTTGCTAGAGTTAGACTGGCAGCTTAGAGCTTTGAGCTACCGTCAGAGCTTAGTTATTCATGACATTTTCATGTGCGTAATCAGAGGTAATGCCTCATTATTGAAAATGATTATTCTCTTTGCTGGGAGATATCCATATCAACGAACGCCTAAGCTGTGTTGAGGAACCTATCGAAATCGTGAATCGTGAAGTCAAATGGTGAGCAAAGTCGTCTTCCTATTTTCTTGATCGGTGGAAACTCTAAGAAATATCTCGAATTCGCATGAGAACGTGAAAATAGAATCCTGAGAAAGTAACTATATCTCTTTTCAATTCTAACGGATGACTTAAATTGAATCGCGAGGACGCGATTCTGTTAAGGAGGGAAGTCTGTAACCACCCGCACTTTTCCAGATAGTCATTTTTCAAGGAATGATGTCTGTTTCTCATTTTCGAACTTTCCTGAGCTCATTTGACGTGAAAACGAGAAAGTTATCCTGTGAAACGTAAAAATTTAGACACAACGCGTATCGACACATTTGTAACTTCGTTAAAACATTCAAATTGATCATTATTTCTATTTGCGAGAAAGTGGTTGAGTAAATACTCATTTTTATTGGAAAAATGATTTCGTGAGCAATGGCGCAGTTACGTAATTTTTCGAGTCCGTCTACTCCTCCGAATCGTCCCGAACCGAATATTGACAAGTGTTTACTAAATTTTACAAGAATGGTCCCTATGATATTTCACTCTCCTTTCCCTCAACTTTGGAAATTGGCAAAGTGGTCCTCCAGGGGGTGTAAAACCCCATTTCACTCTCTCTCTTCACTTTAATACACATTTTCTCACACTAACCTCTCTCTCTCTATAAAATCCGGTCATCGAAAAACGCCGCCGCCACTATTTTCCGGTCACTTTTCCGGCCAACCGCCATCGGGATATTCAACCTTTATACCAGTTTGTAGATCGGATCATGGTGATCATCATGAGCTAGGGCACGCGCGGTGAAACCCACCCACGCGTCCTAGATCTACTTTTATAACGTCGCATTTTTTTTTGGGTTATGATATGCATGGGCTACCGTGTGATTCTTGGATGGTTTCGAGGCTGTTACCGTGCCTAGGGTTGTGATTATCAAGGGTTTGTTATTTGTTCTTGGTTCGGGCATCACCATAGCAGCGCCACAGCCACCACCTCGTCACCTTGCATCCTCTCCTTCTATCTCTCTTTATTTTTATTTTCGTCTTGTGGTAAGTCGACTCACAAACTTATTGATTATTAACACTTTCGGTTTATTACCGATTATAAATCGTTTCATATGTTTAGTGGGATAAACAATTTTTAAAACGTTTTTGAAATTTGTTCGTGTGGTATTAAACGAGTATAAGAGGTGTTTGTGTGAATCGGTTGTAAAAGAGTCGGATTGACTCGTATATATAAGTGTCTCAGATCTTGGTTTTGATTTAAGAATTGATTCTTCTTTGTTATTTATTTGCGTGATGTTGTGATGTTCGAATCAATTTTAAGTTTGAGTGATTGTGTGATTGTTGGTCTCGGTTTGATAAAAGCGATCGAGGGTATGTTGTGTCTTGCTTTCGGTTGTGTTTGTATTTGTTTTAACTACGGGTTAAAAGGGTAAAACGACCAGTAAGGGATGTCTGGTTTCGGTTGCGACCGAACACCAAGAAGTGTTCGGATTTATATGGTATGTTCACGGGAAATCGGCAAACAAGATTGATCGGCTTATTGATGGATTAACAAACTAAAAAAAATGACATTTGAGATGGATACTCGGTTATTAGATATCGGAAAATTATCGGACTCATAATAATAATATTTACTGGACATTGATTTTTGGACTTGTTTACGAGCACTACGACATTATTATATTGTTGGACAAGGATTGGACGTATTGGATTTACGGTATTAGTTATTTGGACATTATGGACCCTTTGGTACACTCGACGGAAGGATATGCTAGACTCGTAAGAGTTTAACATATCCGGACCCGAACTAGACAAACGGTCGATAAAACTAAATAACTAATATATACGTGAATGATATGTTCAATTGTATATTATAAATTGTAACATTTGACGAATTTGGAAACTTAACGATTAATTTTATGTTATTCAAGAGTCATTATGACTTGGAAATGTTTTACAAATGGGCACTTCATGCCGAAAAGTTCGTAAAATCTTTTATAAACTTAAATTATTTTGATTTCTTTAAATATCCTAAAACCTTTTCAAACTTATACGTTTTGACGATATACCAACTATTTTGGTAGTATTGGATAAACAAAAGCGTCATTTATAATATACTACAGTTATTAGAGGTACTTTATCATAAACTCGTCTAAGTACGAGTAACGTTTATGAAACCTTTATTATCAAGCAATAAATGGAAACTATTCTTTTATTATAAACTTGTACGTTTGGGGATTTTGGGGAAAGGTATCGAAAGTTAACCTAATTAATTGCCATGATTAGATGTTGTCATTTCCTAGTCTTTGACTAGATTGAGTATTGTCCGTATTTCTTGACCTTCTCAATGTCTTTTCATTTTTTTGGTGTGAGTTATGGTCTGTATGCCTCGACTGTGTCTATGTCTTCTCTTCTTTCGCGTGAGTTGTACATCGCGTCTATGTTTCTTACCACCACACGAAACGTTAAAAACTAAACTTTTTGAGATATTGATACTTGAATTTTTGGAAACGTTTGACACGAGTATTCCACGAAAACTAAGACACGCTGTCTTTCGGATATTATATTATTTTACTTTTTGAGACGTATTTTGAGATAATACGTATATTATTAGGTCGTGACGATGTAATACCTTTGTACTTGTACTCTTTGGATATCGACGTGCTTTCCTTCATGATTTGGTTGGGCTTGCTCTTTGATGCCAGTCTTGTCAGTTGTGATTCTTGAGTTGCTTTGTGTCGAGGTGAGTTCATGGCCCCTACTTTTACTTGCTTTTAAACTGTTTTGGGGGAGAATACATGCTCGTTTTTACTAAATGCAAATGCTCGATTTATTTGAATAAATGATTGTTACTTGGTTTGATGAAATGCGTGATATGGTTTAAATATGTTTTACGTGGACACAAGAGCTTGAACTATTTTGGATTGGACCTGAAAATGTTTTTGTGAGCTATTACGTGCTAGGTTAAGGTTAGAAACCCAAGCGTTGTTATGAATTGTTACATCTTGGCTCCGGATGGTGCGAATGTTATGGATAGATCTATTGGGAATGGCCACCCCGTCTGGACTTTGGTTGCCCAACTTGCCAAGGACTTTACCTTGATTTGTGGATGCACCAACTTGCCATGACGTATAACATGTCGATTGTTAGTGTGTTTAGAGATATTCACGGATCGTGCTATCTAGTGATGGTTTCATGACTTAACCTGCGTAATAGTTAAGCTTGCGTGACACTATATTCGTTGTAGTGTTTGATTTTGATATGGTCCAGTGGTTGTTTATGAACTATTTTGTGGATAAATATTTTGATCTTTATTAATTAGGCGGGTTATGCCTCGGTTATATTGACTTGTTTATGAGAATTGATTTGCACTTGAAAACCTTGTGGTCCACCTTTCTATTCTTTTGCTTAAAGGTAAACCTTGTTTTCGCGACATTGTGGGCGCCACAATGATCGAAATGATCTTTTGAACTCGCAATAGTTTTATGAAAACCTATGAACTCACCAACCTCGTGTTGACACTTTTAGCATGTATTCTCAGGTATTGAGGCGATTGTTTACTTTTGGAGACGCTTGGGCAATGGCATGGCATGGTCATAGACGACTCTGATATTTGTATTTGGGGACCGTTTATTTATTATGGGCCTATTTCCGTATTAAATTTTATTGTAAACATTAACTTTATTAAATAAATGAGTTTTCTTAAGAAAAACCTTTTATTCTATGCTTGTGTTGTGATACCGATTAGTAGCACCCAAAACTTGTATGCTTCCGCTAAAACCCCATTTTTTGGGGTGTTACAATATCGAAAGACATTATGTTAGTCAACAGTTGATTTTACTATTTATTATTTGAATGTGATATGTCGATGATTGTTACGAGTCCAATGTCACTTGTTAGTCTAATAGTACAAAGACGTCGTGATAAGTTTCGTGAGTTGGTTAACTTTGAGTTTTAAAGTCCAAGTTTTCACTTATTTTTCACAACTTATTAAACGTTTAAGCTTATTAGTGACATTTTGGTTTCGTGGCGTTATGTTTTATTTATTTACAAGTTTGCACGCGTAACAATTCAAAATTTTGGTTAAAACTAGGCTTAGGCGTAGATATTGTAAGCTTATGCGTAAACAGGGAGTGATTATACGCGTGGCGTAAGCTTATGCGTGGGTTCTTGACTTCTGGCGTAAGAAATATTACAGCGTGAAGAAAAGAGGGCCTTAGGCGTTAAGCTTATGCGTGAGCGTATATGGAACCTTACGCGTAAGGCTTACTCGTAAGAGTGAACCTTATGCGTAGAGGTTACTGTTTACGCATATCCTTCACAGGATACGCGTAGTCCCCATTGTAGAACCTTACGCGCAAAGATTCTACGCGTAAGGTGATCCTTATGCGTAGATGTTCAAGTAACCTTGATTCTGAATTTTCACGCGTCGAAATCCTGAAATAAGTTCATCATAACACCAATATTAACACATACATTCAATTCTTTTCAGTTCAAATCATGAATTCGCAATAAAACAGTTACGCGTAGAGATTCTTATGTGTAAACCCTTAAACCCTAAATGTTCAAGAATTACGACTAAGATATTTAGCCATAGGAAATGCATCAAATCTTTTCTGGGTTATCTTAGAGGCCATATGACTATGTTGGAACAAGTTATAACATCAAAACCTAAGCGGATCAAAAATACCCAATCGCTATGAACATAAACCCTAGTTTTCAATTTTCACATAATTGATGTTTCTGGGAATGATCTAATCCTAGATATGATCAATTAATCATGTAAACAACATCACACAACAATCTTTTTAACCAGAAACACTCACATATGAAAATACCCAAATCAACTTATGAACCCTAATTTTGAAAAATGGACAATTCGTGTTTCTGGGTGGATTTGTTTGATAAAAATGGTTTTGGCACATAGTTTTAAAAATTTTAACACCATTATATCTTAACAAACACACACTTGATGAACTTGTGTTCATATGCTTACGCGTAGAACACGAAAGTCTTCAAAACTAAAGATTTAGCCGTTGGATTTGCAAGTAAATCAAAACCTTTGTTTGAAAACACTTTTAGATTATGAAATCACTTACAAAATTATGATCAAGAAAGCGGATTTGAAGATTGTATGATAGGCGTAGGATGAAGGTTGTTGAGTTAATAAATGTAAGTAATGAATGTGTAAGAGAAGTTGGTGGAGGTGTTTTTGTTTAAAGATAGTTTGAACATTTGACATCTTTAGTCCCTCCACCTTAACCATTTTCATCCAACGCCCATAACTTCCATTTTGGTTACCAAACGAATGATATTTTGGGAAGAAACTTGACGACACTCCCCCTCGACTTAAGAAATAAATAAATTTTATAAATTTGAGTCCGAGGAGTGTCGGTATACCAGAGATGTGACCACCATTATTAAATAAACAACCGGGATAAGGTAACATGCAAGTACAAGGTTTTATGAGACCAAAAAATATTTGCTTTCTCCCCCTCAACACTTGATCAAAAAAATACTGAATTTTGAAAGATTAGAGTGTTGACGGAAGATTTGTACTTGCCATGTTATAAGAAATATAGATAGAAGAATATTTTTGTTGTTTTATCAGATTTTATATTTTTGTATTTTGTTTTTGAAAAATATTTACAAAAGATGTTTTAGTGTTTGTCTGGTTTTAAGAATGTTTTAAAAGTTCATCCGGTTCCTCGGATTCAAACACCGTATACCAATCCGGTGGACCAACTCATTAAACCTAGCGGGAGCTAAGGCTTTGGTGAGAAGATCGCGAGTTGGTATTGATACCACAAAGTGTAATTCAAGCTACCCTTTTCGCGTGCTCCTTGATGAAATGATATCGAAGATCGATGTGCTTTGATTTTGAATGTTGAGCGGAGTTGCACGAGATCGCAATAGCACTTCGATTGTCGCGATACATCGATTTTGTCAAATATGTAACCATAGTCTTTGAGTTGTGTTTTCATCGAAATGACTTGAGCACAACACCGACATGGCTACATATTACCTTCTGCTGAGGACGGTGACGTACAATCTTGCTTCTTCGATTCCCATTACACGGTTTATCACCAAGAAATTGTAGAGCTCGTGAAGTACTTTTCCAGAATCTAAGCAACTGCGTGATCGGCGTCTAAAAAGCTATTAGTTCAAAACCGAATCCTTCGGATACGGATCCCAAGTTAATGGTTCCTTGATATATCGGAGGATTCTTTTAGCCTCGAGAGGTGGGTTTCGATTGGTGTTGACGATAACGGAGCAAAGATATCTGGCAAAAACAATATCGGGCTGCTAGTTGTTAGATACATGAGACCCAATGATACTACGGTATTTTGTAGGGTCCACCAATTTCCCATGTAAATCGTCTAGTTTCTTGGTATGTGCCATTGGTGTGGCATAGGTGTCACAGGTTTTCATTCCAAATTTGTTTAGAAGTTCAAGGGCATATTTGGACTGACTTAAGAAAATACCACGGGGTGATTGATGAACTTGCATTCCGAGAAAGAATGTGAGTTCACCCATCATTGACATTTCAAAATGTTTTGTCATTAGTTTTGAAAAAGCGTTTGAGTATTTTAAATGTGTTGACCCAAAAATGATGTCATCCACATAAATTTGAACGATTAAAATGTGAGCCCCGTGATATTATGAAAAGTGTAGGATCGACCGAACCTTTGGTGAAATTATTGGCAATGAGGAAGGATGATAACTTATCGTACCACGCTCGAGGAGCTTGTTTGAGTCCGTAGAGAGCTTTGTTCAGTTTGTAAACGTGGTTCGGGAACTGTGGATCAACAAATCCTTCTGGCTGGCTGACATAGACTGTTTCTTCGATTGACCATTCGAAAGCGTTTTGGCGTCCATCGAAGACCGTTATGTTCATATGAGCATGACGCTAGAAATATCCGAGCGACCTCAAGGCGAGCAACGGAGCGAATGATTCTTCAAAGTCAATACCCTCTTCCTGTCTATAACCTTTAGCCACGGACGTGACTTGTTTACGATTACGGTTCCTTGACATCAATTTGTTTTCCAAATCCATTTGAGACCAATGGCGAAGACCCTGTTGGTCTTTCAACCAATTCCCATACTTCAAGGCGTTTAAAGCGATTGAGTTCTTCTTGCATGGATTCAATCAAGTTGTCTTTTGTCATTCGTCTTTAATGTTTTTAGGTTGATTAGCGGGCGGTGAGTGCATAAATGCGGTGTTCACCGTCGTGTGAAGACGTTGTCACGTTACGGTGATTGATTCGGGTTACCAATAATATTCTCTAGAGGATGGTCTTTTGTCCAACGATGTGTCGAGGTTGATGTTGGTATACATTGTGCAAATTTTGAGGATTCAAATGGCTTGTAGATGATTCCATGACATCGGTGCAGCATTTCATTAGCAAACGGGTTGAAGAACGCATTTGGATCGAAATCTGCGGTGGGGTACTTGATGGTTTAGAACATCATCAATTTGTTTCGGTCGTTGGATGCGCTTTGTTCAAGCTGTGGTTGTAGAGTCAACTAGTGGTGCTTCCTCAGCGATGGTTGTTATAGCGAGTGTATCGGTATTGGAATATGATCGGGTTGAGCGGTGAAACATTGGATACACAGAGCACGTTCATCAATATCATCACTAAGCAGGAGGAGCAAATAGCATTTCCATTTGTTGACGAGTAAAGTGGGAGCTTGGTTCGACTAATGATGGGGTTTGAGGAAGTTTAAGCAGATTATGACCGGTTCCAAGTTGTTATGCTCGAAGCCATTTACGTAAGCTCATCGAAATTTTCATGAATCGTTTCCATAACTGCTTTGTATGACGATTCGGATCCGTAACCTTTAGAATTCTCACGGTATCAATAAAGACTCCAATGTCGACTTTGGCTTTGAGCTTTCCAAAGTCATCACGATCATTATTTGGAGAGCAAAGGGATCCAAATACATGAAAGTGTTTGAGATTCGGTTTTCTGTTGTGGATAAGCTCAAAAGGTGTTTTGTTGTGACGTTTGAGTGTAGCATGCAGTTGATACGACTTCAGCCCAGAAGTAATCTGGAAGTTTAGCATTGATTCACATTGTTCGTGCAGCTTCCACTAACGTACGGTTCCGTCTTTCAACAACTCCGTTTTGTTCTGGTGTGCGTGCAATAGATGTTTGATGCTCAATTCCCACTTTCTCATAATATTCACGAAGAGTTTGATTCACAAATTCAGTTCCTTTGTCTGTTCGAATTTTTCTGACGGTGTTCCGGAACTGAAATTGAATTTTTGTGAGAAAGGTGATGATTATCTGTGGAGTTTGATCTTTACTTCGAAGAAAATAAACCCAAGTCCATCTTAAGTAGTCATCTACAATTACCAAGATGCAGCGTTTGCCATTAATCGTCTGCACGCGCATCGGACCACACAAATCCATGTGAAGAAGATGAAGCACATGCTGAGAGGTGTGTTCCACCTTTGAAGGAAAATGAGCACGAGTGCTTTTTCCTTGTTCACAGGCTGAACCTAGGTGATCTTTAGAATACCGAAATCTCGGGAGACCTTCAACAAGTTTGTATCGAGCAAGGTTGGTTATGGTTTGAAAGTTTAAATGTGAAAGACGTCGGTGCCATAGGCAAGATTTTGTAGATGTTGCCTTTGAAAGGAGACAGATGGGAGATGAAGCAATCATGTCTTGCATTGAGATTGTGTATAAAATCGAGTTGTGGGTGCCAGACGTAAGATCGTTTCCTTGTAGATCACGAATGAAACAAGTTTTCTCCTGAAAAGCAACTTCCAAATCTCCATCACGTAGGCCGACCTCATCGAGAAGAGATTGTGACCGAGTCCTTCCACATAATAAACCACCGCTAATTTTGATGTTGCCATTGATGTAATCTCCGTAGCCCATGATAGTGCTGCAGTGATCATTCCGAATCGGCGATGCAAATGAACTTTGCAATAAAGTTTGATAACAGTTTGAGATTGCCTGTCATGTGTCGGGAACATCCGCTATCAATAATCCAAATAATGATCTGTATCACCTGCATTACACACAGACGACACAGATGGAATAGAAGTAGATGTGGAACCCGAAGAGTTAGAGGGTTCCAGAGCAGTTATATTAGATACACCTATGTCAATGATTTTAGGTATCCATTTAAATCCTAGTGTATTATGTAACCATTTCTGCCATCTCCAACTAGTCTTTGCTTTAGTCTTAGTGAATGCACTATGTGGTACTACATTCCTTGGAGGTGATACTGGAACTACATGGACATCAATGCGTTTCTTAGAATCTAAAGAGGGTGGTTTACCAAGCACAGACTTAGAAGCATTAGTGGGCCTAGAGGTATTCCGTTTCTTAGGATTCCGTAAATGAGACAAGATAGCTTTAGCAACACATTTATCATGACAATCAGAAAGCATACTTTTACGACATATAACACAAGAAGCTTCAGACTTTACATCAAAAGTACTTAAAGGTTCAACATTCGTTACATCACTTTTTCCATTACATTTGTCAGACACAATATCTAAAGTGGGTGCAACTTGAGTTTTATTCAAAGTCATAGGGTGTTCTTCTACTTCATCATTCTTTATTGTTCTTTTCTTACGTTGCAACTTCCTATTCTTCCTTGTATTGCTCCTAGGCTGTGAAGTGCAGACGTTGGGAAAAGAGGCAACTATTCCTGTTTCAGTAGAGGGAAGCACATTAGTTTCTTGTGGTTTGTCATTAGATGTTCTAGAGTCATTTTGTATCTGTTTAGGTGTAGATACTACAATGTTACTATTTTTATCTTTCTTAAGTTTCACCACCTTTGCCTTAAGATCATGGATAGTGTGTAACAAATTAAGATTTTCAGTACGAGTGAGACCATCTCGTCGTAAGACATCTTTCATGTATGAAAGATGATCATCAAGGTCTTTTGACGCTTTAGCACGAGTCTTTTTGAGTAAATCAGATATGACAGTATGGTTCTTTTTGATTTTTGAAATTTCTTGTTCATATTTTAAGATTTGACACTTCAAAGAAGCGTTTTCATCATCCAGTTGCTCAGGTGTTGAATTAAAGGTGTGTGCTTGCAATTGAGAGATTTTGTTTTGCCAATCGAGTTCACGAGAATGACAATCTTTTTGACACCATTGAAGACGAAGTTTTGCATTTGAAAGCTCGTTTGTCAATCGTTCATTTTCAACTGTTAAAGACTTGATTTGTGACATAAAATCAGTATTCCCAACATTTGCAACAGAATCAGCAGAGATATAATCAAATGCATGTGCAAAAGAATGAATTAACACAACAGTATGGATATCAGCACAGATAACATCTTCCAAGAGTCGATCAACATCTTTTCGTAACATTTTCTTTTTACGTTTTGTATTCAAAATAGATGTTTCTGTTTTCTCGAAAATGATTTTCATCAATCCAAGTTTCTTATGAAATTCCCTTTCCCAATACAATGCACAATTTTTCAAAATTTTAACATGGGGTAAAATCCTTTTCTAAAAAATATCTCTTTGTTCTTGCGCCTGAGGCGATTGAAAATGTTCAACTTTTATTTCAGAATGAAATTCAATCTCACGTTCTAAAAGTTTGAGGTCGAAAGTGAAAATTTCAAAGTATCTAAGAATTTGACGATTTTCGGGTTTTGAATTTACTTCACTGAGTGAAGGTAAAGGACCATAAAGTTGTGCATAATTTGGTTGGGGAGCAACATTAGAGGACTTAAACATTTTTGTGATAATGCTAGGTGTGTTAGAAGAATCCTTTGGTGTGACGAAAGTGACGGCTTTTGAATAGTTAAATGGTTTGTTATAAACAACATTTTCTAATTTTGATCGACTCTCGTCTTCTGCATCTAATTCCTCTTGACGATGATATTCAACAACACTCATAATGAAATCATCATTTATGTATTACACTTTGAAACTTCGAGTTTGGTTTGAATGCTTTGGTTGAAAGCTTTGGTTTGTAATCGCAAGATTCGGTCCATATCCATTTGGATTGGGTTTTAAAGTAAACTTTTGAATAGTTGTGATTGACTCACCATGTTTGTAAACAACATTTCAAAACTCTTTGAGTTTGTTTTGTAAGTCGACAATTTCTTCAAGATGGTCATCTATTCGTTTCGTTGAATGCTTTTTGTATCTGCAGAGAACTGTTTTGACAAGTTAACAACTCGACCTTGGCTTTTGAGTTTCAAAGTAAGAGTGTTAAGTTGTTTTTATGTTCATGTTTGATTGTTCTATTTGAGACAACAAAGCATTCTCGATGCGCCTAGATCATGTATCTGTCGTTCTAATGATTTTTCGTTTTGTTGTGATTTAGCAAAGCGACTTCAAAACCTTGTTCACGTTTTCTTGAGTTTTGAAAAATTGAGTTGCCTTTTAAGCATTCAAGATCCACAGTTATGATGCATTTTCTTTGTGTAATTCTTTGGTTCAATGCACAACATTCTTCCATTCGGGATTGTTGGTCTTTAAGTAAGAGATCAACATCTGGATTAGGCAAAGGTTCAGCGTGTTCAATGTGAGTCACGACATGATCACTATTCAGATCCTCAAGTATGACCTCGGAGTCAATTTGAGTATCAAAGGTAACCATAAGGTCATCTTGATCATCAAATGTAACGACGGGGTCTAGTTGAGAATTGTCAGAATGAGATGTGGACGACTCATGTTAGAATGAGCATCAACACTTCGAAGGATTGGATTGGGTAATCCTAAAGGGATATATTGCATTGCTAGCTCATCAGCTTCGTAGTGTAGAAGTTCATCACCAGAAAGGTCGATGATGAGTTGCAATGTTTGTGAGATCATCTCTTGGTGGAATAGCATTAGGATCTCCGGGTGTAACGACAATAGGCATCTGGAATGGACCTTCCAATATAACCTTCTTTAAGAACTTTCCATGTGGCTTCTTTAGATCACAAAACCTAAAGAACCTAATTACCCATTGATCCTAGTTTCCGGGAGTGAGCATTGGAGGTCTATCAAGTGATCCAGCCTCATGAATGGATTGTTGGCTACTTAAAGCTTCACACATCTTTGCAAACCAAGTCGGTTCCTTCATAGTATTCCTTGATGGATGTTGATTGTAAACGTTTATGTAAGGTTGTACTTGAAGACTAGGTGGTGGTTGAACCATTTGAGGTGGAATTGCTCCTTGTTGTGGATAATGTTGTTGATTAAATTGTTGTTGATAAATTTGTTGTTGTTGATTGAATTGTTGATGTTGTGGACTAAGTTGTTGTTGTTGTTGTTGTTGAGTATACGTATAAGGAAAGTAGTTAGAGTATGGAGGTTGAGACATGATGAAAACTTGTGTTGTAAAATGGATCTTTGTAGTCGAATGAAACGTTGTTGATGAAGTATCCTTAGGTGTAGAAACCACGTTAAGGCAAAGTAATGCTTATGCGTAAAAACACCAAACGTACGCGTAAAGATGATATTTACGCGTAGGATTAGCTTACGCGTAAGAATTGAGAAACACTAAGATTAGGCGTGGCGAAAGTTAGGCGTGAAAGCTTATGCGTGGGATTAGCTTATGCGTAAGACAAGGCTTAGGCGTAAGAAAAATTTTATGCGTAAAGAGTTCTACACATAAGTTTGAGCTTATGCGTAAAATTAGGGTTTTGCACAAAAAATCGTTTACACTATCACAGTGTAAATGATATCCAAAGTCGAAGTGTTTTCAGGCTTATCCAAGCAAGAAAACACTGAGTAAACCACGAAATCTGAAGATCAAACCACGGATGAGTTATGCGTAAGATTAGGGTTTTCTTACGTGTAGAAATTAACCAAAAAGATGTTTCTAAACCAGATTTTTATGATGAAACAGCTTCAATATCACAAAAATAACACAAAAGTGTGAAATTTGATGATCCAAAACTTGTAAACACGTTACGCGTAGAAGTAATCACACGTTTAAAACCAAGCTTAAAATCAATGAAATACACGTAAAGTTCGAAACTTTTTGCCAAAAACAGATATTTTAACACCTAATAACGTTGAAAGTACAAGAATCTTGAATTTGAAAGTGTAAAAAATGAGTTTTTATGCATATTAAAGTTTCTAAACCGAGACTTACGCGTAGAACAAAAAAACTTCAAAAACAAAAACCTTTTCACCCAACTATTTGGCGACTGATACCACTGTTAGGTTCCCATATTCATAACACAAGCATCAATATGTAAGAAAGAAAGATAAGATGATCGGTTGAATAAAACAAACACTATGCGTATGATATGTGAGAAGAGTTATGCGTAGATAATGAAATGTAATGAACAAACAACCCTCAAGTGACGGTTTACAAGCATTATTTATAGGAAGGAACTAGGGCAACATGCAAGTTCCGTTCCTTACCTTTATGGGCTTAGGCCAAGGCTCATGAGCTTTCTACATAAGCCTTGGCATGATTACTAACATAAAAGCCATAATTAAGCTAACTATTACATATTAATTACTAACACTTGAATTCTAGTTTAGGAGTGATTCCAATAAACACTTATACCTACCCTATGCCGTTGTCACAGACAATGCCTTCACTAGCTTTTGATGTGTCTGAGGAGGTCCTTGCTGTTGCTAGTTCGCCAGCATTGACTCTCATGACGGTTGCGCATGGTGATCCTTATGAGATTGCCCGTCACACTAGTTCATCATCATCAGATCGTCCTAGTTCGTCTAGGCAGCTCACTTTACATCAGGACTTAGCGCGGGCACATACCCCTATGCTTGCTTATAGCACTGCCCGCATGTCCGTGAGACCACCATCATCACCTATCCGTTTACCAGCATCACCATGTCTTAGGAGGCCTAGATCTCCTAGCGTACCACCTCAGGATTTACCTGCATAGAGACTCCGACTCATGGACTCTCCCCCTATGGATGAGGGCGAGGAGGAGCATGAGGTCGAGGAGGAGGATAAGATTGAGGAGCAGTATGTAGATGAGGATGAGGATCCTCAGGAGGAGGATGATGAGGATATCCCAGAAGGGGGTACTCCTTCATTGCAGAGTCTGCACATTCTCCAGGACCAAGTTCCCCTTTGCATAAGCCCAGGTCCCACGGATGACCTTTAGACATTGACTCGCCACCTTACTCACCTTATATAGGTAGCCCGTTAGGATCTGAGAAACCATCGGAGATTGTTTCTGAGCCTGAGGAGTATGGTGAGATGGGTCTGATGTGGGAGAGGATTACCTCTCAAGGTACTAGACTTAGTCAGTTGACGGAGCGTTTGGTTAGAGTATCTAGGGCTAGTATTGTGGATATGAGTGTTGATATGGGCACTGTAGTCAAGAGGACTAGGGTTTGCATGATGGTATGTCCGAACACCAGGAGCAGGTTGGGGACCTGCGGAGAGGGTTCGCGACAGCTCGTGACGCTGATAGAGCGATTTGGCGTAGGATTGGTGAGTTGGAGAGAGAGGTCGCAGAGCTTAAGAGTGATCGCGACACTCGACGTGTTGAGCTAGCATCATTGTGGAGAGAGGTTGACGATGTTAGGAGGTCAGTGAGTGATATTCGTAGACGTGGCTAGATAGTATTAGATTTATGGTTTTGTACCCTCTTGAAACTAAGTAGTACTTGGTTCGAGATGTAGGATTATCCTAGTTGTCTTACTAGTATCGTTGTTAGGATCGTTTTTGATTTCTTCGAATCCTTCCATGTATTTCCACTTTTGAAACCTATGAGTTATAGTTATGGGAACATGCATCCTTTAGTTATGATGCGGTATCTGATTGTTTTGCTTTGGTATAACGTTATCCCTGTTGGCCTTGATTATGTGTTCAGGCGTTATTGGGTGACCCTTGGAACCCAACACTATTTTAGAACTTGAATTGCGAACTTATGAAACTGTTCTTCTTGCCCCCAGAATGGTGGCAACAAGAAGAAACTTAATTAGGAACAACCGAGCAGCTCCTGCTGCTGTTGTTGCCCCTGGTCGTCGAGGTCGTCGTTCGACCCCGACACACCACATGTTGAGAACCCGAACATTGATAACCCAAATGTGAGAAACCCCAATGTGAATGACCGTCTTTGAGAATGGTCTGTTCCACAAAACCCTCCACCGTGAACCCAACCCACATTGACCGGCTAGTGTCGCATGTCATCATTGAATCGCTAGGCGAGACTAATCTCTAACACTTCTAGTAGAACCCCAATCTTGAATCGAACTCGAGGTTGTACCTACAAAGAGTTTCGATTACGTGGTCCCATGAGTTCGGAGGAACCGGGGAGTAGTTTACGACTAGGTGGTTGGAAAAGCGAATCTATGTTTGTTGTGAGTAGCTGTGATGAGGATTGTAAGGTTAAGTATGCAACCTTCACTTTGAAGGATGAGGCGTTGACACGGTGGAATAACTATCACGGATCGAGAGGGAATTGATGTAGCTTATGGTATGACTTGGACTCGGTTTAAGGCTCTCTGATTAAGACTTCTTGTCCTAAGAATGAAGTTAAGAAGTTAGAGAGTGAGTTACGGAACCATAAGGTTAAGGAGTCTTGACATGGCGACTTATACTGTGCGTTCCAAGAGTTATCATTGCTTTGCCACGAAATGGTTCGCATGAAGAACTTAAGATTGAAAGGTATACTGATGGACTGCCTTTGGCTACTCGAAATGATGTCATCGCTGCAAAGCCAGTTAATTTGCATGAGGCAATTGTTGCGGCTCAGCGTTTGATGGACTCTTATGTGCTAGAATTAGAAGACAAGAGTAAGAATGATAGGAGTGATAAGAGGAAGAGGAATGAAGTTGTTAAAGGGAATGGCAACAAGCGGCAAGAGACAGCCAGAGTGTTCACCATAGGAAATGGAGATGAGAAGGGTTATAAAGGTAGTAAGCCTGTGTGTGGTCGTTGTAATCGACACCACCATGGACCGTGCCCAATTGTATGTAGGAAGTGCTCTAAGGTAGGACACATAGCCAAAGACTGTAGGTCTCGTCCACTTGCTGCAGCTCAAACTGCACAAGGAGCGGACTAGAAGACTACTGTCACATGTTTTGGATGTGGAAAGAAGGGACACTTTAAGAATGAGTGCCGAGAGCCGTGGATGAGAGGAAATCCTGGTAATGTAGGAGGATTTGCTAATCGAGGTGTAGGAGGTAATGGCTTAAACCCTGTGAAGCGTGAGGTTGTGGAAAACCAGGGAAACAATGGTGCTAGAAATCGTGAGAGAGACATGGGAGTAGCGTGTTTACGCTATTGGGAAAGAAGTCGGTGAGGACCTAACGTGATTACTGGTGCGTTAGTTCTCAATAAACGCTATGCTTCCATCTTGTTTGATCTTGATACGGATATGAGTTTCGTATCCACCGATTTTATGCCATTACTAGGAATCTCCCAAACACCTCTAGGGTTTAGTTACGATGTGGAATTAGCGAATGGGAATAGGGAGAAGATAGACACCGTAGTTCGAGGTTGTACCTTAAGTTTCCTAGACCGCCCGTTTAGTATAGACTTATTGCCGGTTACCTTAGAAAGTTTTGACGTCATTATCGGAATGGATTGGTTATCGAAGAACGGTGCACACATCATTTGTGATGAGAAGATTGTGCGTTTACCGTATGGCGGAAAAGTTCGAGCATACAAGGAGATCGAGTATTGTGGAAGCCCTTCCGGTTGAGCATCATCTCATTATTAAGGCCCAAAAGTACATCGATAGAGGAGGTTGTCTTTTCTTGGCTCGAATTTACGAAAAGAAAAGTGAGGAGAAGAGTGAAAGACACCTTAACGATGTACCCGTAGTTAGAGAATTTCCGGATGTGTTTCCGACGATCGCGAGGATTCCACATCCCAAAAGTGGAATTCAAATAGAGTTGATACCGGTCGCGGCACCGTGGCCGGGCACCATATCGACTTGCTCCAAGAGAATTGGAGGAACTGTCTAAGCAGTTAGCGAAATTGTCGGAGAAGGATTCATTCGACCAAGTTAAATCAACGTGGGAGCACCGGTGTTGTTTGTGAAGAAGAAGGATGGATCGTTTAGGATGTGCATTCATTATAGGGAATTGAATAAGTTAACAGTGAAGAACCGATATCCGTTACCTAGAATAGATGATCTATTCAACCAAATCCAAGGAGCTAGTGTCTTTTCTAAAATCGATTTACGATTTGGTTATCACCAGCTTAGAGTTCGAGAGGAGGATATCCCTAAGACTGCGTTTAGAACCCGTTATGGACACTATGAATTCCAAGTGATGTCGTTTGGTTTGACCAATGCACCAGCGGTTTTCATGGATCTCATGAATCGAGTGTGTAAGCCATACCTAGATAAGTTCGTGATAGTATTCATAGACGACATCTTGATATACTCTAAGGGTAGTGAGGAGCACGAAGAGCATTTGAGGCTCATTTTAGGATTGCTGAGAGAGGAGAAACTGTATGCCAAATTCTCTAAGTGTGAATTTTGGATTCCGTCCGTGCGATTCTTAGGTCATGTGATAGATAGTCGGGGTGTTCATGTTGACCCAACTAAGATTAAGGCCATTAAGGAATGGGCAGCTCCTAAGAACCCATCGAAATCCAACAGTTTCTAGGTTTAGCGAGCTATTATAGGAGATTCATTGAGGAATTTTCTAAGATAGCTAAGTCGTGACCAAACTAACTCGGAAGGATGTTAAGTATGAATGGGGAGAAAAGGAAGAAGAAGCATTCCAACTTCGAAGGAGAAGTTGTGTAGTATGCCCATCCTAGCTTTGCACGAAAGCGAAGACTTTGTCGTGTCTTGAGGCGCTTCACATAAAGGCTTAGCGCTATTTTGATGCAACGTGAGAAGGTGTTTGCTTATGCATCCCGACAACTTAAGAAGCATGAGAAAACTAAACCACCCATGACCTTGAGTTAGGTCTTGTAGTGTTTGCTCTTAGGATTTGGAGACATTATCTGTATGGAACCAAGTGTGTAGTATTTACCGACCATAAGAGCTTGAAGCATATCTTAGATCGAAGGAATCGAACATGAGACAACGTCGTTGGTTGGAATTGCTTAGTGATTATGGTGTGAGATTCGTTATCATCTGGTAAGGCTAATGTTGTGGTGATGCATTTACTCGTAAGGAGGACATTCCACCCCTAATTGTTAGATCCTTAGGAATGACCATTGTTTCGCCTTACCGTCTCAAATTTTAGCCGCCAGAGGCATTGACGGAAGAGAACCGTCCTATGAGAATCTTCATGGAATGGTAGAAAGCGGCAGCTTCTTGAAGCGTTCAAGCGAACTTTATGCTTGAGATGAGTGGATACCATTTCATGGTGGAATCCGTGAGTTGATTATGCACGAGTCGCATAAATCAAAATACTCTATTCATCCGGGCCGATAAGATGTATCGGGATCTTAAGCGTATTGGTGGCCTAATATGAAAGCCGACATAGCTCGGTATGTTATTAGGTGCACGACTTGTTCTAAAGTTAAGGCGAACATCGAAACCATCGGGACTTTTAGTTCAACTGAACTCCGGAATGGAAATGGGAGCGAATAACCATGGACTTTATCACTAAATTACCGAAACGATTAGCGGCAATGATGCTATCTCGGGTAATAGTTGATCGTTTAACTAAGTCTGCTCACTTCTTAGCAATTAGTGAAACCGATAGTCTTGATAAGCTTGCTCAATTGTATCTTAAGGAGATAGTATCGCGTCATGGAGTACCGATATATATCATTTCCGATAGGGATAGTCGTTTACATCCCACTTTTGGAAGTCGTTACAACGGTTAGGAGCAATTTGGATATAGTCTTGCTTACCATCCACAGACTGATGGTCAGAGCGAGACAACCATTCAGACTTTAGAGGACATGCTTAGAGCATGTGTTATCGATTTCGGCAAAGGCTGGGAGAGACCTCTCCCTTTGGCCGAATTCTCTTACAACAATAGTTATCACTCTAGCATTAAGGCCGCTCTATTTGAGGCACGGTATGGCCGAAAATTTCGTTCTCCTGTTTGTTGGGCTGAAGTTGGCGAGATTCAACTTACAGGTCCCGAACTTGTCTTAGAAACCACTGAGAAAATAGTACAGATTCATAATCGGTTGCAAACCGCTCGAGATAGACAAAGGAGTTATGCCGATAAGAGACGTAAACCTTTAGAATTTCAGGTTGGAGATCGTGTTATGTTGAAAGTTTCTCCTTGGAAAGGAGTGATTCGTTTTGGGAAACGTGGAAAACTCAATACCCGATATATTGGTCCCTTTCCAATCCTGGAAAGAATCGGACCGGTAGCATACCGCCTGGAGCTACCGTCGGAACTGAGTAGTGTACACAATGTCTTTCATGTTAGTAATCTTAAGAAATGTCTTTCGGAGGAAAACATAGTTGTGCCTTTAAGAGATATTCGTATTGATGAGAAATTGAATTTTGTTGAGGAACCGATTGAGATTATGGACCGTGAGATTAAAAGGTGAAGAATAGCCGTATTCCGATTATTAAGGTTCGTTGGAACTCCGGCATGGACGGAGTTCACTTGGGAACGTGAGGGCGTTTTCATGGGAAGTATCCTAAACTGCTTATGACACCAAGCAACTCGGAGTGAAACCCGGGACGGGTTTCTTCTGAGGCTGGGAGGCTGTGACAACTGGCAAATTTTGGGAGTTTATTTTTGGTAACCGCATTACGTTAAACTGAACCGAGCTTTGCCTTTAACACTATTTTTATAAACCATGACTTGATTTTATATCGTCTATTGGTTTTTTATGATTTATTTCATTATTAAATGAGTTATCGTAAGAGTTTTAACTCTATTTGGTAGGCACTATTCAATTCGGCACTAGAAAAGCCTAAAACAAGAATTATCGTAACTTGTAGACCGTAATTCAAAAAGTGACAAATAAATAGTCAAAACTTGTGGAAAAACGTAAATAACGATGTTGGAAAGTTGAATAAATGTTGTGGGACACTCGGGGGACAATTTATGAGCTCGGGAATGGGTAAACGGGATAGTTACAAAAAATAACAACTCCGACCCTCCTCTTTTTGCTTGACCGGCCACCCCCCCTCCAAATTAATTATTTTTGAGGTCCCTAGCTCCTATGTATAAATACCCACCCAATACCTCATTTCACCTCATTTGTTTCTCTCTCTAAAAACACACATATCACCATTTCTCTCTCTAACTTCTCTCACTAAAAACCCTAACACCACCACCCCACCACCGCCGGCCATTTTCTGGCCACCACCGCCGCGTCACCCACCACCACCATCACCATATTGAAGCTCTCTTTCTCCTCTTTCCAACCATATATTACAAGCTCCATTTGGACTTCATTAACACCTTCAAATTCAAGGATTAAGGGTATGTTTGGCAAAACTAGTCAGTAGTATGTCGTAAACCTAAAGTTTATTAACATGAGCTATAAGTCATATCTTTTTTAATAGCAGTGTTTGGTAAATTAGCTGTTAAATATAATTATAAGATGTAAAATGACATAAAAGGACAAATCTATTATTGTAAATAAATGTTTGGAGGGTATATTAGTAATTTAAAGTTTTAACAGCTCATAGATATTTAAAAAGCTTCATGAATCAGCTTTTCATTTTGGAGCTATTTGTTTGAAATAAAAGCTTGTAGGTAATACATCCAAATGAAGCTACTTAGTTTATAGGAGATTATTTTGTAACAAAAAGCTAATAGCTCCTCCAAAAAGCCCCTGCCAAACAGGCTCTAAGATTCGTACTTTTAGGGTTTCAAAGGGCTTTTGCAATTGGTGATTAGATAAGATAAATGGAACATGTTTTGAGCTTGATTGGGCAATAATAACCCACGAATTGATAATTAGGGTGAAACATGAAATTAAAGCTAATTAGTGACTAAGTAAACAAGTAATTAGTGTTTGGTACATGTGTGGTGTATTAATTTTGATGGGTTTTGATAACGCTACATGCGTCGTTCGGGGTCAAGGAAACTTCCTTTTCTTCGAGCAAGTTTTATAACACCCTAGGCAGTGAACCTAATCGTTGTAGTGTAGTAATTAGGGTAAGCCACGGGTATTGATATCGTTCTCTAGGGGAATAGGAATGCTAGTAAGGAGTTACTACGCTAAGGTTAAGGTTGAGGAAGATTATTTTTTATCTTTTTATGTTTTATGAAATGGAAAGGTACGAATCTCGGTATTGGATTTGGGGGGGTTGGTATTTCTACCGATTACTCTACTATTATCTAATTATCTAAACTAAGGTTGTGGAGTCTATGTCTAATTAATGTGTGCTCGTATGATAGTTTAAAGATGTGTTTACTTAGGTTGTATTACTCCTTAATTATCTCCTATTGATGGTTGAATTGTCACGTCCCTATTCTTAGTTGCGTTGTGTGTCTAAAGTTGTAGGGTGTCGTTTCTCCCTAACTCTTTGAACTTACCAAAGGGTCTCGTCTACAAACCCACTAGGGATGATAAACTCTTACTCTAAGGCGCTCTTTGGATGGTTTAGCCTACAACTACTCAGGTAATTATATTCTAAGGTTCACAAAGATGAATCAAGCATTAAGTACACAACGAATGACCTATCGCATTACTAGATCATTAGTCAACTAAGATAAGAAACAACCAATCAATATTCAATAATTAAGTTTCATACTTCCTAAGCAAACACACAAATAAATTAGCGGACATGGAAAACATGCAAGCATACACACAAATAATCAAAGACATAATTGAATTAATGAAGTAAAGACTTATCTTGATGTAAGATAGGGTTTAAAACCCTAAAATATTGTACAAGACACCTTAGGTTCGGTTTTAGGTTTTACTCCAAAAGACTCTCCTAAAAAGCGAAAAATTCGGATTCTATATATAAGATTACATATGCGACGGCGTCGCCTTATGTTTCGTGGCCGCCGTCGTGTCGCCGTCATTAGGGTTTCGTCTTGGCCACGTTAACCTGCGCGGCGTCACCTTATGTCCGTGGCGCCGTCCTCTTGACTTCGGCGTCGTCGGATTGCATCTAGGCCGTCCCGAGTAGCGACGGCCTACTCTTTTACAACCGGACGTCGTCACTTGAAAATCTGAGTTTTGAGTTACGAACCGTCACAAAATCTTGGGGCGGCGTCGCATTAGCACCGACGCCGTCGCCTTCTAATTTCAACAAGCGTGAGTGTCTCGATTTTGACTTTGGCCATTTTCTTCATATATTCGCGCCTTTTCGTCCAAATAAGTGCCATTCCAAGATTTTGCCTTCAAGAGACCTAAAAGTGAAAAGGAGCGATATTAAGCAATAACGGATACAAAAGTGATCAAATAAGGACTAAACGACCCTCAAAATGGTACCTTTTAAAACCTTATCAAATATCCCTACACTTGTTATTTGCTTGTCCTCAAGCAAATGTGCTTTAACCAATTAATTTATAAGTTAGGGGTCATGAAGCATTAATTCAAAACGGTCCACAACACATATAAGCCCATAAAGTCATAACAAGCACGGAAATACATACTAGCACCTCACATGGGGTGTTTGGATACTCACATCTCTCTCGGGTGTATATATGAAATATAACAAATAGGAAATGGAAGATAAACACTCATTAACCGGTCCTAGTACATAGATTACCATAGGCTTGAGAATAGATCAAACCTCCATCGCTTTGGCGTAAGCACCTAGGAAAGACTATCAAAGAGGTCTTTTAAAGGGTTGTAATGTTAGGCTTTCGGTAGGGAAATAAGGGTTTGGTGGGATAGACTATTTAGTGGTGGCAAGTCAAAAATCTCTATGTTAAATGCATATGAAGAATGGCGTTGCTAAGCCAAGACTCGACACTCTAAACTCTAGATAACTGAAATAAACAAACATAAATTTAAAGGATAGATGAAGGATGGTAGCCCGTATGTTTTTTTTTTTTTTTTTTTTTTATATATATATTTTTTTTTCTCTTTTTCTATTTTTTTTCGATTTTTTTTTTTTTTTTTTTTCATACACTTTTACTCTACCATCCTCTAAGATAACATCAAAATACTAGGGATTTATAGGCATATCCGTACACTTGAGTTTTGATTTTTCTAACACTAATTTGACCCGAATTGAAAAGATCAAAACACTTGGGGTACATTATTATGCAAACAAAGGGAATTTGAATTTAACGTTCCCTTCCCGTCATTTCATAAACTTTAACTTTTCCCATGAATCCCAATCGTCCCAAAATCGTATACAAAGGATATGACTCGATTTAGCAACTTATGCAAGCAACTAGATAATTGAACTAAGGGTTTAGGGTGATAACAAACATTTGCACTAAAAGTGAGTGCATAAGGGGTAGGCTAAGGCGATTTGGGTGTATATTTGGGGTGGGGTGTAAACAATGCTCTTCATTGATATTCGGAAAATCGAAACATCACGAGAACCGCGAAAAGGATAGGCTTTGAGGGGTTAACTAGGGGTATCGTGTACTAAAGATGAGTACAACGCAAAAGGTGTGGGGGAATTACTCAACCGATATGGAAGAAGTAATTATATTACAGGTATCAAACAAGGGTTATCCTAATGCCTCTTATCATTTAGTTATTCCTAACTACACAAGTGTAGCCTTACTTGCGATTTCGGAATGCATCACAAAATAAGTTCTAGAATCTAATATACTACCGGTTCACACTCTAAGCATTGAAGATGAATGCTTTAATTCCTACTAATCTAAGGGCGATCCTCACATTTGGTGGAATTTAGGTGGTAAAGGGTTTTGTGCTAGTCATGCAACTTCCTATCCATGAGACGCTTTTGTTAAGACTAATGGCCCACTCCTATATGTCATAAAAATTTTAAATTTGGTGCCAAAATTACCCTAACCGACATTTTCTCATGGTTTATTACACAATCACAATTGGACAAAGCAAATAGTCAAGGATAAGCATAGTTTCAAAGTTCCGTTTTATTTTCCTCCCTACACTTAAACCGAACATTGTCCCCAATGTTCCCGAAAGTATCAAAGTTATGATAATGGAAGGTAATTAAAACGAAAGAAACTAATACTCCCCGATTAGCTCGATAGGATCCGTGTAAAGTGGTGGTTGAATTCTTTCCAAGAAGAATTATTATGTGAAAAGCTCCTTCCAATCTTATGTAACTTCTTCTTGACAAATTAAACCCGCACACTTGAAGAAAACAAACGAAACCTTCGCGTAAAATCGGTGGTAATAATATATATAAGACTCGATTTAAACTAGGATATAATGCTTGTGGAATGGATGTTTACGAATTTCTAAGAAAATTAAGACCGGAAAATTCCAAAATTTATAAGTAGCTCGAAAACGAGAAAAAGTAATCGATGTTTTACTCCTTCACGACGCGTCGGTTGCAATCTGACGCCGTCGGTTATCCCGACAAAAGCGGTGCGATTTTACG
Source organism: Chrysanthemum lavandulifolium (assembly GCA_022545495.1). Lineage (NCBI taxonomy): Eukaryota > Viridiplantae > Streptophyta > Magnoliopsida > Asterales > Asteraceae > Chrysanthemum > Chrysanthemum lavandulifolium. The sequence goes on from CM040246.1 coordinate 206,461,830, forward strand.
GAAAAATTCGGAAAATTTACATCTTTAGAATCGGAAAAATTTCGCAAAACATCCATTATGACTCGATACAAGCATTTGACTCGAACAAACAAACATAAATATCTTTTAGTTAATTGTTATTCTCATGTTTACGTTTCTTTTGAAAACGTGTGTAATCCTCCTACACTTATCCCTTATGTAAAATACCTTTATATGCAATTAAGACGAGGTTAAAAACAAAATAAAGCATTTTACAAATTTAAACATGAGGATAAACAATTAATAAAAATATATGACACTAACAAGCAAACAATTAAGCATGGGTTGCTTCACGAAGCGCTTTTCTTTATTTAAGAGTCTTGTAGCTAGACTCATAGTCGTGCTCCTACGCATCCGATATCGTAAGTCTATCCTCAACAATGTCGTAAGGATCAAACTTATCATTCAAGTTCCTAGTAGTGCGTTCGGTTAAATATGCCTTTTCAAACATCTCACCATCGGGATCATAGATTTGTATCCTAATGTGCCACTCTCCATTACCATCACTAGGCGGTTTATTCCAATCCCACTTGTGTTCAGATTTCTCAACTTTCCACTTATTCATGACAAGGTTAATGGGCAAGCTTCCTAGGAACTCGGTCATCTTCCTAAATACTAAGGCGTCCTCGAACGGGTTCACTTCTATGTCCCTAGCCATTTCTTTTTCTTGGAAAGTTGCTGCACTAGCGAAGGCTTTATCTAGGTAAAAAGGTCTTTGGGGGCCTATGATGTTCTTATCAATCCAAGGTCCATATCTAGATGGCTCTCTATCCAACCCTATCTCTTGTGGGATTTCCTCATCCTTGTAGTATGTATGACTTTTAACATCGTAAACGGATCTAGCACTCCCCTCCCCTACCACTATTTTGGACATCTTATAATCGATGATGGCACTAGCGGTAGCTAAAAATCCTCTTCCAACTAGTAATGGGCATGTCGGGTCCTTATTCATGTCTAGCACATGAAAGTCGGCCAAAAGAGTCAACTCTCCTACATGTACTACCATGTCCTTTATTATTCCTACGGACGTGCTATACTACCGTCCGCTAGACCTAAGATGGTTTCCGTTGGTTCAATTTTACCTAAGTTAAGGCTTCTATGGAGGACAACGGAACAAGATTGATGCATGATCCTAAATCGGCTAGAGCATTGAGTGGTTTGGAAGTTCCAAGTCTACGGAAGAGTAAATAGCCGGGATCGTCTAGCTTCTTAGGTAAGTTGTTTCGCACAAAGGCGGACCCATGTTTTCCAAGCCTAAGTTCTAACTCATATTTTTCTTTTAAAGCATTATAGTAAGGTGCATGAGCTAAGACTTCAAGAATCGGTTTTTCTTGATGGAGTTCCTTGTACTCCTCCTCTAAACTAGGTTTGGATTCTTGGCTGACGGGTTTCTCAAGAGTAGGCTCTACCAAAGGTGCCGGGCCTTGGTACCTCTTGGATGGCTTGGAACCCTTTTTAATAGCATTTACCGAGTGAACCGTTGGGTGGGATGGGCATGGATGTGCACTCTCCCATGGTGAACTAGCATTTACCGAATTCACTTTTGGGTTCTTTATGGTATCACTTGGGAGTGCTCCAACTTCCCGCTCATTGAAGGCTTTTAAGAGGGCATCAAGCTTGGTTGTCATCTCGCTTTGTTTTTACTTAAAATCGACTTCAAGCTTATTCAATCGAGTTTCTTGGGATGACAAAAATCTAGATGCAATTGCCTCAAGATTAGTGGGGTTCCCGGTATTAAAAGAGTTGACCCTAGTAGGTGAACTAGATGAGCTTTGGGGTGTGCTTGAGTTTTGGTTCCACTTAAGGTTAGGGTGATTTCTCCATGAGGGTTTGTATGAGTTTCCTAAGTTGTTTTGTTCAGGTTTGAAAGTGTACCACTTCTCTCCCACTCCGTCGGTACGTATGGAGGCGTAGTCCGCAAAAGCTTGTTCGGAGAGCCTTGTGCAATCACGAGTGTCATGGGGACCACTGCATAACTCACAAGGTAGAGTGATTTGATTCACTTGTCGTGAAGACTTAGGATTTTTGTAGGAACTCATGAGGAATCTAACTTGATCTTCAAGTTCGATCATCCTACGGTCGGAAGGAGGTAAGGAGATTGCCTTAACGGTTTGGGCACTCACGGGGTCATCCCAACTTTCGTTGTCATAGAGGCGAGGTCCTCTATTATACCCCATGATTCTTCCATGGTGAGATCACTAAGTTTTCCACCGCCGCTTGGTCAATGGATCGCTTAGTGGGGAAGTTGACATGATCATAAAGATTTGGACTTGGAGCCAAAGATCAATGCCGTGATGAGGACTTTATGAAGTAAGTCCTTGAATCGGGTCCATGCTTCGAGAGAGATTCACCTTGACGTTGTTGGAACATCAAGATGTCATTCCTAAGCTTAGTGGTTCTCCCGGTGGGAAAAATTGAGCAAGGAAGCGAGAGGTAAGATCATCCCAACTTGAGATGGAGCCGTGGAAGTCGCTCAAGCCAATTACTAGCTTGGTTCCGTAGAGAATTGGAAGAGACGCAGCGCGTGGTCTCCCTAGTAGTAGCATCAAGGTCGATGGAATCGACGATTTTGAGGAAATCCTCGGATCTCGATTTGGATCTTCGAACGAAGTCCATGGAATGCACATCCATTTTGCACCAACCGGATGGTGTCGGATCGCAGGGCCGTAGTTTGGGCTTGGTCGGGAAGCTCAATGGTGTTCCTATAGCCTAGGTGGCTTGGTCTCGAGTATTCCCAAGAGTACGGGCTCTTGGCGGGTCATTTGGTGGTAGGTTGATGAATGGTAGTGGGTTATCACCTTCCATGATGAAAAGTGATGGGGTTACGAACAAAGGTCACGAAGAAGGGGGATAGACTAAGAGAAAGTTAAAAAATGAGAAAAAAGTTTACTTGATAGGAATCAAGCAAAGAACCTAAACGAGGTGGACTACTAACTACCTATTCTATTCCCAAGGCGTGGCGCCAAAAACTTGATAACGCTACACGTCGTTCGGGTCAAGGAAACTTCCTTTTCTTGAGCAAGTTTTATAACACCCTAGGCGATGAACCTAATCGTTGTAGTGTAGTAATTAGGGTAAGCCACCGATAACGATACACGCGTCGTTCGGGGTCAAGGAAACTTCCTTTTCTTGAGCAAGTTTTATAACACCCTAGGCGTGAACCTAATCGTTGTAGTGTAGTAATTAGGGTAAGCCACGGGTATTGATATCGTTCTCTGGGGAATAGGAATGCTAGTAAGGAGTTACTACGCTAAGGTTAAGGTTGAGGAAGATTATTTTTATCTTTTATATTTTATGAAATGGAAAGGTACGAATCTCGGTATTGGATTTGGGGGTTGGTATTTCTACCGATTACTCTACTATTATCTAATTATCTAAACTAAGGTTGTGGGAGTCTATGTCTAATTAATGTGTGCTCGTATGATAGTTTAAAGATGTGTTTACTTAGATTGTATTACTCCTTAATTATCTCCTATTGATGGTTGAGTGTCACGTCTTATTCCTAGTTGCGTTGTGTGTCTAAAGTTGTAGGGTATCGTTTCTCCCAACTCTTTGAACTTACCAAAGGGTCTCGTCTACAAACCCACTAGGGATGATAAACTCCTACTCTAAGGCGCTCTTTGGATGGTTTAGCCTACAACTACTCAGGTAATTATATTCTAAGGTTCACAAAGATGAATCAAGCATTAAGTACACAACGAATGACCTATCGCATTACTAGATCATTAATCAACTAAGATAAGAAATAACCAATCAATATTCAATAATTAAGTTTCATACTTTCTAAGCAAACACACAAATAAATTAGCCGGACATGGAGAACATGCAAGCATACACACAAATAATCAAAGACATAATTGAATTAATGAAGTAAAGACTTATCTTGATGTAAGATAGGGTTTAAAACCCTAAAATACTGTACAAGACACTTTAGATTCGGTTTTAGGTTTTTACTCCAAAGACTCTCCACACAAAGATTGAAAAATTCGAATTCTATATATAAGATTACAATTGCGACAACGTCACCTTATGTTTAGTGACGCCGTCGTGTCGCCGCCATTAGGGTTTCGTCTTGGCCACGTTAACCTTGCGACGGCGTCACCTTATGTCCGTGACGCCGTCCTCTTGACTTCGGCGTCGTCGGATTGCATCTAGGCCGTCCGAGTAGCGACGGCCTACTCTTTCACAACTAGACGCCGTCTCTTGAAAATCGAGTTTTGGGTTACGGCCCGTCACAATAATTTTGGGACGGCATCATGCCTTTTGCACCGACGCCGCCTTCTAACCGGAAGAATCGTGAGTGTCTCGATTTCGACTTTGGCCATTTTCTTCATATAATCGCGCTTTTCGTCCAAATAAGTGCCATTCCAAGATTTTGCCTTCACGAGACCTAAAAGTGAAAAGGAACGATATTAAGCAATAACGGATACAAAAGTGATCAAATAAGGACTTAAACGACCCTCAAATGGTACCTTTTAAAACCTTATCAAATATCCCTACACTTGTTATTTGCTTGTCCTCAAGCAAATGTGCTTTTAGCCAATTAATTTATAAGTTAGGGGTCATGAAGCATTAATTCAAAACGGTCCACAACACATATAAGCCCATAAAAGTCATAACAAGCACGGAATTACATACTAGCACCTCACATGGGGTGTTTGGATACTCACATCTCTCTCGGGTGTATATATGAAATATAACAAAATAGGAAATGGAAGATAAACACTCATTAACCGGTCCTAGTACATAGATTACCATAGGCTTGAGAATAGATCAAACCTCCATCGCTTTGGCGTAAGCACCTAGGAAAGACTATCAAAGAGGTCTTTTAAAGGGTTGTAACGTTAGGCTTACGGTAGGGAAATAAGGGTTTGGTGGGATAGGCTATTTAGTGGTGGTAAGTCAAAAATCTTTATGTTAACTGCATATGAAGAATGGCGTTGCTAAGCTAAGACTCGACACTCTAAACTCTAGATAAGCGAAATAAATAAACATAAATTTAAAGATAGATGTAGGATGGTAGCAGTATGTTTTTTTTTTTTTTTTTTTTTTTTTTTTTATATTTTTTTCGATTTTTTTTTTTTTTCATACACTTTTACTCTACCATCCTCTATGATAACATCAAAATACTAGGGATTTATAGGCATATCCCTATACTTGAGTTTTTATTACTCTAACACTAATTTGACCCGAATTGAAAAGATCAAAACACTTGGGGTACATTATTACGCAAACAAAGGGAATTTGAATTTTTAACGTTCCCTTCCCGTCATTTCATAAACTTTAACTTTTCCCATGAATCCCAATCATCCCAAAACTATATACAAAGGATATGACTCGACTTAGCAACTTATGCAAGCAACTAGATAATTGAACTAAGGGTTTAGGGTGATAACAAACATTTGCACTAAAAGTGAGTGCATAAGGGGTAGGCTAAGGCGATTTGGGTGTATATTTGGGGGTGGGGTGTAAACAATGCTCTTCATTGATATTCGGAAAATCGAAACATCACGAGAACCGCGAAAAGGATAGGCTCGAGGGGTTAACTAGGGTATCGTGTACTAAAGATGAGTACAACGCAAAGGGTGTGGGGAATTACTCAACCGAAATGGAAAAAGTAATTATATTACAGTGTCAAACAAGGGTTATCCTAATGCCTCTTATCATTTAGTTATTCCTAACTACACAAGTGTAGCCTCACTTGCGATCTCGGAATGCATCACAAAACAAGTTCTAGAATCTAATATACTACCGGTTCACACTCTAAGCATTAAAGATGAATGCTTTAATTCCTACTAATCTAAGGGTGATCCTCACATTTTGGTGGAATTTGGGTGGTAAAGGGTTTTTTGTGCTAGTCATGCAACTTCCTATCCATGAGACGCTTTTGTTAAGACTAATGGCCCACTCTTATATGTCATAAAAAATTTTAAATTTGGTGCCAAAATTACTCTAACCGACATTTTCTCATGGTTTATTACACAATCACAATTGGACAAAGCAAATAGTCAAGGATAAGCATAGTTTCAAAGTTCCGTTTATTTTCCTCCCTACACTTAAACCGAACATTGTCCCCAATGTTCCCGAAAATATCAAAGTTATGATAAAAGAAGGTAATTAAAAACGAAAGAAACTAATACTCCCCTGATTAGCTCGGTAGGATCCGTGTAAAGTGGTGGTTAAATTCTTTTCAAGAAGAATTATTGCGTGAAAAGCTCCTTCAATCTTATGTAGCTTCTTCTTGACAAACTAAACCTGCACACTTAAAGAAAACAAACGAAACCTTTGCGTAAAATCAGCGGTAATAATATATATAAGACTCGATTTAAACTAGGATATTATGCTTGTGGAATGGATGTTTACAGAATTTCTAAGAAAATTAAGACCTGGAAAATTCCAAAAATTTATAAGTAGCTCGAAAACGAGAAAAAGTAATCGATGTTTTACTCCTTCCCGACGCCGTCAGTTGCAATCTGACGCCGTCGGTTATCCTCGACAAAAAGCGGTCCGCGATTTTGGAAAAATTCGGAAAATTTACATCTTTAGAATCGGAAAATTTCGCAAAACATCCATTATGACTCGATACAAGCATTTGACTCGAACAAACAAACATAAATATCTTTTAGTTAATTGTTATTCTCATGTTTACGTTTCTTTTGAAAACGTGTGTAATCCTCCTACACTTATCCCTTATGTAAAATACCTTTATATGCAATTAAGACGAGGTTAAAAACAAAATAAAGCATTTTACAAATTTAAACATGAGGATAAACAATTAATAAAAGATATATGACACTAACAAGCAAACAATTAAGCATGGGTTGCCTCTCACGAGCGCTTTTCTTTATTTAAGAGTCTTGTAGCTAGACTCATAGTCGTGCTCTACGTTGCCCTAATCTTAGAGGCCCATTCGATCTCCTTAACTCTTCTTTCATCACGAATATATTCGGGCCCTAGTTCAAGACAAGCGATGTAGTAAACTTTGTTCTTCCAGTCTACTTCGAATGCCGGAATGTTATCTACATCTAAATTATCCATGCCCTCAAAATTCTTATTTTTGTGGGGCATTATATATTTAACATTCTCGGTTTCATTTGAGAACTCGATTATCCCTTTCTCTTTATCATAAACCATCTTAGACTCTTCTATAAATGGTTTCCCAAGTATCACGTCTCCTAAAAACCCATCAATGATTCCTTTGACATTTTCCAGAATCATGAAGTCACACCTATATGTGAAGTTACCTATGAACACGTGCAATCCCTTAACCCTCCCCACATAGTTACTTGCTTTCCTAGGGCGAAAGGGGTCCCTCATAGGCTCTAGCTTTTTGCTCATGATCCAATTGTAATCTGACCTAGACATTATATTCATGGGTGCCTTATAATCAATGTAGGTGTGATCCTGTATAAGTATCCAATCATACACGGTATTTTGATGTTTTAGGGTTTCCTCCTTATACGAGGCTCGAAGGTGGTCTTGGAAAATTAACCACATTATGGTGATAAGCGGTTTCTTTCCTTTTAGGGTATGAATCAAAGTACTCCTAAGTTCTCCCTTCTCCTTACTACCCTTCATAATTTCTAACATCTTATACTCTCCTTTTCTAGATCATCATCCGAATCACTTGTAGTCGAATCATTATCTAGAGGTTGATCGATTCATAAAGGCTTCCTTAAGTGTATTCTCAATTATCATATTTAATTTCCTAAGCTCTCCAATCTCACTCATGATACGGGCTCGAAGTTGGTTAGCGAGGTGGGTCAAGCGATGGGTATTTGTTTAGTGGTGAGCGTTGGTTGGTTGTTGGTTATCGAGTGGTGGTTGGTTATCATTCTCCATGATGAAAAGTGATGGGGTTACGAACAAAGGTTACGAAGAAGGGGATAGACTAAGAGAAATCTAAAATGAGAAAAAGTTTACTTGATATGAATCAAGCAAAGAAACCTAAACGAGGTGGACTACTAACTAGCTATTCTATTCCCGGCAGCGCGCCTAAAAACTTGATAACGCTACACGCGTGCGTTCGGGGTCAAGGAAACTTCCTTTTCTTGAGCAAGTTTTATAACACCCTAGCAAGTGAACCTAATCGTTGTAGTGTAGTAATTAGGGTAAGCCACGGGTATTGATATCGTTCTCTGGGGAATAGGAATGCTAGTAAGGAGTTACTACGCTAAGGTTAAGGTTGAGGAAGATTATTTTTATCTTTTATATTTTATGAAATGGAAAGGTACGAATCTCGGGTATTGGATTTGGGGGTTGGTATTTCTACCGATTACTCTACTATTATCTAATTATCTAAACTAAGGTTGTGGAGTCTATGTCTAATTAATGTGTGCTCGTATGATAGTTTAAAGATGTGTTTACTTAGGTTGTATTACTCCTTAATTATCTCCTATTGATGGTTGAATTGTCACGTCCCTATTCTTAGTTGCGTTGTGTGTCTAAAGTTGTAGGGTATCGTTTCTCCCTAACTCTTTGAACTTACCAAAGGGTCTCGTCTACAAACCCACTAGGGATGATAAACTCTTACTCTAAGGCGCTCTTTGGATGGTTTAGCCTACAACTACTCAGGTAATTATATTCTAAGGTTCACAAAGATGAATCAAGCATTAAGTACACAACGAATGACCTATCGCATTACTAGATCATTAGTCAACTAAGATAAGAAACAACCAATCAATATTCAATAATTAAGTTTCATACTTCCTAAGCAAACACACAAATAAATTAGCCGGACATGGAAAACATGCAAGCATACACACAAATAATCAAAGACATAATTGAATTAATGAAGTAAAGACTTATCTTGATGTAAGATAGGGTTTAAAACCCTAAAATATTGTACAAGACACCTTAGGTTCGGTTTTAGGTTTTTACTCCAAAAGACTCTCCTAAAAACTGAAAAATTCGGATTCTATATATAAGATTACAATTGCGACGGCGTCACCTTATGTTTAGTGACGCCGTGTCGTCGCCGCCATTGGGGTTTCGTCTTGGCCACGTTAACCTTGCGACGGCGTCACCTTATGTCCGTGACGCCGTCCTCTTCAGCTTCTGACGTCGTCTGGATTGCATCTAGGCCGTCTGTGTGACAACTCGTACTTTCAGGTCATTTCTCAAAACAATTCAAGTTTCACCATTTCATCATTTATCGTAAACTAGGTTTACGTATTCCAAATTCGCGTAACCTTAATGGTTTAGCGGCGAATTCATGATCATATCATCACGGACATTTCATATAGACTAAGTTTAGTCTACATTTCATTAGCATCATTTGCATCATGTTAGTTCATTCATGATTTTGCATTTCACATTAAACGCGTAAATTTTATATTAAATAAACGTTATCACGTAAGTTATTATTTTGAACATTTAATCCGCTACTTCCAAAAATGATCCCGATATATTTTTATACTTACATTTAGTTTATAAAAACAATATTTTGAGTTTACCTAGTGTTTTAAATTTATTTTGTATATAAATCGTTAAATTTATATTATTACGACGTTTTTCTTAAAAACTACACGATAATTATTATATCACTCAAATTTTACAAGAAATGTATTTTTACAATTTTTATGGTCTCATTATACTTTACTTTGATCTATTAAAAATTACTTTTACCTAAAACTACCTTAAATACTCAAATGTATATAAAAGCTACCATTTACCTTAACTTAAATTCATTTCACTTACATTTTTTTTAACAATTTTTCACATTATAAAGAAAAAAAAAATATTTTACAAATCCTTCCCCCCTTGGCCGACCAAGGGGGGGGGGGTTGCATTTATTGGGGTTGGTAGTGTTTTTTCAAATGTATAGATCTATACTCTAAGTATCATTCACTCATTTCATTCATCTCATTTTTTTTCAAAGTTACCAAAGTTTCTCTCTTGTTTTCCTCTTCCATAACCGGTTCTACAAGGGTGTTTAGAAGGGATCATCAAAATTTTACAAGCTCAAGTTTAAAACAATCTAGGATACACTCTTATTAAAGGTTTTGAAATAAAAACCTAGGGTGTTTAGGTTTAATCCTTGTTCTAATCACCTCATCAAAGTAGCTTGTAAGCATATCACTTTCATTTTATATCTTTCATTTTCATTTCATATGTATTTCATCATTTTTTTTTAGCAAGCATGCAAGACTTATTGTTATTTATACCATTTTTACATGGTTTTTAGAGTTTTATATATATAAGTCATCCTATAATTTATCCCTTGTTATATATTGGTCTTGATGATGTTTAGGAACCCATGACACCCTAAGAAGGTGTATGGTAGGATTAGAATAGCTTTGGAGTTGTTTTGAAGGGATTGGAATAGGTTTAGTACGAGAAAAACTCTTTTCGACAAGTATAAAAAGTGGTCTGATCTTGTTTTGAATTTCTGGAAAATCCGACAGAGACACGAATTTTGGCCTAAATATTTAGAAAATATACTTTAAAACGAATCCGTGGCGCTTGAACGGATTAAAACAGAGTTATAACGAAGAAGTTATGAATTTTTCAAGTTTGACGACGAAATATACATTTTCGAAAATTTCAAAAACAGTTTTAGTGTTGTATGAGTCAAAACGAGTCCTAAGCTTTACAAATTATTTCGACTTATCAAAAATATATTAGTATACTTTGATACGAAGCTAAGGGCGATAATACGTGAAAGCGGATTTGTAACGACTAAAATATACATGTTTTCATAAAATTGCCGTAACTTTATTATTTACTGAAAAACTATATTATTTAGTTGACAAGTGTTACGGTAAACAAAACGACCATATTGAAGGCTATTTTTAACGTTGACGTAGAATTTTTTTGTAACGAAATGTCTTTTAATAAAATCGAGATCACCAAGCATATTTTTCAAAACGACCAACCGTTTGTATAGCGGAGTTGTAATAAATTATTTACGGTTGCTTAAACTTTGCCGAAATTCATTTTTTTAACTACATTTTGGACAAAATCACCATATTTAACCTCTATTATCTTTATGTTCGAGACCTCTATGACGAAAACTCATGTACTAAAACTTCTAGATTTTGATACAAGCTTTCCAAAACCGTTGAGTTCGTTTCCTAACGTTCGACGTACACCATTTTATGACTAGCTTTTCGAAGCCATTTTGTCACTTTCATGAAATTTCCTCGACATTATTTTACTGACGAAAAGTTAAAATTTCACAATAAATCATTAATAAACTATTGTAGGATAACATTTTCACGTAAATACTTGTAAAGTAATTTAAGAATGGTCAAGACGTCAAAAGAGTATTTTTCGACGATAAGTATTATTTTCAAAACTCACAAATGGTATAAATAACATACTGAAATGCATGCATAACATTACATCATAACTCATTGCGTATCATATCATTCATAATAGGTCAAGATTAACGTATCACACTACATCTCGGTGTACTCACTCTTGTCATCATACCAATTTATCAAGTGAGTTTTCATAGCCCGTCGTACATGTTTAATTATTTTCAAACCTACGGGAGAATACATTGCACAACATTTTTATTACGATACCAAGTATGTTAAATTCATTTACATTGCTTAAGTTACCACATGCCAATTGAAAGTCCCTTTATATTACATGAACCGTTAATCATAGAAGCGAGGTGAGTGGATAGATCTATCGAGGGTGCGCCCATCCGGGTTGATGAATCCCAACTAGTCATACGGATGCATTTCATTTAATAACATTATTGAGTTGTCCGCAAACACTCTGTTGGGGCATACATTATGAACAGTCTAGTTTCGGTGTCATGGACTTATAGCAATTGTAACATTTTTCGTGACATGATTGTCATACGGTCTATACTTGCGTGAGTCGTATAAAACATTTACATAAACCTATGATTTCTCACCAACATTATTGTTGACCGCTTTAGCAATGTATTTTCGGTAACTAAGACATACTCATCATGGCATGGTTAAGGAACCTTTTGAGTCATGGCGTCGACTTATATCATTGTACATTATAGCACTTTCTTTCAAAACATCGTTTGGACTTGTAATATATTTATATTTCCATAACTTTATAAACTTTTGGGACCTATGTTGTAACTCAACGCTTTTATTAAATATCCAACGATGTGTTTTAAACGACACTTTAGGTCGTTCAATATAACTGTGATTGTGGTGCTATGACGGTCTATCCCGAAATTCCATTCACGCAAAACAGTAAATTGGGGTGTGACAGATTGGCATCGAGCTTGATTATAGAGAACTAGGTTGCATCATTGACCCTAGACTATAACTACATTATCATAGCATCTCATCATTTCATCATAAGTGCATGTTCACTTTACATGCGGTTTATACGTACATTTTTCGAGTTATTTACTTTCATTTCATATCGATTGTCACATGGATGCCTTTAAATGCCCATTCCATTATTCTTTCTTCATACTCTAATGTGGAGAATTCCTTGTCATTCCCTATCATAATTTTCACATCAATTGACTCATCACCGATAACGTTGAATACCGAGATAAACCTTTAAATAGGGCGAAGTCACTCTCACTCCTTTGTTTCACCACTAACATGTCGAGTTACACTTTATTCACACATTAAGTCACTAAACCATTATACATTTGAAGCACTTACAACACCTCATAACCCATCTTTTCGGAACCCGTCGATCATTTTGAAAAATAACCTCAAACTTACCACCTTCTATCACTTCTCTTTAGAGCGCTTATTCTTAACATAGGATTTGACTACGTCTCATTTTCCTTTTATTTTGAAGAGTTATGGCGTAAGAAAGTCGCACTAGAAATGACACCATTGCTATTCAAAGGTATGTAGATGATAGTATAGCCGAGGCACTAAGGAAAGAACGAGCAACAATGAGCTCGCATTCAAGAGGCCGCAATCTTCTTCTGAAACTGCGAGACTTGCTTACATCAAAAGGTTTCAAGAGTTGTTGTTCTTTGTCCACTATGGTTTCGGACAATGAGAAACTATTGGAAAATTTCATTGGAGGACTTCCACAAAATATCCAAGGAGATGTAACTTTTCGATCCACAAACAATTGAAGAATCTACCCGTATGACTCAAATACTCATGGCTCAAGTTGTGAAGAGGAAAACATTATCGACAATAATAACAACAACAACAATCAAACCAACAACAACAAAAGGAAATGGGAAAGCGACCAAGGAGGTTATAACAACAACAACCAAAACCGTAACACTAACCATCACCAACAATGTAATAGAAGGCAAGAAGCTACTATGGTTTATGTTCTTTGCGCCAATAGAAAGCGAGAGGTTATCTTGGAACACACCCACTATGTACTAGATGTAAGTTTCATCACTCGTGTCTTTGCCACGCCAAGTGCATAAGTGCCAAAATTAGGACACCTCGCCGAGGATTGTAGAGGTAAAACTATAATTACATGCTTGGGATGTGGGGAGCAAGGACACTATCGGAGCCAATGTCCCCAGAACCAAGGGCAACAAGTTGAAGGTGCTCATGGGAATGCATACATGTTAGGAGGAGGAGAAGCTCGTCAAGGTATCAACGACGCGGAAGACTAAAGAAGTTCGAAACTAACGGTCTTATTTCTCTTTATGTACTATGTTGTACTAAGTTTATGTCTTCCATCGTATCCGAAACTTTGTAACTTAAAGATGTACTACTTTTGATAAACCACTCGTTGTAAAATACTCTCATCTATCGTACTTTATTTCCTTTCGATTCGATATCATGTACGAGAATTTTAATTCTTTTTACTTTAACTATCATTTTAACGACACAGGTTAAATCGTTGTAAACATCGAGAGTTATAACAACTAAACCGAACGTCACATCATCGTTCCTTAATTATACATAGCCTAGCTAACTATGTCTAATTCTGGAGGGATCATGTTATGTTGGGAGCAGTTATTTATAAATCTTAGTGCAAGCAAAATCTCCACATATTTCAAAGTCAAAGTGTTACTCATCGGAGATACTCACCCAATATTTTTCTCTACTACGATGTTTTGTACGCTCTCAATCATCGACAACCGTAACGACACTTCTCCATGTCTTCTCTCCTCGATATTCATCGCAAACTCAAAAATTCGATGGACCAACACGAACTGAATTCAGGGACTGAATTCCTTTTTGGATGGGCGAATGTGACAACTCGTACTTTCAGGTCATTTCTCAAAACAATTCAAGTTTCACCATTTCATCATTTATCGTAAACTAGGTTTACGTATTCCAAATTCGCGTAACCTTAATGGTTTAGCGGCGAATTCATGATCATATCATCACGGACATTTCATATAGACTAAGTTTAGTCTACATTTCATTAGCATCATTTGCATCATGTTAGTTCATTCATGATTTTGCATTTCACATTAAACGCGTAAATTTTATATTAAATAAACGTTATCACGTAAGTTATTATTTTGAACATTTAATCCGCTACTTCCAAAATGATCCCGATATATTTTATACTTACATTTAGTTTATAAAACAATATTTTGAGTTTACCTAGTGTTTTAAATTTATTTTGTATATAAATCGTTAAATTTATATTATTCGACGTTTTCTTAAAAACTACACGATAATTATTATATCACTCAAATTTTACAAGAAATGTATTTTACAATTTTATGGTCTCATTATACTTTACTTTGATCTATTAAAATTACTTTTACCTAAAACTACCTTAAATACTCAAATGTATATAAAAGCTACCATTTACCTTAACTTAAATTCATTTCACTTACACTTTTTTTAACAATTTTACACATTATAAAGAAAAAATAATAATATTTTACAAATCCTTCCCCTTGGCGACCAAGGGGTTACATTATTGGGTTGGTAGTTTTTCAAATGTATAGATCTATACTCTAAGTATCATTCACTCATTTCATTCATCTCATTTTTTTTCAAAGTTACCAAAGTTTCTCTCTTGTTTTTCCTCTTCCATAACCGGTTCTACAAGGGTGTTTAGAAGGGATCATCAAAATTTTACAAGCTCAAGTTTAAAACAATCTAGGATACACTCTTATTAAAGGTTTTGAAATAAAAACCTAGGGTGTTTAGGTTAATCCTTGTTCTAATCACCTCATCAAAGTAGCTTGTAAGAATATCACTTTCATTTTATATCTTTCATTTCATTTCATATGTATTTCATCATTTTTTTAGCAAGCATGCAAGACTTATTGTTATTTATACCATTTTACATGGTTTTAGAGTTTTATATATATAGTCATCCTATAATTTATCCCTTGTTATATATTGGTCTTGATGATGTTTAGGAACCCATGACACCCTAAGAAGGTGTATGGTAGGATTAGAATAGCTTTGGAGTTGTTTTGAAGGGATTGGAATAGGTTTAGTACGAGAAAAACTCTTTTCGACAAGTATAAAAAGTGGTCTGATCTTGTTTTGAATTTCGGAAAATCCGACGAGAGACACGAATTTTTGGCCTAAATATTTAGAAAATATACTTTAAAAGCGAATCCGTGGCGCTTGAACGGATTAAAACGAGTTATAACGAAGAAGTTATGAATTTTTCAAGTTTGACGACGAAATATACATTTTCGAAAATTTCAGCAAAGCAGTTTTCGTGTTATGCGAGTCAAAACGAGTCCTAAGCTTTACAAATTATTTCGACTTATCAAAAATATATTAGTATACTTTGATACGAAGCTAAGGACGATAATACGTGAAAACGGTTTGTAACGACTAAAATATACATGTTTTCATAAAATTGCCGTAACTTTATTATTTACGAAAAACTATATTATTTAGTTGACAAGTGTTACGGTAAACAAAACGACCATATTGAAGGCTATTTTAACGTTGACGTAGAATTTTTTGTAACGAAATGTCTTTTAATAAAATCGAGATCACCAAGCATATTTTTCAAAGCGACCAACCGTTTGTATAGCGGAGTTGTAATAAATTATTTACGGTTGCTTAAACTTTGCGAAATTCATTTTTTAACTACATTTTGGACAAAATCACCATATTTAACCTCTATTATCTTTATGTTCGAGACCTCTATGACGAAAACTCATGTACTAAAACTTCTAGATTTTGATACAAGCTTTCCAAAACCGTTGAGTTCGTTTCCTAACGTTCGACGTACACCATTTTATGACTAGCTTTTCGAAGCCATTTTTGTCACTTTCATGAAATTTCCTACGACATTATTTTACGACGAAAAGTTAAAATTTCACAATAAATCATTAATAAACTATTGTAGGATAACATTTTCACGTAAATACTTGTAAAGTAATTTAAGAATGGTCAAGACGTCAAAAGAGTATTTTTCGACGATAAGTATTATTTTCAAAACTCACAAATGGTATAAATAACATACGAAATGCATGCATAACATTACATCATAACTCATTGCGTATCATATCATTCATAATAGGTCAAGATTAACGTATCACACTACATCTCGGTGTACTCACTCTTGTCATCATACCAATTTATCAAGTGAGTTTTCATAGCCCCGTCGTACATGTTTAATTATTTTCAAACCTACGGGGGAGAATACATTGCACAACATTTTTATTACGATACCAAGTATGTTAAATTCATTTACATTGCTTAAGTTACCACATGCCAATTGAAAGTCCCTTTATATTACATGAACCGTTAATCATAGAAGCGAGGTGAGTGGATAGATCTATCGAGGTGGCGCCTCCATCCGGGTTGGTGAATCCCAACTAGTCATCTTGATGCATTTCATTTAATAACATTATTGAGTTGTCCGCAAACACTGTTGGGGCATACATTATGAACAGTCTAGTTTCGGTGTCATGGACTTATAGCAATTGTAACATTTTTACGTGACATGATTGTCATACAGTCTATACTTGCGTAGTCGTATAAAACATTTACATAAACCTATGATTTCTCACCAACATTATTGTTGACCGTTTTAGCAATGTATTTTCGTGTAACTAAGACATACTCATCATGGCATGGTTAAGGAACCTTTTGAGTCATGGCGGCCGACTTATATCATTGTACATTATAGCACTTTCTTTCAAAACATCGTTTGGACTTGTAATATATTTATATTTCCGCAAACTTTATAAACTTTTGGGACCTATGTTGTAACTCTGAACGCTTTTATTAAATATCCAACGATGTGTTTTAAACGACACTTTAGGTCGTTCAATATAACTGTGATTGTGGTGCTATGACGATCTATCCCGAGAATTCCATTCCACCGCAAAACAGTAAATTGGGGTGTGGCAATCGAGTAGCGACGGCTACTCTTTCACAACTAGGCCGTCTCTTGAAAATACGAGTTTTGGGTTACGGCCCGTCACAATAATTTTGGGACGGCGTGCCAATAGCACTTTTGGCGCCGTCGCCTTCTAACTTCAAAGAATCGTGAGTGTCTCGATTTCGACTTTGGTCATTTTCTTCATATAATCGCGCCTTTTCGTCCAAATAAGTGCCATTCCAGCATTTTGCCTTCACGAGACCTAAAAAGTGAAAAGGAACGATATTAAGCAATAACAGATACAAAAGTGATCAAATAAGGACTTAAACGACCCCTTAAAATGGTACCTTTTAAAACCTTATCAGCCACGGGTATTGATATCGTTCTCTAGGGGAATAGGAATGCTAGTAAGGAGTTACTACGCTAAGGTTAAGGTTGAGGAAGATTATTTTTTTATCTTTTTATGTTTTATGAAATGGAAAGGTACGAATCTCGGGTATTGGATTTGGGGGGTTGGTATTTCTACCGATTACTCTACTATTATCTAATTATCTAAACTAAGGTTGTGGGAGTCTATGTCTAATTAATGTGTGCTCGTATGATAGTTTAAAGATGTGTTTACTTAGGTTGTATTACTCCTTAATTATCTCCTATTGATGGTTGAATTGTCACGTCCCTATTCTTAGTTGCGTTGTGTGTCTAAAGTTGTAGGGTGTCGTTTCTCCTAACTCTTTGAACTTACCAAAGGGTCTCGTCTACAAACCCACTAGGGATGATAAACTCTTACTCTAAGGCGCTCTTTGGATGGTTTAGCCTACAACTACTCAGGTAATTATATTCTAAGGTTCACAAAGATGAATCAAGCATTAAGTACACAACGAATGACCTATCGCATTACTAGATCATTAGTCAACTAAGATAAGAAACAACCAATCAATAATCAATAATTAAGTTTCATACTTTCTAAGCAAACACACAAATAAATTAGCCGGACATGGAAAACATGCAAGCATACACACAAATAATCAAAGACATAATTGAATTAATGAAGTAAAGACTTATCTTGATGTAAGATAGGGTTTAAAACCCTAAAATCTTGTACAAGACACCTTAGGTTCGGTTTTAAGTTTTACTCCAAAAGACTCTCCTAAAAGCGAAAAATTCGGATTCTATATATAAGATTACATATGCGACGGCGTCACCTTATGTTTCGTGACGCCGTCGTGTCGCCGTCATTAGGGTTTCGTCTTGGCCACGTTAACCTTGCGACGGCGTCACCTTATGTCCGTGGCGCCCGTCCTCTTGACCGGCGTCGTGCGGATTGCATCTAGGCCGTCGAGTAGCGACGGCCTACTCTTTTACAACCGGACGTCGTCACTTGAAAATCGAGTTTTGAGTTACGAACCGTCACAAAATCTTGGGACGGCGTCGCATGCACTAGCACCCGACGCCGTCGCCTTCTAATTTCAGCAAATGTGAGTGTCTCGATTTTGACTTTGGCCATTTTCTTCATATATTCGCGCCTTTTCGTCAAAATAAGTGCCATTCTAGCATTTTGCCTTCAAGAGACCTAAAAAGTGAAAAGGAACGATATTAAGAAATAACGGATACAAAAGTGATCAAATAAGGACTAAAACGACCCCTCAAAATGGTACCTTTTAAAACCTTATCAGGTTTGTGCATTTAGGGTTTAGTTGCATATTTTTGGTTAAGATAGTTGATGGGTTTTGTGTTTCGTTAATGTTTGGAGCTTGAATGATTGGATTTGGATGTTGTGGAAGTGATTTGGATGTGTTTGTATTGGTTTGGGATGGCGTACGAACCACCATGGTCACGTACGTGACCCATGGGTTGGTGTACGTGACCCACTTGGGTCATGGGTCCGAGTCGGGTCGAATTGGTAGCTTGTTGATTGGTATTGTTGAGGTTTGGATGAGACGAGTGGAGCCGAAAAGCTTCTAGAGCTTGTTTGGTTCACGTGGTCTTGACCGCGACCGTGTCATGACCATTAGGGTCATAACATTGGTTTCGAGTACTTTTGGTTAATTGATTGGTTGGCGAGATTGTTTTGAGTTGGTTTGGGATTGAATTACGATATTGTGACATTTAATTTGGACTTGATATATATATTGTTTACTTTGAGCTACGTCGGTGTTACTTTGACTTTTTAGTCAATAGTTGACTCCGACAAAGCCGTAACATGGATTTTAGTATAATTTGGACTATTGATTGATTAAAAGCCGAGAAGTTATGATTCGTGCTTGTGGACTCGAAACAAATAACGATATGAGCTTAATATTGGAATTTGATGAAATATATATAAACATGAAAATGCTAATAGAACCATGAAATGTAAATAATAATGGGCTTTTGTACCAAAAATGTCGATAACAAGTCTTATCTTGTTATTTACTATTTTTAAACGGAAACTAACAACTAAATTGGAAAGGTTTTGCAATAAATAAGCAATTAACGTTTCGAGTACACGTTTATCAATAAATGTCAATTGTGGACATTTAATATTGGTTTAAGTATTTAATTGCTTACGTTGTGTGCATGGGTTACGGATAACCTAGCATTAATAGTGTTGATCCACGTAGGTAGCGGACTTATTGGGTTGACGAATCTAATAAGAGCCCGCTAGGTACGTTGGGTAACCTTATTAATGGGTGACTTATCCTTATGACTCTTTAGGATACGATTGATTTATGGGATAATAAGCGACACGAATAAATAAATGAGTTTATTGAGTTGACGAATTCGATAAGGTCTACTATTTATTCCGAAACTTATTGAACTATGGAGCTTATCGTTTAGAGGTCTCATTGTGTCGCATTGAGTTATATATTGGTTGTTTGAGTGCATTCATGGCATCATATTGAGTCGATACACCCACATGAGGAATACCAAACACTAGGATTAAATGGTGAAACGAGACGTTTTTGGAAATAAAGAAATGGAATATATTGGGGTAGACAACGTTGATTTTGAGGAATATGTGTATTAAAGTTGGTCTACATTAATAGGTTGTGCTTTGAGTCGATGTTCTTTGTCTTTGTGATATTGTTATCTTCTGCTAGTGTTTATTTGTGTGCTGATTGCTCGAGGTGAATTTCATAGCCCCACTTTTATATACGTTTTAACTACGTTTTGAACTATTTTGGGGTGAGAATCATGCTGCTGTTTTTGGACCGTGAAAACTATTTGGATTTGCTTATGTGTTTGACTGTATAGATAGACTGTGCGGTAGTTGTTGCCTTAGACTAGGTTAGACCGTTGCCTAGCTAAGAAGAGACTTCTACCTCGACCTAGTCCGGGGTTGGCAATTGTTCTAGATTTTGCCACAACAGTGCTGGACTAGAGTCGCGGGGGCCCGAGTAATCCCTGGATGCGGGAATTGATTTGAGATCCGGGTAGGATCATGTGTGAAACGGTATTTATCTATCTTAGGTCTTGCATAGCAAATCAACTCCTATTGGTCCACTATGATTTTGTTGAACTTAAACCTATGAACTCACCAGCGTAAGCTGACCTTTTAGCATGATTTCTCAGGTATTTGAGAGATGTTTGGATTACTTGATCAGTGGAAGCTTGGCATGGAGGTGTGGTTCAAGGATCATTTCTGACTCTGATAAACTATGGGGACCTATTTTATTAAACTATGTTTTGGGCCTAATAATTATACTTTCGGATTAAATGTTTGAATATTTGATTTGGGATTGGTTTTAAATGGTTAAATGGTTATCTTTTTGCTATACTTGTGTGTGATACCAATCAAAAAGTAACTCCTCGAAAACTTGATTAAGTCTTCCGCTGTACCGAGATTTGGGGATGTTACAAGGTGTAAGGGAGAGTTTTCCATGTCTCATCATGATCAAGTGATGATTTGATTATTAAAACACTTAACCAAGCACTCTTATTTATAGTTGAATAATCCTTGGTCACCAAACATGTTTCTTGGGCACAAAGTGTCATAAAAATGGATGAAATATTAGTATGGAGGGACTTGATCAGACTAGAGGTTAATGGCACTTAATTCCACACTTAAATACAACTTTGGAAGACACTTTCTGCAGCAACCTACAGCTAGAGTTCTCAACGTGGCGGTTGGGAACATTCTGTTAGGTCCAACCGGGCGGTTGGGATTCTCAACCCGGTGGTTGGGACCTTTCTGTCCACTCCAACCTGGCGGTTGAGATCTCAGCTTGGCGGTTGGAGTTGACAGCCCAAGGTTGGTTTTGACTTTAAGTGTTATTCTTGAACCTTGGGTTGGAAAATGTGCCATAATGAACTTTGTAAACATCTCTTCTTGATTTTAGTGAAATCTTGATCTTTTCTTCACGCTCAGGAACCTTTATAACTTGAATCTTTATCTTCAAAAGTCTTCCCGAGTGTTGGATTTTATAAGATCAAATGCCTTTCCTTATTTCATGTTTTATATCAGATGATTATTTAGTATATGTACTTATTTACTTAGGCAGTCATGATCTTATGCATGATCATATGACTGCACATAATCTTAGTTTAGGCTACAAGCCATGCTACTTTAGATAGGTATTATAGTTGGACGAATTTAGACAATTATTTTGGTAGGAAAAACAGGTATGACAGTTACATATCAAAAGATGTATCTGTTGGTTCAAATGAACCAACACATCCATTATCTGTCATACCTTTTCATTGGGTATATATAGGCCTTTTAATTAACAGTTTACATATATCAAATTACAGTTATTTTATTGTTATTCTTCCCTCCATATTTTCACATACACTACACAAATTCTCTGCACAAACTTCTGCACTTATCTCACACAAAACTTACTGCACAATATGGTCATCACATAACACATACTGATAACAAATGGACTAACCTCTATGGAAGTCTGTTGGCTCTTCTAAAATGTGGCATCAGAGCACAAATCCTGGGAGATTCATGAACAACAGATTTCAAAGAGAGTTCATTCAGAGGCAAGTTAAGAGAGAAAGTGATACAAGATTTGGAAGATGCATTAAGCAAATTTCAAAGGATTGTAAAGAGATGTTGAAGAAGAGACTGCAGGACATTGAAAGGTTCAATCATACACTTCCACAATCACAAATCAATCTTGAAAGACACAAAAGATATGTCTGCTATAGTTGTGGGATCAAAGGACATATTGCTGCAAACTGTCCAAGTAAGGGGAAGAACAAAGAGACTGCAGACATGGAGAAGGACACAGAAACACCACAGATTCAAATCTCATACCCTGAATTTATTCATCTGTCTACTGACTTTATGGTAGAAGGAATAGATGAGGAAGGATGGGACAAGATATGGTATATAAGCAACCAGATTAACAGGCATGTTTGCACTAATATAAATCTGTTTGCAAAGTTGACTGAGAAGTTTAATGTTGAAAAATTTGAAGATCAGCACAAACTGTTGTTTGTTCATGGAATTGGAAAAGTGAAGATAAGGATAGGATCAGAAATCTTGATCATACCTGGTGTGCACTATACACCAGATGTATCCTTTAATATCCTTTCTCTAAGACAATTAGAAGCACAGGGTCTAGAGTTAACATTCAAAGGGAATAGGTGTAAACCTGTTCCCATGTTTAAGGACCCATCAGATTGTCATTTTGATCATAACAAAATGAAGAAAAGGCAAAACAGATACATGGAATACTTTTACAGATTGCTTGATGAAAGTTCTCACCACAAGGAAGAGAGGAAACTGACTGACACTATACCACATGAGGAAGATTTCATTTGTGCGAAAGGTGTACACTACCCTACTCAAATTACTTCCTTTAATGACTATGTTTCATTCCTTGATTTATTACAAAATGACATTATCATAAGTCATGAATGGTATTGTTTTAGAGAGAAATTCAATAAAGTATTCATTTGGTTTTATACTGTCTATCTCAAAAGAGACTTACCAGGACCATACCATCCAGAATCCATGGGATAGAGATCCACTTAATGGATCTATATAAGCTTGGTGAAACACTAGGGGGCTACCTAAGTGTAATTTTCTCAAATGAGTTTGGATATATTGCTGAAATCTTTTGCCTACAAAAAGAACATGGTCAAGAGATCAAAGACTACTACAATCTCTACTTGGATGTCTTCAAGTGTTATTACAACACTGCCAGGGTCTCACACAATGAAACAGAAGGACTTGTTTCAGAAAGCAAAAGGAAATGCTATGGAGTGAATCCAGTGAAAGAATCCATAAACATACAGGGAGAAAAGAAGATTGAGCACTTTGGTGTGAAGCTAGAAGATCTCAATGGCAATTATCAAACACATCAGATGAGCATTCAGAATGAAGAAGAGACAGCAAGCACAAGCAAGATTAGAAGGGAAAAAGGGGAAATTGACAATAATACAACTCATCAGTTGATTACACCAACACAGAAGACAAAGATCAAGCCTGAATCAAGATCATTTGATCTTAGGAAGGAGTGTTGGATTTTATAAGATCAAATGCCTTTCCTTATTTCATGTTTTATATCAGACAATTATTTAGTATATGTACTTATTTACTTAGGCAGTCATTATCTTATGCATGATCATATGACTGCACAGAATCTTAGTTTAGGCTACAAGTCATGCTACTTTAGATAGGTATTATAGTTGGACGAATTTAGACAGTTATTTTGGTAGGAAAAGCAGTTATGACAGTTACATATCAAAGGATGTATCTGTTGGTTCAAATGAACCAACACACCCATTATATGTCATACCTTTTCATTGGGTATATATAGGCCTTGTAATTAACAGTTTACATATATCAAATTACAGTTATTTTATTGTTATTCTTCCCTCCATATTTTAACATACACTACAAAAAATTCTCTGCACAAACTTCTGCACTTATCTCACACAACACTTACTGAACAATATGGTCATCATATCAGCACATACTAATAAAAAATGGACTAACCTCTATGGGAAGTATGTTAGGCTCTTCTAAAACCGAGGTCTTTATTATGGATGGAATCTTTCTTTGTGAAAATGCTCTTGTTTTGACGACTTTTCTTTGTCTTTTCAGTTATTTCCTTAGGCGTGGTTGTACGTGAATCTGAATACATCTATTGTACCTTTTAAGCGTAAAATGTTCATAAATAAAACCAAATAATATGCACAAACATACGAATAACGCGACTAAAATATGTACAAAATGAGCATTATCAGGGTTCTACTAATTTTTAAAACTCTTAAAACCTAATGTTTTATTAATAGAAAACGCCCAAAGGGCAATAAAAAGTTAAAAGAGCACTAATTATCATGCAACAATTAATCAAGATGCAATTTTTATGTGTTTAAGGTAATATATTACATTATATAATGGCTCATGATGTCACTGTTGGAATATATAAACTATTATCATATAATATAAACACAATTAGATCACAAGTACGCAACGGATTAAGATCATATAGTGTACATAATCAACCTAATTAAAATGTACCTTTTTTGCTTCCTTATGCAATTAGGCTTTGATCAAGAACACAATAAGATCCCCAGATCGATCAGAACCCTAATTAGGGTTTATAGTGATCGATTACAATAGAAAGAATCAAAAGCTACGTTCTCATACACACGTTTTGATAGCGATTCAATTAGAACTAGTTTTCGATCACGAAACAAACCAATTACTAGCATTCAAGAAAACCAAATCCGAACCTACCACACAAGGGGTGCTCGATTGGCTTCCAAGAAGGGAGGAAGAGAAGAGAGAAAATTGGTTTGCAAGGTTTTCCAGTTATGAGAATAAGGAAGCCTAAAGGGTTCATTATATAGGTTTCTCATAGCTAGCAAAATCCATCTCACCACCTATGTGGGATTGTTCGGCAAAATATAGGGGGAGGGGTTCTAGGACCTTCCTTCCTCTATTTCACACTTAACTCTTTTGTATGTATCGTCTAACGACCATTAGTAAATACCGTTAAGTGTCTAATGACCGTTAAGTGGTTTTTTCGTGAAATATTTAATATAGTATATTATATATATTAATTATATAAATTGAATCTTAAATGTAACTTGTGCAATCCCATAGGCTCGAGCACGTTCCGGACATACATTTACAAAACGTGTTCATAATCCAACGGTGAGTTATAGGGAAAAAAGCTGAGGTGACAACACTTTTGTTGCCATAACGCGAGCTCTATGGCTCTAGGACACCTTGTACTTTAAAAGCGGAAGTTGTGTTCTTTTCGCAAAGTTGACAAGATTAACTGTTGATATTCCATTGTATGATGATTTTTACATTACATTTATCATCGAAGACTGACTATTTATTGTTTCCTTGCCCCTTTGCAGGTATTAGAGCAAATTGAGGTATGGACTATGGTGATGAAGGTGCATACACTTCAGATAACATAAAGAGATGTTATTTCTTATATGTCGTTAATTGATGGGTTTGTAAAGAAAGGCCACTACGAACATGCGTTGGAGTGGTTTCAAGAAATGCAAGCCTTTGGGGTTCAACCTGATTTTGTTACCATTGTTTCTGCACTCTCTGCATGTGCAAATTTAGGGGCACTTGGATTAGGCTTATGGCTTCATCAAATTGTTTTGGAGGGAAATATGTTGATGGATAATGTTAGGATAAATAATTCATTGATTGACATGTATTGTAGATGAAGGTCCACTGAATTCACGGTTCAAGTCTTTCACATCATGTCTAAACGCAATTTGGTATCTTGGAATTCAATTATTGTGGGGTTCACTCTAAATGGAAATCCACAAGAGAGTCTCAAGTATTTCTATTGGATGCAAAAAGAGGGGTTGAAGCCAGATGGTGTGACTTTTACAGGTGCACTTACGGCGTGTAGTCATGCTGGGTTGGTCGATGAAGGTTTGAAACTCTGACATGATGATTGAGGATTATAGAATATCTCCGAGAATCGAGCGTTATGGGTGTTTAGTAGATCTTTAGTCGTGCGAGCTTGTTAGAAGAAGCATTGGATGTCATAGAGAGTATGCCAATGAAACCAAATGAAGTTGTATTGGGATCCGTTTTAGGAGCATGCAGAGCAGCTGGTGATATAAGATTAGCTGAAAAGCTGATGAGGCCTATTAGTAGATTGAACCGTGTTAGTCCTTCAAATTTTGTTCTTCTTTCAAATATATATGCTGCAGGCGGAGATTGGCGCAAGGCGAGCAATGTGGGAAGAAGAATGAAAAATAGAGGTATAGAAAAGAGTCCAGGTGTTAGCTCAATTGAAATCGATGGAATTGTTTATCAGTTTGTGTCTGGTGATCAATCTCACGTGAAGTCGGACCATATTTGCAATATGCTAGACAACCTACCTCATGAACTAATGATCTCCGGGTATCTTCCAGAAATTAATGTGAGGGAACAATACGAGTGAACTACAAGACTTGTATGCAATTGTATCATGTTAGCAGGTCTTGAATTTGGTTTTTCGAGGATCGAATGATCAAACAAAACACATGTCAACATCATACTAAGATTCAATAATAAGAAGAAACAAAGAAGATGGGTGAACCCTTAATTAAATTAATAATCTGATATAAGAATAATGGAAGGGTTGATTTGTTTACAAAGATCCTATGCTATATATACTGATGAAACATTGTCAATATGTCGTTTCATACAAAGTAAACGTTGTAACTTGTAACCCTAGAATCTAAATAACCGTTTTATAAAAATAACTACCTAATGGTTTGTTTGGCCTGTTGGCCCAAACCAGAAAAAGTTGCAGCCTTTCTTTTGGTGTCGAGACATTAAAGAGATCCAACATATCAGCCAGGTACGTATTACTTATACATTTTTATCAAACATGAAACCCATGTGTTCATTATGCACAACACTGTTTTTGCAATTACTTTAAATTTTTGTACTTCTAAACTTTTGTGTCCATACGAGTTTGATTTTGTTGTTGGGCTTTAGACAGTTGGATAACGGTCAATTTTCTTCTAATTTCTAAACAAATACGAGCTCTGTTTGAACTTTGAATTAAATACATGTTGTTGCGGAGGTAACCGTTGGGTAACGGTCATATAAAGTAATATTCCTTACACGTAGGCACTCCCTAAATTTAAATTACGTATTACCATTGGTGACCGTTACACAACGGTCATTTAAACCTTTATCTTTCTATAAATTGAAAATAGTTCTGACACACAGTTACACACATTCTTTATCCCCATATATATCTTCCAATCCTACTTCAGTCACATTTTTCATTCTTCTGGCGTGCCTACCTCCCAACTAACGTGCAACACTTTTGTAATTCATTATGTTTTTATGTCCTTATGACCATCATATGGCTGCTACAGATGTAATTGGATGGAGGAACGTTGCAGCGAAAAATGTCCATCCACTATTGGCTCAGAAAGTTTCTAAAGAAATAGGTGAGAAGAAACATTCTCCCTTGCTTATTTTAATCTTTTCACATATATATCTTTCTATATTCATCTTATACATTGTGATTAAAACTGGTTTATCAACAGCATCATGTGTGATGATCGGTCGTCGAGACGGAGAATTATCCTACGTGACCTGCAAGGTTTGCTTCTTGGTGCAAGGTCTGAATATTGCAAGTAATTTAATTGAACATGCCATGCAATGAAAACCTTGAATCGGGCCGTGAATCAATTGAAAAGGAGGCAATTGATAAGGTTGCCTAAAATCAAAATCCTCTTCTTGGGCTTGTCTTGTAAATTCTGGAATGCGAGTCGGGCAATACCAACTCTTTTTCGGAACCCTTGGAAGTGGAGGGTATAAACAGTATGTTTGATACTCTGAAGTACTCAAAAGCAAGACATGGTCATTTTCGTCTTTTCCACATACTTTGCAGATCCCCTCCTCCCATGGAATCGTTGATTATGGTGACTTAAAGAAAATCATAATTATTGGCAATTCATGTAAAGTGCCACATGGGTGTAAATAATAGTAAAAAGGGAAGTCACTGAGAAACTACTCCGTCTCAGTTAGGAGGAAGCGTAGAGAAGCTGCAAGCCACTCTACCAGAAGCATTTAATTTCGTCCTCAATCTGGCGATTTCTCTTTTTTCCACATCAAGTTTTTCAGATTGAAGCTTATTCTCAATTATAAGTGCATGGTTGACATATAGAGGGTATTTGGGATTGCCTGTTTATGTTGGTTATCTTCAGGCAGACAAGAAGTTTGTAATAAGCATGTCGAAAGTGGAAACCTTAGTCTAAAGTGCTTATTAGAGATGAATTTAAATACACTTGTATCTCACATGAATCAATCAATTTTATTTTGTTTGTCAATTTGACCAATTGTTTTTTTCTTCGTACATTTTCATATTTTTCAGACACAAACAAATCCAAACACTATTTTCTGAAGCTCTCACCTTTTTAGCATCTTATTTGCTTTTAATAATAGTTATCCCGAATTGAATGCCCTCTCAGCATTCATTCATTAGTAGTTATCCAGAGTGCTAATTATTGTGTGTATTTTCTGTTCCATTACAGTGGCAAAGTTCCAATTAAGCAACCAAGCAATCAGTGTCTTCCCTCTCACGCTTTCTCATCTGTACCTAGAAAACTATTGTGTAGAGATACAAGCATAGTTCTATGCTTATATGTAATGTAAAATAGAGTTAATTACATATTTCGCCCATGTGGTTTACACACAATCGCACCTTTCTCATCTGTCCTAGAAACGGACAATGATGATGAAGAAGAAGAATTCGAAGAAGATGACGATGAAGAGTAGTTGTTGGTTTAAAGTCACTTGATGGTTAGTGTTTCTACTTTGTGGTATGGTTGTATGTTACAACTAACATGTACACTTACACAAGTCTTTGCAAGGCTAGTGATCTTTGTTAATATTCTATATGAAATCGCTGGTTTGTTTCATACTTCCATTTGCATCGAGCTATCTCACTATATGTGATCCGAACTTATGATATCTGACTTCACAGTTCGAAATTTATTAATACTCAAGTATACGAAATCGGTTTCTTTAGTGAGTTAGCAGTAGACATAACTGCTCTAAGTGGTAAATATATATTAACAATGCTGTCAGTTATGATCTGTATTATTCTTTTGTGACCGAAACGAGTACCTTTGATCCAAATGTGCTAAGACAATCCACCTATGAGACGACAGGATTGCTTGTTCGGATTGTGCCTCCAACAGGAGCCCAAGACACGATCCAAATGGTGCTCATTATGTAGTAGGTATCATTTGCAGCGAAAACAAACTTTTGGTTTTTGGATTCCCGGTTGCACCATCTTTATGAGGAATCAGTCGCCACGACCTACATGAATAAAGTATCTCCAGTAAAATTAACCAAAAAGTTATATGTAGTGTTATTATGATTTCCGTTTTTCTTGTTTAGTTTAGGCATCTCATGTCTGCATAAAAAGTTGATCACCGTAAAATACTTGGAGCATAGATTTATTCTATTATTGAGAAATATTGTTTTGTACTAGTATGTTCATGAATCACTTTCAGTACAAAGTTCGAGAGTTCAAACACTGCTAAAGTTATGACCTACAAACTGAATATTTGGTTGACTATTAGTGATCAAATTCATGGTCACTCTCACTTCGGATCCCAATTTTGATCAAGTACCGGGTCAAAATACTCTCTCATGAATGATGGTGGAAGAGGAGAAAGATCAACTTCATTTTCCATTTCTTGATCAACACGACCCTCTTGATCATTGACCTGATAAGTTAATATTGGATCCCAACCTAAACCTGTTTAACTTCCTGTCAGGTTCGTGTCGGTTTTCATGTTGTGTCGAGAATTGCCACTCTAACTATAATCATATTCGGTTTTTTTTTTCTTAGATTTAGTAAAATACATACAAGCAAAATTTTATTAATAGGTCAAATCAATAAAAAAAACACTTCAATAAATACTCGTGTACATTTTCTTTTAATTTGGAGAAAAGAAATACAGAAAGTATATCACTCTGCCCTCATATGGATCACCAGCTTGTCCACTCCACACAGCACCAAACAAACACAAATCCAACGGCCCACATTTCATCAAAACTCATTTCACACGGATCACCATCCTGTCACTCCACGAAAATTAAAGTATATCAACTACATTTATACTTGCCAACCACATATCAACTACCATATACAAAATAAATAGTAGACACATTTAAAGTAACTCACTACCCAAACACAACATACCAATTATTATTATGATGGTCACCATCACTACTACACAAACTGATTTTTCCCACAAAAGTTTTCCCACAGAAATGAAATTGTGTGAAATTTCACACGGGATACCAACAAATTACACACAGAATTGTTGATCAAATTTCAGTGGGAAATATGTAGTAAATTTCCAACGGATTTCTCACTCTTTACACACTAAATTGTTGACCAAGTTTTTGTGGGAAATTCGTCGCAAATTTCCCACAGATTTGCAACCATATTCACACTATTTGTGTTTATTAGACGTCCGTGGGAAACTTGTGGCACATTTCACACATATTAGCCACGGCAAAAAGTATGTGGCAAATTTTAGTTCCATTACTCACGAATTTCACACGGTATAAAGTTTTTGTGGAAAATTCATCGCAAATTTCCCACAGGTTTGCGACCATATTCACACTATTTGTGTTTATTAGACGTCCGTGGGAAACTTGTGGCACATTTCACACATATTAGCCACGGCCAAAAGTATGTGGCAAATTTTAGTTCCATTACTCACTAATTTCACACGGTATAAAGTTTTTGTGGGAAATTCGTCGCAAATTTCCCACAAATTTGCGACCATATTCACACTATTTGTGTTTATTAGACGTCCGTGGGAAACTTGTGGCACATTTCACACATATTAGCCACGGCCAAAAGTATGTGGCAAATTTTAGTTCCATTACTCACGAATTTCACACGGTATAAAGTAACTATTTAACCGGTCTGTGGGAAATCAGTGGGTCACTAGCCACGTATTTCACACAAAATATTGTGCTTGTGTTTTTCGTAGGAAATATCAACATGACAAACCATTGTATATCTGTGGACATCTACACGTATATGTTTATGTTTGTTTATAACTTTCTTTGTATCTATAGATGTTTTGTATCTAGGTATATTATATATATATATATATATATATATATATATATATATATATATATATATATATATATATATATATGCGAACGTGTAACAATATATCAAAAAAGTAAAAGAAAACGATTATGTCCGTGGGAAATATGTGTATATTTTCCCACAGATTACCTACCAATTTAATAAATCCGTGGGAAATACGTGTGTAAATACCCACGGATTTCCCACAGAAAATATCGTTTTTGCATTTTGTCTACTTACACATTCTCACATTATTTAATATGTCTTCATATGTGTTTGTAGTTTCATATTATATGTGTCTGTCAATTAGTGTAACTATTTATGTCTGTATCCAAGTGTATGTGTAGGTTTAGGAATAACCTTTTTGTGTAACAAACCATTATATGTGTGTGGATATCTACACGTATATGTTCTGTATGCTTGTTTATGACCTTTATTATATCTATAGATGTTTTGTATCTAGGTATATCGATGTGTATATGCGTAAACGTGTAACAATATATCAAAAAAGTAAAAGAAAACGATTATGTCCGTGGGAAATATGTGTGTATTTTCCCACAGATTACCTACCAATTTAATAAATCCGTGAGAAATACATGTGTAAATACCCATGGATTTCCCACAGAAAATATCATTTTTGTATTTTGTCTACTTACACATTCTCACATTATTTAATGTGTCTTCATATATGTTTGTAGTTTCATATTATATGTGTGTTGCCAATTAATGTAACTATTTATGTCAGTATCACAAGTGTATGTGTAGGTTTAGGAATAACCTTTTGTGTAACAAACCATTATATGTGTGTGGATATCTATACGTATATGTTCTGTATGCTTGTTTATGACTAAAATATTAACCGATCACTAAGAAAAGTTTATGATGGTTTGGTACAAATAATGACGTATGAACTAATCTAATACACACTTGTGATGAACAAACAAGACTTGCAACTCTTTGTTGAAGCTTATAAGAATTCAATGATGTTTTGATCTTCTTGCTAATTAAGAAGCTCACAAAGATAAAGTTTATTATTGTCGTTAACAAAAGATAGCAAAGATCGTAAAATATAAATAACGTTTTTGGATGATATTTGTATTAACAGTTTTCTATCTGGGTATATGGACGTGTATATGCGTGAACGTGCAACTATATAAAAAAGTAAAAGAAAACAATTATATTCGTGAAAAATATATGGGCACTTGCCCGCAGATTACCTACCAATTAGAAGTATGTTTATTTTGGTGATCTATTAATGGTTTTGTATATACATTTTCACACTTTTTGTATATACATGTTTACATACAAAGAATATATGCACGCGCTATGTGGCGGAACATGCTGTTAACATCTATCATGTGATGTTTTTATACATTTACAACGATAATTAAATAACATTACCATTTGATAAATAAGTAAAGTTTTTTAAGAAGTCCAAAAAATGTATTATATAAAAAAAAAACGGATGTTCCGGGTCCGGTACACTCTTTTATTCGGACCTGGACTTACCAATACAAAAAACGAGTCAAGGAAGGCTTCTGTGAACAACAAATGTATAAGTTTTATAATTAGTGCTTATATTAATTTATGTAGTATGCCAATTTCATTTTTTATTTAAGAAAGTAATTTGAAATCATGTATCATATGGGACTGAGAAAGCACGTATAATTTTTTGCAACGATATAAGAAAGACGAAATCTCTCACCTTGTTGCTCGATCAAATAACAGTTGGTTAAAAGAAACTAGCTCATAACCCGTGTTCAACACGGGCTATATTAAGAGCATCTTCAACGTCATATTTTAAACCACAATATTTGTTAACTTATCAAACGCCAAAAGGTGTAACACCCCGCTCTCAGGCACCTTGTGGCATGTCATCCGCATCTGTTTAGATTTTTATCAAACACATAGTTGAAAAGTAAATAAAAAAATCTACTTATTATTTATAATATCATCTAATAAAATTCACCCACATATACATTTACACTTACAAAAAAATAGATTAAAATAAAAATATGAAGAATATTAAAAAAGACATTATAGCACTTCACTCTTAAGTGAATTGAGATGCCCGGGCCCAAAACAAAAACGGTCCAATGCAAATGATAATTATATCCGGTTATTTAGATTAGATATAACCTAATCACATTTTAGCTCATTCAACATTTGACCTAAAAAACATATCCTTTGATAGATCCGCCTCTTTCTCTCAACTAAACTCTTCATCTAATCTCAGCAACTCAAACCCACCTTTACTTCAGTTTTATCTAAAGAAATCACAAAGATCAAACAAGTTTTGGCTTCAAGATCCTTGAGTGGTCTCGGGTAGGTTTTAATTTTGTTGTTTTATTTTAATCGAATCAAAAGGAAGATTGAAACACTTGTTTTGATTTTTCTTTTAAGTGTTCGGATATTAATGAAGTATAAGCTTCAATAAGGATCGATGATGATTTTATTTCTTTCGTTTGTTCTTTTATTTTAATCGAATCAAAAGGAAGATTGAAACACTTGATGTTTCTTTGAATAATACAAAAGAATGAAGTTGAATCTAACGGATCTTCTGTAGCTAAAAATGAACCAATATCTGTAATAGTTAAACCTATTTATGATATTTTGTTCTGTTATATTAGTGCATACCCTGCTTTAAAACCTTGGATACACCTTGAGAGGTTAGATTATTTCTTATGAAATGTCTGTGAGCATCTGGTAATTAATAGTTTACCTAGTAATTAACCATCACGACCCAATGAAAGGTAAGGGCTCAAAAGTGAATTGCTTAAACTTGCTTTTGGTTTATCGTCATTTGTTCCTAAACAATGATGGTCAAACAAGTAGTTTTAGATTTTTTGTTTATCGTCCTTTGATTTTTTTGTTTATCGTCCTCGTGGAAAGTGATGGTCAAACAAGATCCAAGGAGTTTTTGATTTTTTGTTACATTTAATAATATTGTCTTTTTGTTAAATTTAAATAGCTCCAATTTTGTGTATCATTAGGTTCTTTAATTTTGGTGCAAGCACTAATTTGGTTTTCTATCTTTGTGAACACAGGGTGGAGAGCTACTTATGGCTAAGATGGGAGAAATATAAAGATCATAGAAGAGAGGCAACAAAAACAGGGTTGTGACCGAAAGATAGAAATAGATTACACACATTTTTTTAGTATTAATTTAAGGTCAAAATTGATGAATTGAATATATTTGTAAATGTTGTGGCCAAAAAATACAAGTAGATTATGCACATTTTTTTTAGTAGTAGTTTAAGGTCAAAATTGATGAATTAAATATATTTGTAAGTTTATATGTGTTTTGATGGAATGTAATATTTTAGATTACGACTACATGTTCTTTACAAATGTCATTTTAGGTAATAGATTTGTTTATTTTGGTGATCTATTAACGGTTTTTACTGTTTTAGATATTAGTTTTTTGTATTTACCGGTTTGAAATTCTATTATAATACAAATATCACGAAATTTAGCCACGTGTTTCACACGGAGTAATCACAAAATTGTCACAAAATTTTTTTGGGAAAATTTATTTTTCTGTGGGAAATCTGTAATAAAACCGTAAGAAATTGTAGTGTGAAAATCGTTGGAAAATTGTGGCAAAACACCACGGATATGAGTAATTTTTAGTGTGAAAATCGTTGGAAAACTGTGGC
Organism: Chrysanthemum lavandulifolium; assembly: GCA_022545495.1. Lineage (NCBI taxonomy): Eukaryota > Viridiplantae > Streptophyta > Magnoliopsida > Asterales > Asteraceae > Chrysanthemum > Chrysanthemum lavandulifolium. The sequence goes on from CM040246.1 coordinate 206,496,766, forward strand.
AAAAAAACCACGGATATGAGTGGAAAATGGCTACTAAAAATTGTGGGTAATTTCGTGAGAAATCTGTGGTAGAATTGTAGTGTGAAAATCGTTGAAAATCCGTGGCAAAAATACCACGAATATGTGTGGAAAATGGCTACTAGAAACCGTGGGAAATTTCGTGAGAAATCTGTGGGAAATTAAACCCACGGATTATCCACAATAATATTCGTGGGAAATAAGTCAACGTCCCGTGGGAAAATCAGTGGGAAAATATTTACCCACGGTGTTTTTACACACGGAATAATTCCGTGTTAAATCCGTGGAAAAGGGCCTTTTTCCACTGAATTTCCCACGGATTTTACCGTGGGAAAAACCTGTTTGTGTAGTAGTGCATCCTTCCTCGACCGGATCCAGACCCATCAAATACTTTTCATCATGATTTATTGTTGGAATAGGTGTTCTCGGAATGGATTAAGCTTGCTTAACACATATTATTCAACCTATACATGGACCATTTGTCCTTATCACCGAAGACGAGCTTGTGGTATATATCACTCTATTAATTTGGTAAATGCTTCTTTTTCCATGTTTTTATGTTGGTAGCACTAGGACTATTTTTTGTTGAAGGATTTTTTAAGTGGGCATCAACATCATCTTATGTTGTTGATAAAAATGATAATTTGGCTGACGGAGTGTTAAAATCCTTAGACAATTTGAAAAGGCATGTGATAGAGAGGGGGGAGTTTTGAGACCCCCAGCTCATGATATACTGTCTAAAACTGTCTTCAAAGGTCTCGAGTTTGCTCAGCACCTCGTGATGACGTTTTTACCGAGGGTATCTATCTATCTATGGGCCTGTTTGGCACGGAGCTTTTTGAAGATTCAGAGAGCTGGAAGATTTTTTTATTTAAATATAAAAGCTCTTACTAGAAACTAGACTTGTTTGGATCATGAAGCTTTTAGCTTTTATTTAAGGAAAAAACTTCAAAATTAACAGCTCTATTTTATAGCGTCCTACATTTTGTGGAACTGTTTATAGTTTAATTACTTGATTGTCATTTACATATTTAATGTACCACACGTTATATTTTTCCTTTCATGTATATGAGTATATCCAAAGCATCAACATGTATTTCTCTGTGTTTGTATTATGTAAATTGTTTTATAACTTTTATAAGATATATGTTATAAGTTAGGCTGTGAATTATACTTTGTAAGAATTTCAAAAAGAAAGTATATATTATTGGCATAACAATAATATTATCAATATGAAATACTAGTTACGAAATGACGATTCATTTGTAGTTGATGGATGTATAACATGTCAAATATTAGAGTTGCGTTGTCGATAACTTATTACGAATGTGTCATGTTGGATCTTAAATTCTTAACGTGACGTTAATTTTATTAAAGCTATTGATTATTTTCATAACGTTAACTTGCATTCTTGTAAGGGTCAAATGGCTTTTTATTCTTATGTTCTGTATTTTTTTAATTACGAATACGTCTTTTTATGTCATTTTACGTTTTATACTTACACTATCTTACCAAACACTTTTTATAAAACAAAAAACGCTCTTGCTATTAGCTAATAGCTATCAGCTTGCAGTTACCGGCTTACTGTTGGTTTTACCAAACATACCCATAATATTATTTATTTGATGCTAATTATTTATAGTTTCATTTTCAATTATTATTTTAGTTATCTGTCACCTGTTTCACAAAACACATAAGTGAAAATAGTATTGTGGTTGCAAATTGCAATTTGCAGAACCGATTTCTTGGAGGATATACGAAATGTGACAAAAATTTGTAGCCGCCTAAACGCAATAGATTATGTCTTTTTATTTCATCCAACGTCAATAAAATGGGCTTCCTAAATAACCTTCATACTCTTCCACCTTAATTACCTTGGCTTTTGAAGTTCACCATATTTGCTAAACTGCCACAATTAAGTATCGGATGATTATTATCATGCCTTGTCTTTTGCACATTAATATGTTATTTTACTTGAACTCTTGCCTTAGAGATTAGACCTCAAAAATATAATCTACAAATAATCTATTAAGTTTTATTTAGTGATTTGGTACCTTGACGGTTTTGTCTTTGGCTATGACTATCTGTCAAAGAAATTCATATTCTTGAATGACCACCTATTCACTTATATCATAGGAATAATAATTTAATTAGGTATCAAATTGATGATTGGAATCCTCATACCATTGATGCCAATAGCAGACATACAACTTATGACAACTATAATTTGCAAGCCTTTATCGGGTCCGAACACCACTCTATCCATGATGAAATAGTTTCCTTTGCGCTATTGATTTCAATGAAAAAACGGTATTTTAACAAGTGAATAGCTTCGGAAGTTAATCTTACGCTCCAAAAGTGTAAAATTTTTCCATAACAACTTGAAACACGAAATATCAAAACAAACATTGAAACTTAAGAAAATAATAATAATTGGGTGTGAGCATGGATCTTAAGAGCTATGCTTAAGGGATAATTTTTTTGAGCTAAACATTCTGGTTTTAACATTGAGATTAAGAGCTATGCTCAAGTCGGAATATTTGCTTCCCTTGCATCATGAATTATACCCAATATTTTTTACGTCTTTTATGGTTGTGTTACCCATCAGATGTAATAATACTCTAGTTTAGCATAAATTTGATTTACATGACGAAATTTAAAAGTTTTGACCTTTCTATATTTCCAGCCAGATTAAGGACATATTCAAAAAAGATCCTAAGAGCACCAGGGATGACATCGAGGTTTTCTATCTTACAAAGGATTCGGGGAATACGGGTGAGGAAGGTGATAAAGATACTTTTAAGACTAGGAGGACGTAATTGAGTTTTAGTACTGAGAGCCTTTTGTATGTTCGTTATTCAAAGATGGACGTGTATTTACCATGTGGTGAGAAAAGCTTAGATGGCAGCGAGCGTCTAATGTGCACAGTGCATTACGCTCACACGGCAGAGAAGCTCATTGAAATCTGCAACCAATATGGTTTGCGTGATTTGCATGATAATGGGATCCTTACATGTACCAACAACCCCGTACACTCTTACATGTACCAACAACCCCGTACACTCTTATCAGAAAGCTGTTGAGGTTATGATATACAAATAATAACATGTAGACATCACAGAGTACACAACGGAAGACTTAGAATATAATAGCAATTAATTAACTGAAAATATAAACGCGTAACATACCTCTTGCAAATAGTTAGATCTCTTGAACAAAGATAATGAAGTGGTTTAAAGAGTTGTCCCTTACCGTTTTACAACTCAAACCAAATTGGTGTAAAAATAATGTCTTACCACCACAGTTTTGTATACATGAATTAACCACGAATCAAAGAGATTGCTAGATCTAACACAAGCCATTGTTTTATGAAAAAACAAAACCGAAACACCCTTAGGAGGGGGGTTCGGCTGAATATGCAAAAGAGAGAGGAAATATCTAGGGTTAATTCAATGCACAAAATTTAACCTTCAACCTTTACCTTATGTCTTGTATATATAGTGGTAGAATAACTTAGGGATTAAGTTAGGGTTTGGGCGTGGAAAAGCCCCCGGCCCCTGGCCGACCACATAGAGAAGGAAAAGAGGACACCCGAATCTTTTCCATTTTTAAGTTATTCACCATATATTCTCTCCTTTTTACATTTAACGGTCGTTAGTCATTTCCGTTAAATAATTAACGATCGTTAGACGGGTTTTGTGTAATAATTAATCGTAATCAATTAACATTAATTATAACATTAATTCTCATTCGCTAATGTGTACAATCCCATGGTCACGAGTTCAAATCCGAACATGTACGGTTTTATAAATATATACATTTCCAACAGCTCCCACTTGGATATGTTTACAAAACGTGCAATGACATTAGTTAGCGTCTAGCAACACGCCAATGCCCCCGGTACAACTCGTGTATGGTTTTCTGGAGAAAAACCACTTTGATTATTCATCATCATATTCATCTTGTTTCTAATACCATGTTAATAATAATAAGGATCTCCCTCATTTCTTAATTAACTATTCTGTCGCTTTATATGATTGATCAAGATTACCAATTCTTGAACATATTCCGAAGACCTTGGGCATGGCCATGCAAACATCTTGACAAGCCTACGAGGGCCCAATAAATATACTTCAAAATAAATTTGAAGGAAACAAATCCGTTTTGACTACTGAGCGAAATTCATAAATTTTGCAACACTTCGAAAACAACCCTTATAACTACCGGTTATATAGCGTTAGATTGCTTCACGAAATGCACTACATCCATGACGGTTCTCGGTATCTCAAGTCGAGGATAAATATTCATGATGTACTTAATGACTAAGATCCATAAAGTACCATCATGTGGTTGGGATAAGTCCTATACTCAATCCATTGAATATCATCTGAAATTAGTCATGCTACGCATCAATATACTTTCAAGTATATTCTAACTAATACTCAGATTCGTCTTAATTCAATATCATTCCCATGTTATTGATCGACAACGGACTATTTAGAATAACTTAAGTTATTCAAGGATTTAAACATGCAAATATAGGATAACATCATAATAAATGAATATTAAACATAACAAAAATACTTTATTTCATTTGAATAATAATATTTACAATATCCTTTATCTAAAATACTTAGTCACATATGGGCATGAAACTACTAGCTAAGCGAAGTCCAAACTTATCGGACAAATGATTAAGTTTTCACGAGTAAGGCCTTCGTCAAAGGATCGCTAGGTTATCATCATGTGAACTTTGAGCAACTCAATTTCACCTATCTCGACTTGTTCTCGAACATAGTGATATTGTATAGGATAGTGTCGGTGCCCTTCATGACTCGTGTTCATGGGCAAAAGTAATTGCATCGAGTTGTCACAATATACTTTAATAGGATTTTCAATCGACGGCATAACACCAAGCCCGAAACAAAATTCCTTATCCAAACAACTTCCATGGCGACTTCGGCGTCGCTATGTACTCACTTTCATGTAGCGGACATCGCAAGAGTGGTCTATTTCTTGCTCTTCCAATCCACGCACCTCCATTGATGACAAATATGTAACCCATCCGAGACTTCGTATCATCTTTGTCACACTTCCGGGTTGCATCGCATAACTTGTAACAGAACGATGTTCGCTTGGATTTCCCATACACTATGAACATATCTCTTGTAGCCCTAAAGTACTTGAGAATATGTTTAACAGCACTCTAGTCAATTTCACCTGGATTCTGTTGATATCGACTGGTCAGGTTTTGAGGAAACACCACATCAGGCCTTGTGCATCGTACCACATACATGATAGATCCTACAGCCGAAGCATAATGAAATTTCTTCATGCGTGCCATCTCTGCAGGTGTTGAAGCACAGCCTTCGCTACTCAAACCATGGTTTACTTGCATAAGAAAAAATCTCTTTTTGGAATTTTGCATATTGAATCTCTTCAATATTTTGTCAATGTAAGCACTTTGACTTAAACCAATTAGCCGCCTTGATCTATCCGTGTATATCTTGATTCCGAGTATATATGATGCTTCCCTTAAGTCTTTCATCGAAAAACATTTACCAACATAGGCTTTCACCTCATTTAAACTTGGTATATGATTTCCTATGATTAATATGTCATCGACATACATAATAAGGAAAGTAACATGACTCCCACTAGCTTTGTGATATACACATGGCTCATCAAGATTCTGAGTAAATCCAAAACTTTTGATTTCTCCATCAAATCTTTTATTCCATTGCCTTGATGCTTGCTTTAGTCCATAAATGGACCTTTTAAGCTTGCATACGATTCTGAAATTATGGATTCACAAACCCTCGAGTCATGCCATATAGATGTCTTCATCTAGACGACCATTCAAAAAGACGGTTTTGACATCTATCTGCCAAATCTCATAGTATATAGCTATGAGAATCCTAATAGCTCTATGTCTGCTACAAGAGAGAATGTCTCTTTGTAATCAATGCCATAGGTTTGAGAAAAACCTTTAGCTACCAGATGAGCCTTATAGGTGTGTACATTGCCATCCATGTTATTTTTTTTCTTGAAGATTCACTTACTTCCAACGACTTTAGCATTGGGAGGAAGGTTGATAAAGCTACATGCGTCGTTCGGGGTCAAAGGAACTTCCTTTTCGTCGAGCAAGTTTTTCAACACCCTAGACAGTGAACCTAATCGTTGTAGTGTAGTATTAGGGTAAGCCACGGGAATTGATATCGTTCTCTAGGGGAATAGGAATGCTAGTGAGAAGTTACTACGCTAAGGTTGGGGTTGAGGAAGAGTATTTTTTATCTTTTTATGTTTTTTAGGAAATGGAAAGGTACGAATCTCGGAGTTTGGATTTGGGGGTTTGGTATTTCTACCGATTACTCTACTTATCTAATTATCTAATCTAGTGGTGTATGTAGTCTATGTATAATTATTGTGTGCTCGTATGATGATTTAAAGATATGTTTACTTAGGTTTTATTACTCCTTAATTATCTCCTATTGATGGTTGAATTGTCACGTCCTTATTCTTAATCGCGTTGTGTGTCTAAGGTCGTAGGGTATTCATTTAACCCTAACTCTTTGAAACTACCAAAGGTTATCGCCTACAAAATTTCTAGGTTTTATAAACTTAACACTAAGGTACTCTTCGATGGTTTAGCCTACAATGACTCTAGGTACTATAAGCTAAGGTTCAACAAAGATTAATCAAGCATTAACTACACAACAGATGACCTATCGCAATACTAGATCATTAACAATTAAGATAAGAGACAACCAATCAATATTCAATAATTAAGTTTCATATCTCCTAAGCAAACACACAAGTAAATTAGCCGGACATGGGGAACATGTAAGCATACACACAATTAATTGAAGACATAATTGAATTGATGAAGTAAAACACTTATCTTGATGTAAGATAGGGTATGGAACCCTAAAATACTATACAAGACAGCCTTGGTTCGGTTTAGGTTTTTACTCCAAAGGTCTACACACTGAAAACGAAAAAATTCGCATTCTATATATAAGATTACAAATGCGACGGCGTCACCTTTTGATTTGTGACGCCTTCGGGTCGCCGTCATTAGGGTTTCGTCTTGGCCACATTAGTCTTGCGACGGCGTCACCTTATGCTTGTGACGCCGTCCCCTTTAGTCTCTGACGTCGCCTGGATCAAATCTAGGCCGTCCGAGTTCTGACGCCTACTCTTTTAAAACACAAGCCGTCACTTGTAAATGAGCAATTTGGCTTCGAGAGTCATAAAGTTGTCCGACGGCGTCAACTGTTTTATGCTGACGCCGTCCCTTGAGTTCAAAGACTGAGTGTCTCGATTCTTGACTTTGGCTATTTTCTTCGTATATTCGCGTCTTTTCATCCAAATAAGTGTCATTCCAGAATTTTGCCTTCAAGATACCTAAAAAGTGAATAGGAACGATATTAAGTAATAACGGATACAAAAGTGATCAAATAAGGGCTTAAAAGACCCCTCAAAAAGGTACATTTTAAAACCTTATCAAAGGTCAACTTCAATCCAGACATCATTATCTTTCATGGATTGCATTTCCCCATTCTTAGCAATCTGCCATTTATCCTTTTCAGGATCAGCCATGGCAGCCTTATAGGTGGGTTCATTAAGATCCCCAACCATATTTTCCTCCATCTCTATGTTAAGACATAGACGGTCAGAAGCACGTATAGTCCTTTCAGACCTACGAATAGGAACAACATTAGGAGGAGCACCCAAGCTTTTAGGCTCTTCTTGAAGTTGGCTAGTATTATCAGAAGGTGTTGTATCTTCATGATCATCTTCTAGATCATATACTCTCCCACTGAGTTCTTGAGATATGATATTTCTTTCAAGGAAGTCTCTATACCTAGCCACTATGACTTTGTTCTCAGGTGGGTAGTAGAAGTAGTAACCCATAGTTTCCACAGGGTATCCTACAAAGATACAGTTAACATATCTTGGTTGGAGCTTATCTGGTGAGTCACGTTTAACAAACGCCTCACATCCCCAGACCTTTAAGTAAGAAAAGTTGAGAGCTTTTCCTATCCATATTTCTTATGGAGTCTTAACAACTTTCTTCGTTGGAACCATATTCAAAATGCGAACAGCAGTTTGAAGGGCATAATCCCAAAAAGTTAAAGGAAGAGTCATAAGATTAAACATTGATCGTACCATGTCTAGTAAAGTACGATTTCTCCTTTCAGATACACCATTTTGCTGTGGAGTATAAGGAGATGTGAGCTGTTGGACAATTCCACACTCAACTAAGTAATCTTTGAACTCTTTTGGCTTATATATTCACCACCTCTATCAGATCGAAGAGCTTTAATCTTCTTAACGATTTGTAATTATACTTCACTTTTGAAAACCTTAAATGTTTCAAAGACTTCATGTTTATATTTAAGTAAATAAACATAACCATAATGATTGAAATCATCAGTAAAGGTTAAGAAGTAGGTAGCACCACGTTTTGACACATGTCTAAGTGGACCACACATATCAGTGTGTATTAATCCAAGTAGATATGAAGCCCTTTCCACTTGCTGTGAAAAAGGTTTCCTTTTCGTCTTCCCAGATATGCAAGACTCACATTTTTCAAATGATTCATCATCGACACTTTGTAAAAGCCCTTCATGTTGCAGCTTTTCCATGCGTTTCTTGCCTACATGAGCAAGGCGACAATGCCAAAGATAAGAAGAGTCCCAATTAGAATTTCTATTCTTATTGCTAATGCTATACAACGAATTATTTCCTTTGGACACACAATCATCCATATCAATTTCAAATACACCATTTATAAGAATTGAATTAAAATAAATAACATTATTAAAAGAAACTGAAATTCCATAACTGGTAAAAGTGTGCATAATACCAATATCTTTTAACAAAGAAACTGAAATAACACCCCTAACAATGGAGGGTGCATAATGACAATTATTTAGTTCAAGAATTAAGCCCGAAGTCAACACTAAATCAAAAGTCCCTATGGCTTCAACTACTGCACACTTGCCATTTCCAGCTTACAAGTATCTTTCTCCACAGGTCAGATGTATTACAGATGTGAGTATATAAAAATACCTGATGAGCTAGGCACCATCTTATTTTTATTCTGAAGCAACTCACTCAGCAACAATGGACAGTTCCGCTTCCAATGACCCGGTGAGTTACAGTGGTGGCAAGTCGAATCCTTCTTAGGATTCTCCTTTCTCTTTGTAGGGTTCTTCTTAGGAGCTGGTGGGATCACAACTTGTTTCCCCTTTCCTTTTCCTTTCCCTTTCTTATATGCTTGCGACTTTGGCTTATTTACCCTACTACCTTGTATTTCTAGTAACGCAGGTGTAGGTGCCTTCTTAGATAACCTGTTCTCGAAGTCTACAAGCATTGCATGTAACTCATTCAATGTCTTCTCTGTGCAATGCATATTGTACTGGAGCACAAAATCACCAAACCGCTCCTGATTATAGGAGTGATTGATGAGGCCAACACACACATCTTGGGAGCAACCACAGCCGAGCTTCTCCAATTGGTCCAAGTGATGTTTCATCTCAAGGACGTGGTCAGATACAGATTTACCAACCTTTTGTTTGCAGCTATGAACCTTTTGAATAAGTTCATACAATTCAGCTGCTGGTGGCTTCTCAAACATACATTTGAGTTCATCTAGCATGCTCATAGGCGGATAGTGCTCAAATTGTTTTTGCAATTGAGCAGACATCCCCGAAAGCATAAGACACGCCATATCATTGTGCTTCTCATACTCGACACGATACTCCTATTTTTCAAGAGCAATAGCCGTATCACCAGGAGCTTCAGGAAGAGGTGTAGAAAAAATCTCAAGTCTTTTGGCAACATGAAGGATGATTCTAAGTGCACGATGCCAATCATTGAAATTTGGGCCAGTCAGTTTGTCTCTTCCAATCATATCTTTGAAAGCATTACTCATTAAGCTCATAGTGTTTTCAGGTTGATGAGCCATCTACAGAAAAAGTTCAAAAAACCATAATTAGTATTTTGATAATTTTCCTTTTCAATAAAATTAAATACCCAAGGTTTATATTCATATAAACAATTAATTATTATTGAAAACTAGGATCAAAATTGTCATAATTTCATCACGTCAGTTGATATGCTAGTAATGAATTTATACAAAATGGTACGAGCCCTTGCCCAATTGCCAATTTCAATTGCAATTCCTATATTTATGGGATTTACATTTAGCCAATTTCAATTGCCTTGTAAACATGTTTTATCCCCATCTTATGCCTTGAGTTGCCAGTTCTCACCGCCTAACTCAATTAAGTTGTCCAACTTAAGAAACTACAAAATCATCCATGCCTGTTCTCACGTCACGTGGATATTTTACCCTTTGATTATGATCCAAATCACATTCTCACGCAAATAAAAGGTAATCTCAGGTGTTTTCGTTTTGTTGGATGGCATACAACTTAAATTAAGGCTAATAATTTTTTATGTCAAATCAAATATGTACAAAGATGTCATGCAGTTATATCCTTGTTTTAATGTTTAAGCTTTTCATCATCAAACTTTAATCGAGGTATTGGTTAACCAACTAAAGAATTACCTTTAATCACCACTATATCCTACTGCTGCATGAGTCATAAGACCCAAGTTATTCGGATAATTACCACAAAAGTGGCGCGTAGAATTTAAGGTCAATTCACCCTTAAAATTTTATGCACATTACATAGGAATACTTGGTAGCTCCATTAAGACGCACAAACGAGTGGAGAATTAGGCCAGCTAGAAGCATATTACATAACCTCTTCTTTAAGGTCACAATTTAATGTGTACCAACCGTATACCCATCTTATAGTTTGTCAATAATGGGTGAGCCGTTCTAACTATTTTGTACAAACATCAATCAATTATACGTTTATGACTATTATGCTTATAAAACACATGTTTCACCATTGTTTAGATCAGTTTAATTTTCTTATAAAATTACCCTTGTCACACAAAACAAACAAGCAAGTATTTAAAAAATATACTTATAAACAATGAATACATAACTTAACAATAAATCATTGATGCAGGTTTTACTGACCAGGTTTTAATATTTATAAATGTCTCGTTATACCTATTGTCTACCATAATGCACTAAGGGGCAGTGTACCCTATCGTGTGTAGTGTAGTATTTGGTAAAACCGAGGTCGTCCCAAGAGCTATGTGAGCGGATTCTAATTAAGTCTAGGTGTCACATATTTTAATTGGTTTTAAGATTGAAATGATTAATTAACTACTAAAGCAAGAAATGCAAGAAAGCAAATAAAGGCGAGGGTTGCGATAAATAGAGGAGAAGTGTGCTAACCTAGTTACTCATCCTATCATGTTAAGTTCATGTTTAATTACTTCCAATTGCTTCAAGTGGGGCTTAAGTCGCTAGGACAATATTTGGTCACCGTCCTAAACTATCGACAAAGGTTTCCACCGAGATCAAGCTACTACCCTTGAAAGTCCAGGTTGTTTTAGTCCCCAAGACAAGTCATTAAGTACCGCTACATGCAAGATTCATAACAATGAGTGCCCGGCGCTAACATCTTAAAAATCATTCCTAACTTCTAAGTTCATCCAAGCGGTAGGTGATCGGTTGGTCAAATCGTACCCGTGAAAAAGGGTCGTCGGTTGGTCAATTCTAACCCTTCCCACTCGGTCTACCTACTTAGGGTCACCGGTCATATCTCCTAAGCAACTAGACACTACCGCCATTCAAAACTACCGAAACAAGGGTAGCTACCAACAAACTATGCATGCATACACTTGAAACAATTATACGGAAACAATGTAAACATGAACAAAACAATTAAGGAATCATAACTAGGCTAGCACCGAGGTGCTAGCCATCACATTAATTTAAAAAATCGATTCAATGTTTGACATAATGAAATACATGAATTGAAAGTAAAAGAAATGATAAATTGCTAATACTTATCGTTAGGGAGTGATTTCTCCCTTGGAGATGGCTCCATATGCTCCTCAAAATCTGCCTTCAGCCTCCTACCCACGTTCTCTGCTTTTGTGTGTGGAGTGAAAGATGAGAAATGCAGAATTTTGGGCGGTATTTATAGGCCATATCTGGTTACGGCGTAACTTAAGTTGAGAGTTACGCTGTAACATCCATTTCTGCTTATTTTGCTCTAGAAAAGCTTGTTACGGTGTAACATCTGGAATGAGTTACGCCGTATCTTCAATAAATCGTGGTTACGCCGTATTTGTGGAAAGAGTTACGGCGTAGCTTGCAGCGTCATGGAACATCATTTGACCTAATTAGTTAAGGCGTAATCCTAAGATGTAGTTACGCTGTAATCTTTAGTTGAGTTGGTTTTCTGAGTCTCGCTTCTGTTACGGCGTAATGTTAGAGAAGAGTTACGCCGTAATTACATCAAAATAGGCATACTATCATATATCTTTAATAAATTCTCCAAATCCGCTTCTCATTAGCTCCAATGCTCATAATTTACCTGAAAGTGAAATATGAAGGAAAACAAGCATAAATCCGCATAAAGAATATAAAATACGAGCATTATCAGGGAAAATTGACACTTAATATTCAACACTATTTGATGTTATTAAATATCCTCTCATTTAAACTCTACTTGCCCTCAAGTAGACCTTATTAGAGAGATTCCTAAAAAGATATCTCCCATTACCTGGAAAATATACTTTTACAAATCCTTTATGTTAGAATAAAACAAAGCCGAACACCTCACGAAATGGGAACAAAATACTCAAATCTCTAAACTATTCTACGTGTCAATTTCGGGTGATTACTCAACGCACACCATAGCATGTATTCTATCATAAGCTTGGCGTTTACATAAATCTCCACCACTAGAGTTAAGGACTAAACAATTCTTGAAGGCAATATGGGTAGACACGACAAAGGTCAAGGGTGAGTTGGCATTACTAACATGTCACGGAGAAGTGGAAAAAATCAATGATACATGACCAAATCCGTGGCCAAGACACCAAAGATTGCTCCTTGCATTACCTAGACACGCTTCATGACTAAAGGGTAGGATAAGACATGAGATATAATTGGTGTAAAATAAAATCAAGCAAATAATCTAAATCTATAACCAAGTCACCACCACTTACCATTCATTCAAAGCAAGTTTCAAAGTTAAGAAACCGGATCATGATAATACCAGGTAGATGTGCCATTAGGGGACGTCATGATGGGCACATTACATTTTCTTCAACTGTTGGCGCAATTACCAACTCCATTCTTCAAATGTGACCGAGGTGGCCTCCTCGATACTAAATCTATAATGAGCTCATAAACATAGTGCTTATAACCCGCACTTTACAATCAACAAATAACTAATAATAATACCTTTTTTCCGAATCACTTTTTTTTTCACGCACATAACAACTAAACATAACATCCCCCAACTTGAGATGAACAATATGAGAATTTAGGGGGTTTTCAATGATTTTCAAAAATATGTCATCGACGAAAGCGTGATTCCTGAACCTTTCCACTTGAACCTTGAACTTAGGCAAACAATGACTTCCCAATTACAAATAAAGACTACAGGGTAGGGTAAGGTGTATGGGTGTAACGAAACAATAAGTTGGGTGAACAAAATGAAAGGAATGGCTCAGATGGGTGTATCTAGGGGTATCTTGCACAAAAGGTGAGTGCAACAAAAGGGTTTAACATGGGGGGTCGAGAAGTCAAGGTGACTAATTGATAGACATACAATGATAGGCTATTTGGGTGATAATCCTATAATATTGCCTTCTTAAATTGAAAAGTCCAAATACATCGAGCTAACTCAATATACCTCATCTATGGTCTCGAAATGATGTAAAGGCCAAGTTCAAAAGTTTACAAGCTACCCAAGACACTCATAATTTGGTGGATTTGGGGTAAAAAATTGAAAGCGGATAACGATCTCACCATATAATATCAAGGGTTATAATGTGCTCACTAAGGTCTCATCTAGTTAGGTTAAGAAAAACATGTCAAAATTTTAAAATAGAAATTTTTTCAAAATAAACTAGAAAAACAAGGGCTAAATAAAGTTCAAGAGATAATTCTACTCCCCCCCCACTTGAAATGTACAAAGTCCCTTTTGTACTAAGCGTTAAATAAAGTGAAGAGAAAAGTAGAATTAGGCGAGAACTTCCTAAAATTTTCTCCAAAAGAAAGAAGGCCCACGAAAAGAATCGTGCCTTCACATAAGCATCCACGAGCAAACTTCATTCCGTGAAATCACACTACCAACAAGCATAATTCTGAAAAAGAAAAAGAAAAATGAAAAGAAACCTAATTCACTTTTGTAGGAATCACGGTTGCATTTAGCATATGCAATAAGCCTTTTAAACCACTTGGGGTCCCAAGTGGACGAGTGTAGTCTCGTGAGGGCTTACAGGGAACATACCCACAAAGTTCATTTACAAACTAATGCAAGGTTATTGTGTTTAAAATAAAGATTTAATACAGAGGATAGTTACGTCGTAACTACTATAAGGAGTTACGCTATAATTATTGCAAAACCTGGCAGACGCTACAGGAGTGTAGCTCGGCTTAACCATTGCATGTGATTACACTGTAATTGGTAATGCTCTGGGAAGAACTACTGTAAGAGATGTGTTATGACGTAACCATAAGAATGAATTATGCCATAACTATGGACGATCGATCCCGCTCAAAGATGTCGCAACAACTTTCTCGATTTCTGCAAAATGGTTAAAACACAAAACCCAATGAAATGGAAATAAAACAAATAAAAGGGATAATTCGGGTTGTCTCCCAAAAGAGCACTTTTCTTTATTCAAGAGTCTTTAAGTTAGACTCAAAGCCATGGGGCTTTATGCAGGGCAAAGATATCATCACCCAAAAGCATACTAACATCCCATCCATAATAAATTTTTGCTCTGTGCCCATTCACTTTGAAAAATTCCCCTGCATTATTATAAAGTTCAATAGTCCCATAAGGGAACATCTTACTTACTGTGTAAGGACCAACCCAACGATATCTCATTTTTCCAGGGAAGAGTTTGAGTCTTGAGTTGAAAACGAACACCTCTTGCCCAACTTCAAACTTTTTATCCTTTATCCGTGCGTCGTGCCATCTTTTGGTCCTATATTTGTATTCTTTGACATGATCGTAGGCTTTGTCCCTTAACTCAACGAGGCGATTGATTTGGGAGAATCAGTGCTCCTTGACCACGTCAGCCTCAAAATTAGAATTTTTGAGTGCCCAATATGCTTTATGTTCTAATTCAACCGGGAGATGACAAGCTTTTCCGTATACGATCTTAAAAGGTGTGCTTCCAATAGGGGTTTTGTACGTGGTTCTGAATGCCCATAAAGCTTCGTCTAATTTATCGGACCAATCCTTTCTGTTACTTCTGACGGATTTCTCCAAAATTAGCTTGAGTGCCCGATTGGTGTTTTATGTTTGCCCATTACTTTGGGGATGGTAAGGTGTAGACATCCGGTGGATTACTCCGTGTCTGCTCGATACCTTTTCCATAATAGCATTACAAAGTCGTCCCTCAATCACTTATGATGGTTTTGGGAATCCCAACTGAAAATAACTTTTTAAAATTGAATGACGCTTCTAGCATCACAAGTCCGTAAAGCTTCACTTCACCTATTTTGAAACATAATCGATGACCACCAAAATATAATTTGTTTTTCGATGGGGTGAAAGGTCCCATGAAATCAATACCCTAGACATCAAATACTTCACATACCAAAATATTATTAAGCGGCATCGATTTCAAGAAGAGATGTTCCACCGCCTTTGTCATGCGTTGCAATTTCTTACATATTTAGCGGCATCCTTGAAAATGCTAGGCCAAAAGAACCACCCTCATAAATCTTTCTAGTAGTAGTGTTGTCCCGTAATGCCCTCCAATGGTCTGTTGTGGTAGTGTTCCGGATTCATTGTTGTTCTTCTCTCGAAATGCATCACCTAATTATACCATCGGGAAAGATTTAAATAAGAAAGGGTCATCCCAAAAGTAATATTTTAAATCGAGAAGAACTTTTCTTTTGATCATAAGTTTTGTTGCTTGTAGAACTCGGCAATGAGGTAATTAGCGAAGTCCGCATACCATGGTTCGGGACTAGGATCCTTAATTCTTCTTCGCCATAAGATGCTCATCGGGAAGGAATCACGAATAGTCTCTATGTCAAGCTCTTCAAGCTCAGGGTTTTTTAATCGAGATAGGTGATCAGCTGCTAAATTTTTTGCCCCTTTGTTATCTTTGATTTCAATTTTAAATTCTTGTAGCAACAGTACCCATCTTATCAATCTTGGCTTGGCATCCTGTTTACTGAACAAATACTTCAAAGCAGAATGGTCAGTGTAGACAACAGTTTTAGACATTACTAAATAATACCTAAATTTATCAAAGGCATAAACCACAGCAAGGAGTTCCTTTTCGGTGGTCGTGTAATGTTCTTGTGCTTCATTTAAGGTTTTACTAGCATAATAAATAGGTTTGAATTTTTTATCTATCCTTTGTTCTAAAACAGCTCCTATCGCATAGTCACTGGCATCGCAAATAAGTTCAAAATCGTTATTCCAATCTGGAGCACTGATCACAGGAGCTATAGTCAATTTTTCTTTAAAAATATCAAAGGCTTTTTTGCACTCATCGTTAAAGTCAAATTTTGCATCTTTCATGAGAAGTTGTGTCATAAGTTTAGCCGTTTGGAAAAATCTTTATAAATCTTCTACAAAACCCAGTGCCCAAGAAAACTTCTAGTTCCTTTTAGATTAGTTGGATAAGGAGTCAAGAAATAACGTCAACCTTAGCTTTATCGACTTCAATCCCGGTTTGGGAAATTTTATTTCCTAAAACAATTCCTTCTTTTACCATAAAATGACACTTTTCCCAATTTAGGACAAGGTTGGTTTCTTCACATCTAGCAAGCATTTTAGCTAAATTATTAAGGCAAGATGAGAAAGAGTTACCAAAAACCGAGAAATCATCCATAAACACTTGAATGAAATCCTGGCACATATCTGAGAAGATTGCTGTCATGCATCGTCGGAATGTGGCAGGAGCATTGCATAGCCCAAAAGGTATTCTTCGGTAAGCGAATGTTCCGTAGGGGCAAGTGAAAGTAGTCTTTTCCTGATCCTCTAGAGCTATTGGAATATGAAAATACCCTGAAAATCCATCAAGGAAACAATAATATTCATGTCCAGAAAGCCTTTCTAACATTTGATCGATAAAAGGAGGTGGAAAGTGATCCTTCCGCATTGCGTTATTTAATTTTTTGTAATCGATGCACACCCTACAGCCAGTAACTGTTCTTGTAGGGATTAGTTCGTTATCCTCATTAGTGACCACGGTCATTCCTCCTTTCTTTGGCACACCAAGGGCTATCAGAAATAGCGTAAATTAGACATGCATCCAAGAGTTTAATGATCTCGTCCTTGACCACATCTTGAACTTTTGGGTTTAATCTTCTTTGTGGCTGCACTACTGGTTTAAAATCATCTTCCATAAGTATCTTGTGAGAAGAATATGAAGGGTTAATTCATTTTATGTCAGAAACTTTCCATGAAATAGCTCCTTTGTGCTTGCTCAAAACCTGTAAAAACAATTTCTTTTCCTCATCAGATAATAAAGAAGAAATTACAACAGGAAAAATAGGATCATCATTTATAAATTCGTATTCTAATTGAGGAGGGAGTTCTTTGAGCTTGGGAGTATTATCAGCTTTTTCTGGGATGTTGGCAGAACATAATGTTTGGTTATCCACAGTATTTTCTTCCCCCTTGTCTTCTTCATCGTTAGATGTGTCATCATTGTCTTCAAATACTAGTGATTTCAAGGGGTCAGGCTTTCTAGGCTGAAAGCATTCTTGAGCATGTTTATGAACATTAACTTCGACTAGGTCGAGGTCATCAAGGTTGTCGTCAGTGAAAGAAGCGTATCTCATTGTTTTTTCTAGGTCGAAGGTAATCTTATCATTTCCAATTTCCAAAGAGATCTTCTTGTTAAATACATCAATCATGGCGTGTGCTGTGGCAAGAAAGGGTCTTCCGAGTAAAATGAGGACATCATCTTCTTCCATTTCGAGGACCACAAAGTCGACCGGGAAAACAAATTTATCAATCTTGACAAGGACATTCTCAGCAATTCCTTTATGGTATTGAGTTGTTTTATTTTCCAGCTCAATGCACATTCTAGTTGGTTTTAGGCTCCCCAATTCTAGATATGAGTAAAGAGATAATGGCATAAGGCTAATACTGGCCCCTAAGTCGGCAAGGGCTTTATCAAACACGATACCTCCGATGGTGCAAGGCAAGGTGAAAATTCCAGGATCTTCTTCTTTGAGAGGCATGTCTTTTAGAAGAGCAGCAGAACACCTTTGATTCAAGGTAACCTGTGTCCGATCAGAAAGTCTTTTATGAGTGAGGAGGTCCTTCATGAATTTAGCATATTTGGGCATTTGCTCAAGTGCTTCTACGAGAGGAATGTTTATGCTGAGTTTTGTAACTTCTCCATGAATTTATGAAATTGCAATCGTTTTACTCTTTCTTAACTCTTCCGGAAATGGTATGGGCGGAACATAGGGCGAACTTTTCCAAACTTGGTTGAGTAGCCTCTGTTTCCTTGTTGTTGTCTTGAGGATTTCTTCATTCGAACATCCGAGTTTGAGGGATACTGTTGGTTCTTTATAGTTTAATCCACTCGGGTTGTTATACCATGGGCGGATCCCTAGGATTTGGTTCGGTTGTACTAGGAAGTTTCCTCGCTCTCATTTTGACCGATTCTGAGCTTTCCAACTGATTTTCCAATCTTCTTATAGCGCTTGCTTGAGTTCTTAGTACATGGTCATAGTATTTCTTGATATTCCATACCGGTTTCTCACTTTCCTCTTGCTTTCTGCTAGATTCCTTCACAAGCTTTTTTACTGCTCTTTCGAGATCTGTCACTCTTCTTTCAACTGGTCTATCGAACTTATGTTTAACCATCTTTACTTCTTCAGTAAGAACGGATTGCATATCAGACTCGAATTCTTCCAAATTCTTAATTACTGATTGTAGTTCTATTGGGCTTTCTTTCGAATCTTCATTCCAGGATGAAGAATGAAGAGCAACTTCTTCAACTCTGGTCCATCCTTTATCGCCATCATCAAAGGGATAGGATCATTTGAGTCTAACATTTGTCGAGTCTTGATATTAAGCCCGTTGCGAATATTTGTAGTTGTTCGTGTTTGTTGAGTTTATGCTCGGGCCATTTGAGAATGGCTTCATTGAATCTTTCCCAGGTTGTAAATAGTGGTTCATCATTGTTCTGGCAGAATCTCCTAATTTTATCAACTTGCTGAAGGATTTTTGCAGAGGTTCGGTATTCCTTAAGAAAGGCCTTCTTGAATGCATTCCATGTTGTAATAGATCAAGAAGGTAGTTTCTTCAGCCAATCTCTAGCTCTTCCCTTGAGAGTGAAAGGGAATGCTCTCATCATAGTATGGTCTCTGGAGACGCCTGGTGCATGGAACAAGTCAGCGATTTCACATACTTTAGAAATGTTCTCGTGTGCTTCTTCATCTTTGTTTCCATGAAAGCTGCATTTCTTTAGTTCTGCCAGACATAGTCCCCATAATTCGAATCTAACATTTTCTTCGAGAGCTGGAATAGTGATCCCCTGTTTAACTTTAGAGGTGGTAAGATAATCATTCATGGTGAGAGACATAATATCAGAAATTGAAAAAGAATAATTAAAAATAAACAATTAAATAAAAATCCTAAAATAACTCCCCGGCAGTGGCGCCAAAAACTTGATGCAGGTTTTACTGACCAGGTTTTAATATTTATAAATGTCTCGTTATACCTATGGTCTACCCTAATGCACTAACGGGCAATGTACCCGATCGTGTGTAGTGTAGTATTCGGTAAAACCGAGGTCCTCCCAAGAGCTATGTGAGCGGATTCTAATTAAGTCTAGGTGTCACAGATTTTAATTGGTTTTAAGATTGAAATGATTAATTAAATACTAAAGCAAGAAATGCAAGAAAGCAAATAAAGGCGAGAGTTGTGATCAATAGAGGAGAAGTGTGCTAACCTAGTTACTCATCCTATCATGTTAAGTTCATGTTTAATTACTTCCAATTGCTTCAAGTAGGGGTTTAAGTCGCTAGGACATCATTTGGTCAGTTCGTCCTAAACTATCAGCAAAGGTTTCCACCGGAGATCAAGCTACTACCCTTGATAGTCCAGTTGTTTTTAGTCCTCTAAGACAAGTCATTAAGTACCACTACATGCAAGATTCATAACAATGAGTGCCCGAGCGCTAGCATCTTAAAAACTCATCCCTAACTTCTTAAGTTCATCCAAACGGTAGGTGATCAGTTGGTCAAATCGCACCAGCGAAAAAGGGTCGTCAGTTGGTCAATTCTTACCCTTCCCACTCATTCTACCTACTTAGGGTCAGTTGGTCATATCTCCTAAGCAACTAGACACTACCGATGTTCAAAACTACTAAAACAAGGGTAGCTACCAACAAACTATGCGTGCATACACTAGAAACAATTATACGGAAGCAATGTAAAGACGAACAAAACAATTAAGGAATCATAACTAGGCTAGCACCAAAGGTGCTTAGCCGCTCATATTAACTGAAACAATCGATTCAATGTTTGACATAATGAAATACATGAATTGAAAGTAAAAGAAATGATAAATTGATAATGCTTATCGTTAGGGAGTGATTTCTCGCTTGGAGATGGCTCCGTATGCTCCTCAAGATCTGCCTTGACCTCCTACCCACATTATCTGCTTTTGTGTGGGAGTGAATGATGAAAATGCGAATTTTGGGTGGTATTTATAGGCCGATCCGTTATGGTGTAATTTAAGTTGAGACTTACGCCGTAACATCCATTTCTTGGTATTTTCTCTGGAAAAGTCTGGTTACGGCGTAACATCCGGAATGAGTTACGCGTATCTTCAATAAATCATGGTAACGCCGTGTTTGTGGAAAGAGTTACAGCGTAGCTTGCAGCGGCGTGGAACATCGTTTGACCTAATTAGTTACGGTGTAATCCTATGATGTAGTTACGTTGTAATCTTCAGTTGAGTTGGTTTTCTAAGTCACGCTTATGTGACGGCGTAATGTGAGAGAAGAGTTACGCCGTAATTACATCAAAATAGGCATACTATCATATATCTTCAATAAATTCTCCAAATCCGTGTCTCATTAGCTCCAATTATCGTAATTTTCCGAAAGTGAAATATAGAGGAAAACAAGCTTAAATCCATATAAATGATAAATACGAGCATTATCGGGGGAAATTGACACTTAATATTCAGGACTATTTGATGTTATCAATCATGCATATCAAATAGCCACATGCAAACCTTTTGATAAATCCTATTAAGAATTAATTCTAGATATGTCAATATGTATATGTCTGATTAAGACTTTCACCCGTTTTCATCTATGTACAAGGTGAGCCACATTCATCGATTCATCAATTGCGTAAGTCAAAATTAAACACATACCACATAGCACATAATTGATTTATTAATAATTATGATTGAGGTCTTCCCCAATTTTAGATCTATCAAAAATTAGTATATATCACTTAACCAATTAAAGCATACAATAAAAGAGATCCATGACAAAACATGCATGTATTTATCATGGACATAAATTTATATACACTTAACAATTAATGCAATTAAACAAGAGTTACGCAATTTAATACACATAAAATTGCATGCAACCAAGGGTTTTCTAATCCAATTAAAAACAAAAGTTTACAAAACCCTAATTAGGGCACAAAAACGCCCCAAAGAAAAAATAAAAAAGTTAGGGTTTAGGTTTTGCAAACCCTAGATCTAAGCATACAATTAATAACACAATACAATTTAATTGTTTTATGCGTTTCAGTAATTAATTACTCATTATAACGGCTCGTGATGTCACTGTTGAGGTTATGATACATGATATACAAATAATAAAATGTAGACATTACAGAGTACACAGCGGAAGAATTAAAATATAATAGCAATTAGTTAACTGAAAATATAAACGCGTAACATACCTCTTGCAAATAGTTAGATCTCTTGAACAAAGATGATGAAGTAGTTTAAAGAGTTGTCCCTTACCGTTTTACAACTCAAACCAAATTGGTGTAAGAATAATGTCTTACCATCACAGTTTTGTACACACGAATTAACCACGAATCAAAGAGATTGCTAGATATAACACAAACCCTTGTTTTATGAAAAAACAAAACCAAAACACCCTTAGGAGGGGGGTTAGGCCGAATATGCAAAAGAGGGAGAGAGGAAAGATCTAGGGTTAATTAAATGCACAAAAGTTAACCTTAAATCTTTACCCTAGGTCTTGTATATATAACGGTAGAATAACTTAGGGAGAAAGTTAGGGCTTGAGCTTGGAAAATCCCCCCTTGGCCGGCCACATAGAGAAGGAAAAGGGGACACCCGAATCTTTTCCAATTTTAAGTTATTCACCATATATTCTTTCCTTTTTACATTTAACGGTCGTTAGTCATTTCCGTTAAATACTTAACGATCTTTAGACGAGTTTTGTGTAATAATTAATCGTAATCATTTAACATTAATTATATTTTAATTCTAATTCGCTAATGTGTGCAATCCTATGGTCACGAGTTCGAATCCGGACATGTACGGTTTTATAAATATATACATTTCCAACAAAAGCATTGTTGGCTCATTATAGGTGTATTTGATGGAAAGACCTCCAAACCGTGCTCACTACACATGATACAGGGACGGGAGAGGTGGCGTTTTAGTCGTGGTAGTGGTGGTGTACAGTGGCGACGGCGGTGGTGTTGGTTGTGGTGTTTGCCGGCGGCCAAAAGAGAAGAGAGAAAGAGTGGTTGGGTTTTAGGGTTAAATGAAAACCCTAGCACCCTTTATCCTTAGCTTGTGCCAAAGTTGCCAAAAACCAAAGTATAGGGGTGTGTTCGTAAATAAACTCCAGGGTCCATTCTGAAATTTCGCTAATCTTTCTCGAAAAACACGTTCGAGACAAAATTAGACTCGATAACGATAGATTCATAACACGAAATTTATACCGTTAAGTTGCGCTCGAAATAAAATTTCCAATCAAATCAAGTATTCACACGACTATCTTTGCCAAAAATGCTAAAAATCATCCATAAAACGTGTAGTAGGTTCCTATTTGTGTCGTAACGCGGGTGCAAAAATCCTCACAAACCACGAGGTAAGCTCACATATCATAAAATAACTTCGTATTATTAATTCAAACGTTGTCCAAAGCCTTATGTAGTGACCAATTAAATTGAAAATAAGTATGATGTGGTATTAAAAAGGTTTTGGAAAATACCACGAACGAGTCCAGGCTTCGTAAAGAGTTTCACCTTGACGTTGTTGGAACATCAAATTGTCATTCCTTAGCTTTGTAGTTCTCTCCGGTGGGAAAAATTGTGCGAGGAAATGGGAAGTGAGATCATCCCAAATCCTTATATAAAATTCAAATAAGAATTACACGAGTCGTTGTTATAAGTAGGATCGCGTATATTTATTTTTATATCAGAGTTAACATGTATTCCCGTTAATTATAATTTAGCAGTTTGGCTTAGCCATTGATCACACCAATTGTCCATAAAAGTCAAAGGACCAAAACCACAAAAGAGACCTCGGATAAAAAAAACCAAACATCTAGTTCCACAACCAGACCTCGGGTAAAAAAAACCTTGAAACCCTAATTAATTCCAATGGATTCTGCATATGCATACACATCAGCAATGAGCCACCAAAAAATCGAAGAATACAAAAACATCTTATCTTCAATTATCTCTTCAAACGACATCGTTAAAGCTAAAGAATTCATAGATCACAGTCAGTCTTTTGATTTTTTTTTTTTTTTTATTATTTTATTTTTATTTTTATTTTTTATTTTTTATATCTATATTTATTTGTTTTGATGGTTGATTTATTTGTTTTTGTGTGTGATAGTTTTGTCAGATGATGTAGCGTTGGCTGTATCGAAGCCGTTGTTGCTGACTTTTGCTGAGGATTTGGGGAAGTTTGAGGCGGATAATCTCAAGGAGATTGCTCGATATACTTTGCTTAAGATTCAGCCTCTGGGCCACCTCAAAGACCAGGTTTGATTTTTTATTTTACTTTTTATTTATTTTCTTTTGTGAAAGATTGAGTAAATCGATGTCTATCTGATTTCTGTCATCCCAAAAGTAGATTTCACATAAATTGTAAATAAAAGCTGTGGTATATCAGTCCCGTATTTGCAGGCATGAGAAATACTAAAGGCAATATGCAGGGACGATATTAGTATTTAGCTTGTTCTTTGAGTTACCTAGTGTTAAAGGTTTAATTTATATGATTGATATATACGGGGTGTTTGAATTAGCGTGTTTTAAGGGGATGTCTGGATTAGCTTATTTTAATGGGCTTATCAGCTTATTAGTATATGAAAAGCTCATAATTTCACTCATTCAGCTAGCTAGCTTATCACTACAAGCTTATGGCAAGCCATAAGCTCAAAGTAAAAACCTCATAAGCCAAAAAAAAGTGAGATTATTTGATCTCCTATACTTCAATAAGCCAATATGTTCATCAATCGAATCAGGGCTAGTTGCATTTTGGTGTTAACTGAATGAATCAGGATTCAGTACTTAATAATTAAGTTTTTGTTCATTATGCAGCAATCACTTATTGATTCAGCAAATTAGAACGTGAGAAGGATTAGTTGCGTTTTGGATTATTGAACTGAATCAAATATTTGTTGTTTAGGGAAGGGTTAATTCACCGTTTAAGTTTTCTACTTTCGGTTTTTTAATCATAATAGGGTTACATATGGACTTGATCCTTAAGTTGACTTGATACAAAAATGGGATTCTATTTCAGTTTCTTCTTTTCATACAAACTTTAGTTTGTGGAATGGAAATCTCTGGATTATATGTGTAGTAACCTTACCTGCATAACCTTACAAATGTTGAATGCTATTTTTTACAGGCTGAAATGATTGCATCAAAAATGAACTGTGACGATGGAATGAGGGGCTCTGTCGATAAGGTACTTTATGGTTTTGATTATATATATTCCCGTATTTACTTACTGTTTCCCCTGGAATTTGTTACAATCATCCGTTTTCTGTGTGTTTTCTTACATTTTTAAGTCAATTACTCATTACAAACATGTAATTGAAACTGAAACCCACTGAATATCGGAAGAAACATCACACAACTATTTGGTTCAAATTAATACCTGATTCTGTTTTTTGTATCAGCTAAATAGCTGAATATAGATTAGGTCAACTATAGCAAAAGTTGCTCATTGTGTATATTTAGTACCTTTTTTTTTTTTTTTTTTTTTTTTTTTTTAAATATCATTTTATTCAGAAGCATATCATTGTTAATAGTTATTAACATATAATACACACTAACTGTTTTATAAAATATTAGAAGAAGTTGGATAAAAAAGTACCAACCCGTTTTTACCTGTATAACCATGATTATGAAACTGTGTTCAGCTTTCATTTTGGTTGTGCTGAAAACTTATGTTCTGGTAACTAATACGTAGTAGTAACTAAGACTAACTTTACAAAAAACTAGATCAGTATATTTTTAGTTTTAGTAATATGTTTGTCTTCTCTGATGTAGGATATCGAAGTGAGCCATAGTATGCCTAAAAGGAGACGTGTGGAAGCGATTCCTGGATCGGAAGAACGGGGTTCCGAAGATTATGAAGTTGGGAAAGACTGGGATGGAACGTTTGAAGTTTTGAAAGGATCAAATGATTTGTCCGGAAGGAAAGATTATGAAGTAGCGAAAGACTGGGATGGACTGATTCAAGTTTTGAAAGGATCGAATGACTTGTCCGGAAGGAAACTTTATGAAGTTGGGAAAGACTGGGATGGATCGATTCAAGTTTTGAAAGGAAAGATTGATTTGTACGGAAGGAAAGAGTATGAAGCTTTGGAAGGATCGGTTGAAGTTTTGAATGTTGAAGATTTGAAAGGATCGAATGATATAGTTTATGAAGTTGGGAAAGACTGGGATGGATCGATTCAAGTTTTGAAAGGAAAGATTGATTTGTACGGAAGGAAAGAGTATGAAGCTTTGGAAGGATCGGTTGAGGTTTTGAATGTTGAAGATTTGAAAGGATCGAATGATATAGTTTATGAAGTTGGGAAAGACTGGGATGGATCGATTCAAGTTTTGAAAGGAAAGATTGATTTGTACGGAAGGAAAGAGTATGAAGCTTTGGAAGGATCGGTTGAAGTTTTGAATGTTGAAGATTTGAAAGGATCGAATGATATAGTTTATGAAGTTGGGAAAGACTGGGATGGATCGATTCAAGTTTTGAAAGGAAAGATTGATTTGTACGGAAGGAAAGAGTATGAAGCTTTGGAAGGATCGGTTGAAGTTTTGAATGTTGAAGATTTGAAAGGATCGAATGATATAGTTTATGAAGTTGGGAAAGACTGGGATGGATCGATTCAAGTTTTGAAAGGAAAGATTGATTTGTACGGAAGGAAAGAGTATGAAGCTTTGGAAGGATCGGTTGAAGTTTTGAATGTTAAAGATTTGAAAGGATCGAATGATATAGTTTATGAAGTTGGGAAACACTGGGATGGATCGATTCAAGTTTTGAAAGGATCGGTTGATTTGTACGGAAGGAAAGATTATGAAGCTTTGGAAGGATCGGTTGAAGTTTTGAATGTTGAAGATTTGAAAGGATCGAATGATATAGTTTATGAAGTTGGGAAAGACTGGGATGGATCGATTCAAGTTTTGAAAGGATCCATTGATTTGTACGGAAGGAAAGATTATGAAGCTTTGGAAGGATCGGTTGAAGTTTTGAATGTTGAAGATTTGAAAGGATCGAATGATATAGTTTATGAAGTTGGGAAAGACTAGGATGGATCGATTCAAGTTTTAAAAGGATCGGTTGATTTGTACGGAAGGAAAGATTATGAAGCTTTGGAAGGATCGGTTGAAGTTTTGAATGTTGAAGATTTGAAAGGATCGAATGATATCTATACTATATTATAAAGCATTTGGGACATTCCTAAAAAGGAAGGCTTAAAAATTAAGATTTAACACTTGCTTATAATGTCAAATTTTAATAAGTACATCTATAATAGCATTTGTTACAACACTTTAAAGCACTTTTTGTAGACATGTTTAAAAAAAAATACAAAGTAATTTAATTTAAGGAAAAAAACGTCTATAACATTAAATACCTAATAAATGTTATTTTTAAAACACCCCTAATATGAAAAATACTTGTTCTTGTACATATTGTACAAACTAATAAAACACATTAATCTTCATACAATTTATATGTAAACAAGTTGATGGTACATATGTTTTTAAAAAATGGATCGGACCAACGGGTTTAACCAGGAACCGGAGTCACCACCGGTTTGGCTAGCCCATAAAAGTCGTCCGAAAACGATATTATTAAATCAATAGAGTTTAAAAATGCATACTAAATTAAAGTGTTCAAAAAATATTATTAAATCGCAAGAGTGCCTCGAGAATCAACATATACATCTTTTAGAATTTTTTTAATAAAACTTACCGTAAAAACTAAAAACTTTGTTTTATTAAAATCGGACGATTTTTTCAAAGCAAATGATGCAAAAGTGCAAAGTGCTAAGTGCTAATTATATATATTAGTATAATAATAATTATACTCTTTAAAGTAACCCACATGATTTCTTGAGTATTTATTTTTTCTTTATCTCTATAAGTAATCTTTTACTATAAGTAATCTTTTACTTGTATTATCCATCTATGTGGGACAAATTTAACAAACATTGTTTTTTAGAACTAAATTTTCTTAGTATAATGTAAGTGTTTTTTAAAATTCGTTATGGTGTTATTATTTAATGATAACTTACGACTACGGGCCATTGTCAACTACTTTTACCTCATATCTTTACAATATAACTACTACCAACTCAGTATTGTCACAACATCACATGGATAATCTACAGTTTTTATATGAAAATTTTTGTTATTGCATAAAATTGTTCAAAACTAAATTTTTTGTCATCCGTATATCTATTGTATTGTAAAATATATAACTAAAAAAATTTTCGCTGAATATTTTAATTGTATGGTACCCCGTCGCTGGAACGCGCGGGTACCCTGCTAGTAGTTTATGAAGTTGGGAAAGACTGGGATGGATCGATTCAAGTTTTGAAAGGATCGGTTGATTTGTACGGAAGGAAAGATTATGAAGCTTTGGAAGGATCGGTTGAAGTTTTGAAAGGATCGATTGATTTGTCCGGAAGGAAACTTCATGAATTTGGGAAAGACCGGGATGGATCGATTCAAATTTTGAAATCAGGCTGTGATATGGATTATACCGATGAATCTGAGATGAAATGTGATTCGAAAGGATTGAATGCAGCCAAAGGATAGAATGAGATGGCCGGAGGATTACTTTCATGGGGTCAATTTAGAAAAGCCAGGTGTTCAAGGCCATTTGTTGTTGGCAGTGTTAAGTTGAAACGCCTTGAACTTGGAACTAGAGGTAAACTGATACCATTTGATGTGGATAGCATTGATGTGATTGATTCTGATACTCCAATGTTTATACTGGTGGTTGAAAAAAGATCCGTTGCTCATGATTTATACCATGCAGTGGTTCGCCGTGGTTATCGTTGTATAATCGTGACAACCATGAGCAAGTCACTTAAAGGTTCTACATTAGAATCTGTGTACAAGCTGCAAAAGATGTCAAACTTGCAGGTGTATGTCCTTTTTGATTGTAGTCCACACTTTTATAAGATGATGTCAGACTTGATTATCAGGAATGGGGTGGATTTAATCTGGTTAGGGATTCGTCCATTTGATGTCTGTCATTTATTAAATTATGGTACTCATATGGAGCCAGGGATTCTTACAATGACAGATACCGAACAAAATCTGCTTGCTCAATAAATAGTTTGCTCAACAAAATCTGGTGCCCAAACTCTCGACTCTATTAGAGAAATATTACCCAATGGAACAACACTTTCGATGGTTTGCATAAAAAGTATATATAAGTATATATATAACTAAAAGATACGATAAACGAGAATAAACAAATAAATGACATAAACGAACGTATAACCGGATGTTCGCGATCATAAATGAAGGAACGACACTTAAGTTCATGTTCGTTCATTTAACTAACTGAACGTAAAATATTGTTCACGTTCATTCATTTATTAAAAAAAAAATTAAAAAAAAAAATTTATCGAGCGGTTCATGAAATGTTCATTGAACATTCAGTTTTGAAATGTCAATTGAACATTGAGTTCATTTACAGCCATTCATTTATGAATAAGTGCATTGAAGGGTTGCTCAAGGGTAAAACAAGTAATGTTCATGTTTTGTTGGCTATCATACTATAAAATCTGATTATGTAAAAAGCGGTAAAAGGCTGCTAACATATTACTGGTATTAAGTTATTAACTACCAAGTATTTCCTTGCAAAAATTGTGGTTAGTTGATGGGTGAAGTACGTACGTAAATGATAAACATTGACATTTTGTTGTTCCATTATAAATATGTTACTTTCTTAAATGCCGGTATTTTCGTAATCTTCAAGTGTTGACATGTCAACAAAATTAATCATACTTGGACGAATTCTAAAAGTGTTCCGATCCATTTTATCTTAGTTTAATTAGGTAGTGTATTTGTGATGAAGATTTAGAGACAGAAGAACACCTATTCATTCACTGCCGCATTGCAAAACAAGTCTGGTTAGACGTCTTAAGATGGTGGAATCTCTCCAACGCTAACTTCTCAACCATCAATGAATTGTTCTCCCTTGCTGATCATGTTCATCTCACACCCAACCTGATAGGCTGTTTTAATGCAGTGATTCACACAACCCTCTGGTTCCTTTGGCGTGCAAGAAATGAATTGGTCTTTGCTTCCAAGCGTCCGAATAAGGATTTAATCCTCAACGACATCAAACACTACTCTCACATTTGGATTACTAGCAGACTTAAGAATTGCTCCCTTAATTGGATAGAGTGGTTTTGCAATCCTTGTAACACTCTATTCTCCACTTTGTAACTATGTTTTTCTAGCTCCTTGCTAGTTTTTTTAATCAAATTGCTGTTCGAAAAAAAAATGTCTATAAAGTCTTCCGATCCATTTTTCACTTTCTGCGAGCTTTTCTGTGATTTTCTCACAAAGCTGAGTTGGGTTTTCTTGTTGATTTCAAAGGCACCCACGGCGAAGCTAAAAGAATGAAACGAAAACAAAAACATTTTATTGAAATGTATGGCATACAATAAAATGATATTATCGGCATTCTTGATGCCATTGCTATCTGATGTCAATATATGAAAATTTTGATGGCAAGTCCATAATGAATACATAGGTTTGAGTTTCTTACCACACAAGTCATAAACGTTAACAAGTTATTACGTATAGAAATGTTTTCGTGTATATAGAATTATGGCACGTCGGGTTCAATAAGGATTATATACGTCACTACTACACAAACTTCCGACTGTGAAATCCGTGGGAAATTCCGTGGAAAATGGCCTTTTTCCGCAGATTTCACACGGAATTATTCCGTTGGTAAAAACCTCGTGGGTAAATATTTTCCCACAAATTTTCCCACTGCATTGACTATTTTTCCCACAAATAAGGTTGTGTGTATTCTGTGGGTTTTATTACACACGGATTTCCTACCGATATTTTCCAACAAACTTTCCACATTTTTTGACAAAAATTTCCCACGGATTTATTTTTTCCCACAATCTTCCCACTGATATTTTTCCCACAAAAATTTCCCACCAATTTATTATTTTGGAAAATTTATAAAAATTCAATAATTTTTTAATATTCTATATAATATTTTGTTTTTGACGGTTTATTGGTGTATATTTTTTTTTTATTTTTGGCAAATATGGTAATAACACAAATCATGAAAACAATTAATCCTAAACAACCAAAATACATAAATTCAAAAACCAATCCAATATGAAAAATCCAAAAACACCAAATTAATATCCAGAAAAACACAAATCATTTCATGATTATACATCTCGTAAAAAAAATAAAAAATAAATAAACAAATCTATGCAAAAATCTCTTTTCTGCAGTTGCAATTGATCTCATCTTCATCTTTTCTACAGCCTTTCTTTGTCATTAATTTCGAAAACTCATTTTGGCAGCTGCTTCCAAACGATTGTACATCCGATTCCGCGGGCTGTTTCGAGTGGCCCAAATTAGCAAATATTACAAGATCTACAATAAAAAAGAAGAAGAATAAGCACACTAAAAACACTTGACAAAACCTTAGATAAGCGAAAGTTAAAAGATCTACCATGTCTGATTCCGGCGAGTGCGCCGTTGCAATAGATCTTGATTCGTGACTCATATCAAACAAGAAACAAAATCAGAATCTGTATAAAAATAAGAAACTGAGAGGTTGAATAACATCAAACAAACCAAAAACTTACCTGGTGCGAGACTCATATCAAACCCAAAACAAAGACTAAGGGTTGTTGAGTTTCGGTTACTACCAAATGAGACAAGCAAAAGGGCTGTTTCGGTTTGTAATTTTTATGCGAGTTTGTTATCAAGAAACAGTGTTGTAAAAATCGGCCTTGGCGGCCGATATGGCGGCGCCTAGGCGGTTGGCGGCGGTCAAACGCCACGATTTTTGGCATATCGGTCTAATTTGGCGTTCGGTCAAAATCGGTCGAATCGGTCAAAATCGGAGCTTAGCGGTCAAAATCGGCCTTAGCGGCGGTTTGGTCAACGGGCGGTCAACGCCGTCAACGGTGGTCAACTTCGGATCGGTTTTTTTTTCAAATTCACGGCAATTAACTCCGACTTTATTGATTTTGTTCTAATTTAAGCTAGTTTTTATAATTAATCTTGCTAATATTCATTTCTTTAATAAATTCTTTTGTAATTTAGGGTCACCGCCATGGCGCCGCCTAGGCGCCGTTATGGCGCTTGGCGGGGGTCAACCGCCACGGTACCGCCGAGCGATTTTTACAACCTTGTCAAGAAACAAAGAGGGTCAGTCTTTCATTTGTGTTTGTTGTCCGAAATTCATAGAAAAAGATGGGAAGAAGACAAATAGGGTTAGGGTTAAGTGAGTGAAGGAGTAAGTATTTTTGTTATAAAGTATTTAGTTTGGGCCGGTTACTCCTAGTATTGTTCTTAATTGGTGGGGCTGAGTAGGTAAAATAGTACATTAAAGAGAACACAAACCAAAAGTCATAAAAGACCTCATTTTATTAACCCATCGAATGATACATTTGTTATAAGCAAAAGTAGGTAAAATAGTTATAATCTGAATATTGAATAGCAAACAATAGTACCTGGTATAAAAGCTTAACAAACCATTCACACATCTGCAAGTATTTCGGAGTTCTTGCGACTTTGGTAATTGTTTATGATATTTTTATGACTAACCTTTATGGTCTGCTATAACTAATTTCAAAACTAATTTGTTTCTTTAAGTATTAAATTAATTACAATACCTAAAAACCAAAAATATGCACAAAAGAAGATTCTTTTCCAAAACATCACTGCACTATTTAAACTTAAGAATAGCCCGATACATGAAAATGAGCCACTGACTTTCAATTAAAATATAAATGAACTTAGAGATTGCTAATTTAAACCAATGTTTTGTTCATCGATCAAATTCACGGTCTACAATTATCATCATATAAACGGTTGAATATTTTTTTGGTTTACTCAAATCATGGATCAAGTAAAGAACGACGTTCTTTTCATTTGCGCAGCTAAAAGTTTAGTATATCAAAGGGGGTATATGGGTAAGCTTAAGCTTAACAACTTATACATTCTCAAATCTCAAGAATTAAGCTTATCCAAACAGCTTCAAAGAGCCTTTTATATTTGCTTGACACGTCATTTTTATGATGTCAGCTAAAAGTCCTTTTTAATAGTATGTATAGATTTTTCTTTAACCATTAATAATAAACATTAATTAATGTTTATTAAATAAACTCAAAATTAATGTTGAGGAACATTAATTAAAAATAAGCCAAAATTTAGTTCTCTTTTAAAATATTATTCCCATAGTTATATTCGATCTAATATAGTTCTACACGTGTTTCGATCGCGGCTCAAACATAAAAACGATATTGTTTGTGGATATTTACACACAGATTTCCCACGGATTCATCCAATTGGTAGGTAATCCGTGAGAAATTACCGACGACTTTCTCACAAACATAACCGTTTCTTTTATTTTTTATATAGTTCACGCTTACGCATATACATGTGTTTTATAACTACATACAAAACATATATAGAAACAATGAACGTCATAGATAGATATACGGAACACATACGTGTAGATATCCGCTCATATACAATGGTTTGTTCCACGAAATGGTTCTACCTAAGCCTACACATATACTTGTCATGACACTCACATAAATAGTTACATTTATAAACAAACACATAAAATATAAAACTACAAACGCATATCAAGACATAATAGGTAATGGGGGAGTGTGTACATATACAAAAACATAAAAACGATATTGTTTGTGGGAAATCCATGGGTATTTACACACAAATTTCCCACGGATTCACCAGGTTGGTAGGTAATCCGTGGGAAATTACCGACGACTTTCCCATGGACATAATCGTTTTATTTGATTTTTGATATAGTTACACGCTCACGCATATACACATTTGTATAACTACATACAAAATGTATATAGATACAATGAAGGTTATAAACATACATACAGAACATATACGTGTGATACCCACACATATACAATGGTTTGTTCCACAAAAAGGTTATACCTAAACCTACACATGGGATTGAAATGACAAGTATGATTTGTACACATATACAATGGTTTTTTCCTCAAAAAGTTATATCTAAATCTACACATACACTTGCGATACTCGGATAAATAGTTATATGAATAAGCAAACACACATAATAATGAATCTACAAACGCATATGAAGACATGTTAAGCAATGTGGGAACGTGTAAGTATACAGAAACACAAAAACAGGAAAAGCAATATTTTTTGTGAGGAATCCGTGGGAAAGTACCTCCCACGATTGACACAAAAACAACTTTTTGTGGGAAATACGTGGCTAGTGACCCTCAGATTTCCCATGGACCATTTAAATAGTTGTTTTATCAAATAAAGAACGCGTGAAATTCGTGAGTAATGTATCTAAAATTTGTCACATGATTTTGGTTGTGGCTAATATGTGTGAAATGTGCCACTAGTTTCCTACTGACGTCTAATCAACATGAATAATGTGAATATTGTTGCAAATCTGTGGGAAATTTGTGACGGATTTCACACGAAAACTTGGTCAACAATTTAGTGTGTAAATGGTGGGAGATTCGTGGGAAATTTATGACATATTTCCCACCGAAACTTGGTCAACAGTTTGGTGTGTAATTTGTAGGTATTTCGTGTGAAATTTCACACAGTTTTGTTTTCGTTGGAAAAATTCTATGGGTAAAAGCAGTTTGTGTAGTAGTGCGTATTGAATGAGATATGAGACTTACAACACCAAAGCTTTGGTGTTGACGAGTTCAAATGAGTAATGAGAACAAGGGGAAACCGATATGCAACCTAGCTCTCCAAGTCTTAACCCCGAAAGGAAACTTAACCCAAAATGAACTGCTAAACTTATAAAATAAACCGAATACCCTTTACTTCCCTTCTTCTTACTCGGCAGTGACAAGAGAGTGAAATGAAAAGTGTTTGTGAGTTTTGCAAGTGTGAGGTAAAGTGGTTTAGGTTGTCACTTCTTTATAGCAAGGCCAAGGCATGGTATTTATTAGTTTTATAATACATAGGTGCTTGTTGGTTTGAAAAGGTTATGGTGTTTATGTTTCTTGCTTCCTGTCGTGGAATGAGGAAGGAAGAAGGGTAAGATTATCTACTAGCTTTGCATGGGACTTAAAGGGAAGAATGCTTGTATAATGGATATTAACTATTTAGCCAAGAAAAAACCCATGAAACTAGGGGGCGGCTAAAAGGAAAGTCAAGGGAAAAAGCCACAAGTCAAGCAAAAGTAATGTAAGGTGTATGTATTAATTTATTATACATAGAAGCTAGTTGATTTAGACAAGTCCTGTGTGTTTTGTCCCTTCTCTTGGTTAGCTCTACACATAAGGAAGAAAAGGAAAAAAGAGTGGTGTTTTGTTTGTTTATTATCATGCGACAAAAAAAGATGTTTGTGTTGGGTTGGTTTTCAATGCCAAAAGAGAAAAATAAAGAAAGTGATATGTTTGTTGCCTTGTGTTTATCATAAGGGGGACATGTTAAGGAAGTATACACTTAGTTTGAGTTACTAGTTACATTGTAACTAAGATTACTTAGGGTGCATTTGATTGTATGTGTTGAGGCTAGCTGAGTGTGTTTCAGTTTAGTGAGGAAGCCACAAAACAATACAACAATTGGGTTTGGATTGAGGTGGTGTGTAGCCCAATGAGTTATAAGGTGGGTCGGTTGGATTGATAAGGAGGCATTTGTTGGGTTGGTACACGGAGCGGGCCCAAGGCGTTCGGTTCGTGGGTTGAGGTAACCAGCCCAACATAATTATATTAAGAAAATATATATTAAAAATATTTAGTTGAAGTTAATTTTATTATTAGTTGTAAAATTAATAATTTGATATAAGGTAAATATTCTTGCCAAGTCGAAATGTCTCGAGTTTGATTTGTGAATATGTAATATGCTTCATGTTGCTCGTAAATTATGCCACATGAGAACGTGTCAAAAGTTATTTCATTATATAAAAGAAAAAGATAACCCGTATTTATCGTTAATCAAGGTTTACATTAGTTAATCGTGTGGTTAATTTCTCGGGGTCTTACACATTACAGTCGAGAGTTTAGGGAAAATAACCTTTATTTAA
The DNA here is from genome assembly GCA_022545495.1 of Chrysanthemum lavandulifolium. Lineage (NCBI taxonomy): Eukaryota > Viridiplantae > Streptophyta > Magnoliopsida > Asterales > Asteraceae > Chrysanthemum > Chrysanthemum lavandulifolium. The sequence continues at coordinate 206,532,669 of CM040246.1, forward strand.
TGCTTTGGTTAACGTCACTAAATTAGCATCTTAGTTTTGGTTTTGAGTCTCACTAGACGAGTACCCGTGCCTAGCGGCATCGGTTTCTAGCGGCAAACAATTAATGATATGCGATATTGTGGTAAGTGTTTCATATAACATTCAAAATAGAATGTGAAAAGATCTCGATGAAACCCGATTCACCAGTTTGTATCTATTTTAACGGGTCCTCTCTGATTTTTTTTCGGATGCCTTTAATTAAGTACCCGCGCCTAGCGGCAGCGGCGTATAGCGTTCGAAAATGTCTTGGTGTGTTAATTTGTTGGAGCATATTTGTCTTGTGTCGTTTAGAGGTAATAGTAAGGTAACAATGCATAGCGGCAGCTTTTAATAGTTTATATGCCGATTTAAACATGTTCGGTTGTAGCGCTTAAAATATTTTTAGTTTAATATATATGTGTGTAAGTAGATGTGTTATTGGGTCGGGATGTCGGGTTTATAGGATTGGGTTAATTTGGGTTTTAATTAGAAATGTGTGACTCGCAACAGGACCCGATAAGGAGTCGGGTTGTCGGGTTGTTATCGGGTCGAGTTATTTTGGTTCTTATTTGGTTGATCTGATAACCCGATAAGATACATAATCTAACTCGAACCCGACCCAACAATAATATCGGGAAATCAGGTTAAGGTCAAATTAACCCAGTAAGTATTTTCAGCCCGATTACACCTGACCCTATAAGCTTTATCGGTTTAGGTTCGGGTTCAAGTTCAACTGACATTGTTGACACCCTTACGTGTAAATGAACAGTTTCTTTTGATTACATCAAGGAACAAACGATCATCGTTACAATTGCAATAACTAAGTGGCTCACATTTGTTTGTCACTTTTCACTTTAAATTATAAGTATTTATTATAGAACGAAATAAAAGTGACCTTTACAATTTTATACTTACTAATTTCTTAGTGTAATAAATTTAAATTTACATTGACAAATCATTTTTCATCAAAAAAAAAAAAAAAAAAATCTTTGAAGTATATAGCAAATCGTGTCTTTTTTGAATGTGTGTCAATTTTTTTTTTCTATATACCACCACAATCACAACGCAATTCGTGTCTTTTGAATGTGTGTGTCATTCTTTTGTTTTGTATACAACTACAATCACAGCATAATTAAGTTGTTGTAATTCACTTGCAAATAGAGTTTGTCTAGTTTGTTTGGCACATTTGTGTTACATGCATGTCTATTTGTTATGTGTACATATGTATTGTGTCCTTCGTATATCTATTAGATCGTAAGTTATCAAGTCCTCATGAGTAGTTGTAGTCCGATATATGTAACTAATTATATAAAAGTTGAATAACGAAATATCATAGCAACATTCAGAACTCCAATGATGTCTTGAAACTTGAGAAAGTATTTGGCAACTTTTAACAAAAACTATAAAGTCTAAGAGATTTTGACTTGCCTCGAGCCCATCAAAGTTCACATGCAAATCTATCTTTTCAATATCTGTTTCAAAATATTAGTTAATAAAACAAAATAAAAATTATGAATAAAAATAGATATTAATAAAACGTGATATTGTGGTAAGTGTTTCGTATAATGTTCAAAATAGAACGTGAAAAAATTAAAATGTAATTATAAACGGTTGTAACATGTGATAATTCAACTCTAGCAAAAATTCTTAACATGTATCAAACGACATAAAAAAATCATCAATGAAACTTAAAATAAAACATTACATCAATATAGGGTGATGATAAACCCACTTTCAGCATAGGGTGATGATGCTTGACAACTTAAAGCTTAAAAAGGAGTACAATTTTAAGAATGACTTTATCGAGCCTATTAATTTTTGCTAGCACCGAAAATTTCAAATATTAACAAATTCGAGCTTCCAATTTACACCAAAACATCTTTATCAAATATTAGTTTATTAAAAAGAAAAGTGTGAACATGAGAGTTTTAATATACCGAACTTAAAGCTCGGTATTCTTTCATCTTTATAAAAAGAATATTTCTTTTCTCATAGTAACTTCTATTCAATACCATATTGCAACATTTTTAAAAAATTCAAATTATTTAATTTTTAAAACTATTTCAAAATTTAAGAAAAGATCGAATTCCAAAGTCAAAAATTCAAAATATTTCAAATTTCAAACATATTTTGAAATATTTCAAACTTTTAAAAATTCAAAATATTTTAAATTTCATACAATTTCAAAGTATTTCAAATTTTTAAAAATTTCAAAACATATCAAATTTTCAAGTTTCAAATTTCAAAATATTCCACAAATATTTGAATTTCAACTATTTTCTAAATTTACGCAATAAACTTTATAACAAAATTTATATAATAAACTTTATAACAAAATTTACATAATAAACTTTATAACAAAATTTACATCATAAACTTAATAACTAAATTTACACAATAAACATTATAACAAATTTATAAAATAAACTTTATAATAAGTTTACACTACAACCTTATAACAAAATTTATAAAATAAACTTTATAACAAAAATTTTAGACCATAAAAATTATAACAAAATTTACATCATAAACTTTACAACATGTTTACATCATAAACTATAAACTTGTAACAAAATTTACAATATAAACTTTATAACAACATTTACGTCAAAAATTTTATAACAAAGTTTACATAATAAACTTTATGACAAATTTTCACAATAAACTTAATAACAAAATTTACACTATAAACTACTTCATATCAATATTTACACTATAAAATATAAAATTAATAACAAATCTACCCAACAAACTTTATAACAATGTTCACAATATAAACTTATTACAAAAATTACAATATAAACTTTATAACAAAATATAAGGCATAAACTTTATAATAACAAAATTTATACAACAAACATTAAAAACTATTTACATAATTGATATTAACAATAACAATTATAAAAAATATTAACAACAATTTTAAAATAAATCATACTATTTCCGCGATATATACCGATTCAGAAGAAGACTTAATGACGATTCCAAGAACACTTTAACACCGCCGACCTTGATTCCGGCGAGTGACGGCTACAGCGGCGGTATGAGGGCTGCAAGCGGCGTCACAAAAAAAAACAAAAACGTTAGATCTACAAATAAAATATATACATCAATAAAAAAAACTTCAAGATCTTTAAAAATAATAGATATATAGAAAGAAAAAAAAAAACTCTAGATCAACCAAAAAAATATTTAAATCTATTAAAAAAACTCTAGATCTACACAAACAAAAATAGGTCTATAGAAAAAACTATCTCAAAATACCTCAATCGGATGGTTGGGGTGGTGTCCGGTGGTCGAAGCCTAGGGAGGTTCGTGGTGGCGTGGCGTGGCGGGGTCGCAGCGTCGGGTGGTCCGGTGGTCGCAGCCTAGGGTGGTTGTGGTGAGAGTAGGGTGGTTTTGTAGTGATGGTTTGTGAGATGAGTTCTTTTTTAGAGTAAGATTTGTGAGATGAGTTTTTTGGTGAGAGTTTTTTTAGAGAGTGAAATGAGTTTTTTGTTTTTTTTTAGAGTGAGATGAAAGGATAGTGTGAGTTTTTTTTTTAGTGTGAGATGAGATGTGAGATTGGAGAGTGTTTTATGTGTGTCTGTGTGTGTTTTGTTTGGTAAATAAAAAAGGTGGATGGTAGGTTTATTGGTTTTGTGGGTTGGTAATTTTTTAGGGTTGGATGTTGGTTTGGTGTGTGTAAATTTAGGCTTTGATGTAGGTATGGGTGGCTGAATCTTAAAGATGGAGGGTTGGGTTTTGGTTGGGGATATGCATGCTTTATAAGTAGTATAGATTTCCTTAAGACGACAACATCCGTACTAAGCATCATTATAATCCACTAAGTTGCACATGCCTACTTATCTATTGAATAAACTTATATGACGTTGTCAGATGATCTTTTCTCTCACTTCTAAAATTACATCATGGTATGAAACTAAAGATTCTAATTCATTTTAGCCAATTTTCCATTTCATGATAGCATTAATCTCAACCGAAACATCTGTAGTAGTGACACCATCCATCGTCACAGTAATGGCCGAATAGCCTAAGTATGAGAAAACACAAATTTTGTAATCCTAATTGTATTATAGTATACCTAAGAGTTTATTTTGAAAGTTAAATACCCACAACATACCTGATAAAATTGACGAAAAGCAGCCAAGTCGTAAAGTGTTTGGTTAGCTGAAAGAAACTCCAGATTTTCTGTATTTAGAGAATCGAATGGGTTATTGTTTCCATAATAACAATGTTAGAGAGTAACTATAGCTGCTCCAAATTTCTTGGCCAAAACCTGCACCCAATTAAAGAAACTATCAATAATATTTGGTTTAGCTTTTAATATAACTTGAAAAGGGTAGTGTAATTAAAAAGTAGTAAATGTATATTCTACATTTTTCTGAGTAGCGCTCTTTATTTACCCTTTGTTGAAGAACTTTACACTATGGAACCCATTTCTTACAGATAGCCTCTATCTCCCATACTTTTGTATTTATTAGTTTCTTAGTTGTCATCGAGCATAACCTAATCGCAAAGGAAAATATGTTAACAAAAAAACAGCAAACACGATCAAGTGTATATAGTACTACATGTTTACTACTTACTCCGTCACTGCTCGAGTTCCTGGTTGTTGTGGCTTTGTAGCACGCTCCATTTACACCACCATACGAAACTTTCTTGGAAGTTGCACGCTCGAATTGGAAGCTATCCAAACCCTACAAATCAAATAATAATAACTATCAGCAATTTGACATGCTTAGAAAAGTATCCAATCCTTTTTTACAATTATATTCTTTGTTCAACTTGCTTCTATATAATCTTCTAAAATTCATTTTTCTTAGTTTATATATAGATTTGGTTTTTCCTTCTTAGGTGAGTGACACAACACCCGTTATTTTCCACCTGATATCAACATTTCTACTATAAAGTTAACAACAAATAAGGTAGCATGAATCACCATGAAATTATGATCTTACTAAAGAAAATAAAACTTCACATATGAACCTTTCATTACAAAACCTTCTAATAATTTTTTACCCTCATGGATTGGATTTGCTTCAAAGTAAAATCTAGTTGTCGCTCAAGCTGTTCAACTTGCTTGAGACTCTATGGCTCCTGGTCCTTCCCGCAACCCTTCCTGTCATATAGATATGAATGTTGTAAGATGGTTTACTTTATCTTTATGTTTGTAAAAACCATGTGACACTTGCCTTTGGTACTATTGTGAACACTCATATTTGGCTTTCACTTTTGTTAATCCACTACAGGTATTTAAAAAGTCAGCTCGCATATTCTCGAATAGCTACACCATCTCTTAACATTTGAATCTTAGATGACAAATGAGTGTGAATGTAATAGTTGTGTGTCTCTCTTTTTCATCTTCACCTTCACCTTCTTCCTGCTATCAAAATCATATCAACAACAAACCAACCAAAAAAAAAAAAAAAAAAAAAAAAAAGCCTAAACTGTATTTAGAACTATTACTAAAATCACCAATTTATAAGATTAGTTTTGACTTTAGAGTTGAAACAAAACCAAAATCAACCAATTAGTAATTGAATGAGTTGTAAGTTTGTAACTGATAGTTAAGACTTATCATATTGGAATCCTTAGTAAGCAATTTTTTTTTTCATAAATACCATTAACGCCCTTAACACTAATTAATTGCTTGGAAGCATGCAACGTATACTGAGAATAGCTAATAGCTTACTATGTAATAAAGACAATTGTCTTGCCAATTTACTTTGGGTATGGATATTTAACCTGGTAAACCCGAGTCCAACTGATGAACTAAAACACCATTAACAATTATAAGTTTATAACTTATTTGTTTGCATATGTACAGCAATTAAGATTTAAACAATACGTTTATGCTATTGTATTTGGATCTAGTTATGTAAATTAACAACCGCACTTGGAGTAACTACAATAAAAAAAACCTAACATATCAACGCAACACGGTTCATCATTCATATTGAATGCGCACAAAAGTAACAACTATTCAAACAACGTAAAATGAACAAAAATTATGCCTATCTTCACATCGAGTCCCTGCATATCCGAAATCAACACCGCAAGTTGCCTAATATGTAGATCCTCATCAATATCTTGCATTTTTTTTTTAAGTTTAATTGAAATCATAAGCCTGAAAAATAAGCTAAACCAAACACCCCTAAAACCTTAACAAATTGACTCATAATTTGCAGGTTTTTGAACCAACCAATAAAGTTTATGAGAAAATAAAGAAACTCAATTGAATTAGCCCATAAGCCAAAAATAAAAAATAATCCAAACATCCCCTAACAAAATTGCTCAAGCATCTTCTTATCACAAATTTGCACTTTTTTAAACCGATAAATAAACTTTATAAAAGAATAAAAAACACCTAATTGAAATAATCACTTACTTGTAATGGTTGTTATCTGAGTGTTTAATGTGTTTTGATGAAAAATCTGATATGTATTAGCTTAGGTGTTGTGTGTGAGTGAGAAGATGGTGGAAGGGTCTAGCAAAGTGGTGATGTGGAGAATGATAAATACCAGCCGAGGATCTCTCCCACCATAGTACCTTCAAGAAACTTGTTATTCAAATCTCTTATAACATAGTACAAATTTTGTTTACACTTGTGTGGTTGGCGTTTGCTAGCACAAAGATTAGGTGATGTAAACATGGTTAATGACGTTTCGTGTTGTGTTACGGGATCATTACGCAGAAACGGATATGAACAGTGAAATCCCCAACACCCTTAAGCCAACGACAAACTGCCACACCATCCAGTAACCTACTGTTGGGCCTTGATTTGTGTTTCATCATTAACGTGTGACCAATAAGGAGCCCATTTAGGCAAAAACGGTCACCTTAATAAAATCCCATTTGCCTCGTTCAAAAACCCTCTTTAGTATATACGAGTGGGGTAGCTCGCGCGTTGCTGCGAGAGAATTGTGTTGAAACTGCAATTATCCCACAGTGACCAAGTTTATACCAAGTGCAACTGAAATAAAGATGACCCAGTATATGACCCGTAATAAAATATGACCAAGCTTATGTTAAATAAATCATGTTATGATTGCAGTATATAGTTTTTTAGTGAAAAAAAAGACCAACGACGACCCTATCCATGCTTCTGATCCTGCTTGGTTGGGCTGGGATAATCTTTTCTACTGCCTATGACAGGAATCAAAAGGGGAAATATAAGCCGAAGTCAAATAAGCTCCACATGCCAAACTTTTACTTCCTAATTAAACTGAAAATCAGAAGTTAAATTAGACTTACTGTTTATGCCGTCAATGGTTAAATCATTTGCATCCTCATTGTCATTGCATTTCCTTTTTCCTGATGAAGCCATTTTCCCTCTGGTGAAGAATGAAAGCCTTCTTTTGGGTGTTTGGGAAGCACCTTAAGATATATGGAAAAAACTTACTTAAAAACTATTGGAATAATGTAAATTACTAATCTACCTTTAAGAAAATTTAATCACTAAAAACACAATTGGATTGCATAGAGGTTGAACTTATAAGCTTATACAGGGGCGTTAAACCATTAGCTCCAGTTGTTAAGACGATAAGGCCTAGTAACCAAGCTTATTAGTTTTTCAATAGTTCAAGACTTCTAGCTTTTTGGCTTATTGAACTATTGAAAAGTCTTCACAAAAATTGGTTTGTGGTAACTTTTTAGCACGTTACATTTTTCAATAGTTCGACTTTATAAAACAGTAGTCTAAAAGAGATTAAAATAATATAAAATATGAAGCACACGTTACATGTACCAATTAAACAGGAGTGCACTAAGCTTGAAAGGTTGATGATGACATCTGACATGTGTTGCTTTAATATATGGAAGGAAGGAAAGTAACCTATGAAAATTAAACCCATTTAACAAAACCAAGCGAAATGCGTCGTCTATTCTAACAATCAAAAGACATGTGCAACTTTAAAATATGGAAGGAAAGAAAGTACCTGAACAACATATATATACTAATCAATCTTGAACACTTTCAGCTTCTTCTCATCGAAAAGTAAAAAAAAGAAGCATGTTTGCGTAAGAAAACATGAACAAAGGCAGTCAGTTACACCTCGTTACCTCGCGGCACCCTTTACCACATGTTCGTTTGCAACCTGACATAATCCAAAGGTGAATATTTTGACATCGGCTCCCTGACATAATCCAAAGATGACGATATCTTTTGTTGTTTTAGCTCCCTGACATAATCCAAAGGTCACGATATCCAAAGGTGATTGCACATATCCCCGGGAGCATTTAAATTAGTTCATTTCAAGTCTTATGAGCTTATTTGAATTTAGAAAAACTCATAAGATCGTAGTTTTTAGCTTAAGAGCTTATCAAGCTCATTTACTTAACTAAGAGGGTGTTTGTTTAAGCTTATTTTTGGGCTTGTGAGCTTAGTTGACTCGAATTATAAATCATAAGCTTATTTTTTCAGCTCATTTTCAGATTTATAAGCTAACTATGACTCAAATATAGAACCCTTAAGCCAATGAGCTAAGTAGCTACACAATTACCCTAATCACTTACAGGAGGAAAGAGCAAATCAGCAGTAGGAGTCTCATACTCATCGGGGCCTTCATACGGCATACTCAAATGATGCAACCCCGGGCCCCATCGCTTTCGCAACCACAGATCTATCAATAGGTCCAACAATCGCTCCAGCTTGCATCATCTTCGTCTCCCACAACTACACACAGATCCAACCACATCAATTAATTTAAAAATAACTAACAGATCTAAAATATATAAAATAAAAAAAAAAAGACTTACGGATTGAAGCTCAGTAAGGACTCCTTCACCGGGGCCAGCGTTGTTGTTGAATTCTTGACGGACTTTGGTGATTACGTCTTCAATTATTACTTGAATGTAAACGTTGCTTGTTGTTGACATGATTAATTTGATCGGTTCAAATTTGGGGTTTTTTTTTTTGTGTTTTAGGGCTAGTCGGTGGAGATTTGAGTTCTAGAGGAAGATGCGTGATGTTAGGCGAGTTGTGTTTATTAAATGAAATGATAAGCATGCACTCTTCATGCGCATGTACTGTTCATGGACTCTTGTAGTAATCATTTAGCTGACCATTCATGTGTTGCCAACTGGACTAATTGTCACAAATGACACTCAGCCAACCAATAGGAAAGAAGATTAACAACGTAAATCACTTATTTTGATTCACCCACCACAATAAGTTTTAGTATAAAGTATAATAATATAATTAAATACACACATCAGCGCGTGACAAATATGTTCACAAGCAAAAGCGTGTAAAATTTTACAACTAATTAAATACTCCACATAAATCAGCGTGGACTTTCTAGTTTCTAATGAGGAGAAATTTACATTTTCCACTTCCAACTTTACTAACATTACATGTCTAGTCTTTTCAATCTATAAACTCACACCAACAGCAGAACTCAGAAGAACACAAAATTAAAAAATCTCTCAATTCTCTCACACCATCTTCAAATCAGTTGCTTCATAATCTTTAACCACAATCAACTTCGACCCGTTAAATCATTCTGTATCGTTAGGGTTTCAAAATAGAGGCAATCAAGTACGAATCGAATCGAATCAATATCGAAGGGATGATTAAGTACGCATCGAATCAATCAAAATCAAACCGATTCACAAGACTACATTCTTTAATCAATTTGAAGGTTTGTTGCTCATTACTAACTTACATGTGATTTATGTTTAGAAGTAATTAAATTTGAAGGTTTGTAGTTGATTATGCATTTTGAATTGATGATGATGTTTCGAATTGCTTTTGTGAGGTAACTTAATCTTATGTGTTCATTTATGCCTGTAATTTTGTTGCGGATTTGTTTATAGGTTTAGTTATTCAATTAGATGTTGATAAGACCGAATTCACGATGATGTTTCGTTTTGATGTTGTGTGAAACGATTAGTTAAATTAGAGCGAGCTTGAATCTAAATGTAATGGAAGCGATTTAATCTATTGAAGCATGATTAAAAAATTACTTCATTCAAGCCGAACTTAAATCATACATGTACACTAGTCTCATTCTAATCCGGTTCATCGAGCGAGTATCATTCATTTTTGTCATTTTTACTTGTCAGAATCACTTCTAATTAAGTGTTAAGGCTTTGGGCTTTTAGCAACAGATCACTTCGGATTGGTGTTCGTATCATACTATCATTATGTTCTTGGTTCACTTCGAAATAGGGCTCGTAACATGGATTATTTGGTAAGCACAAGGTATGTTGTTGCAATTTGATTGGTGATCTTATTGTAGCATTAATTTGTTATGTCTACATTAATCTCGTATGTTGTTCCATATGGGCTTATTTGACATCATAAAAGCCGATAAGATCACTTTTTGGAGCGCATGATGGTATGACCATATCGACTTTAGCTTTATTGGCTTACGCCAATAATCTATAGTTAATAAGCTCTAAAATTTCAGCTTATTGACTTTTACAAAGTCAAATAAGCCCATAAGCCGGCTAAATAAGCTGATCCAAAGCCTCCTTATTGCTATGTATAATATAATGTTTGGTTGTGAAATGATTAGTTTTCGATCAAAAACATGTGGGTAAGATTAAAAAAAGGATAAAGATGTAAAATTTGCTACAAAACGAGTATTGGTTTTATGTTTGAAGTAGTTTTAGATGATTTTGAATATCAAGTTTAGCTAAGGAATAATAGGAGTAATCGATTTAGTATGCTTTGTAGATTAAGCCTACGTGGTTGAGATAATATAGGACAACAAAAGGCTAAAGATGCTATAATGGTATAATGAGGAGCATTTGATTTAACATACGTTTGTATAGGTGTCTGTAAGTTGATCTATGTGATTATTTTTAAAGGATGACCTTGGGCTCTCCGAATTTTGGGAGTTTTATCGTTTTGTTTGTGATTAATAAATCTTATGTTGATGTTGATTTTTGTTATGCGTTCTCTTGCAAATGTGTATCATCGTGACAAAGATGTGTACGTTACACATTTATGTCACTGTCACTTGATGCTGTCATTTAGACACTATAGGGGAGTACAATCATCTAACATCTCTATAAGAGCTTAACTTGTGTTCAGACAACTTGTTAAATAAGTCACAAGGTCTACTTGATAATCTCTAAGCCAAAAAGGGAGCTTGTGAGCTTTTTCAAAATTACATACGATCAACAGCTCACTAAATAAGCTAAAACCAACACCTTCTAGAAAATGGATATTTATAGAAAAAGATATCATTTTTATAGTTATTATGTAAATGATAGGCACTCGTATGTGCATAATCTTTGAATTTGCTAATAAAGGCCTTAAAGAAGTAAAACAATGTGTACATAATGTAATGTTTTGTACACTACATGTTTTTAAGTTGTTTACCCAAACATCATTAAATACCTGAAATGGTGAACATCATTCCGTTAACTATATGTTTTAACTGCATAATATGTTGCTGTGTGAAATTCTGAAGGCTATAGTAATTCTTTTGAAAAGGTTTATTTTGAATTTGCAATGTTTAAGGTCTATTTTGAATTTTTTTGAAAAGGCTATAGTAAGTTGTTTACACACACCCGAAACAACTTGGGTGCAGGGGAGTTAGTGTGGTTAATCATAAGCAAGATGTAAGGTGAGGCTTAGAAGTGTGAGCTGAGAACACTAAGTAATATACAAGGGTCAAGTCCACTTTTCGGGATAAGTCTGCCTAATATAGCAATCACCTAACTCCCGACTCCGCCTTGCACCTTTGGACTTTTATTTTATCTTCGCTTTTGTAGAGTCTCTTAAGATAGGATTTGCGATTGTGCAGGTTTCCAACTGTAATTCTTTGTAATCTTTTTTGTTTACTATTATTATGTTAGATTTAGATATTTGTGAGAGTTCGTTGTTTGTTACAATAAGTTACTCCATGGTTAGTAATATACAAGGGCCAGTTTTAATTTTCGAGATAAGCTCTATAGTCTGCGATATGCCATTTATCGAAGGTGCCTAATAATGCTTTAAATTGCTTTGAGCACCAAGACTTACGATCTGGAAGTGATTTAAAAATTTCACCGTAACCATAAGTTTTACATTTTCTTGATGATGTTGTTTGTTCGGAAAAATAGGTGTTTTATTGTGCTCTTATATGTCCGAATAGGCGTATACTCTTTGGTTTAGGTTTTTAAGATATATGTGTGACTATAGCTATTGCCATTTGCCACCTATATAAACTAGCTACTTTGCCATATACTTTTTTTCGGATGGAAGTCAAAAGTCGTGTCGAGGTGTAATGTTTAGTGATCGATTATTAAAGTCTCTCCTCCAAAGCACAATGATACATTTACAGCTGCACGCCAATGAACAAGCACACACACCGATTTAAGATGGTGTATGTATGGGAATCTCGAAAATCGACAGTGTAACAAATTATTAATTACTGGTTATTGCAGGATGGTAGCATGGATTTTGATTGCATAAAAGAAAAATGGATTGTATTTGCAGCTCCTTTTGGTGTCCTTACCTTTTCATGGTAAGATACTTTTAACTCGCTCCTGGTTTCAATGGTCTGTTTATACCGATGTTAGTAAACTGAGGAGACATTGAGGCCAGTGTCTTAAAACCCAATTTAGGCCACTTATATGCTTCTACTTGATTATCCACTTATTTCGTGCTTAGATGAGTTAGCTTTAGAAGGTCGTCTGAATGCCTATCTTCATTTTATGCTTTTTAAAACATGGATGCGGCTTTATGATCACACGTTAGCTAAGAAGTTATATCTGAAAATTCTTATTAAGGTCTATAATTTTTGGTTTTCTTTCTCGTCCTTTAGGAGTTTGTTGAAGACGAAAGATCAAAGCTTCATGAATAGTTAAAGACGGGAGATCGAAGAAGTTTTCAATGATATTTTGTAAACATGTACCCTTGATTGCTTTTTGTGTCAACATTATCTGTATATTCCAATTCCTTGACTTCTCTATCATACTCTTTGATAAGCCTGTCAATAAAAAAAATGTATGATATTAGGGTTTTGAGGAAAAAGGTCGGATATAAATGATATTAGGGGTTTTGTGTGATGAAAAACTAAAGATCGATATTATTAAAAAAGATTGTATAACTATAATTAAGGAATAGATATGGTGGATAATTGGTTGTAGGTTTATAAATTTAGACTTGCAAGATATAATTCAAAAAATGAGTTGGTTTAGTGGTTATCATGCTTGTTAATGATACAAACACCCTAGGTTCAATCCTTGCAAGTGGCAAAATTAAACTCCGAATTTTTTAGTAAATTTAATAATACCTAATATTTAATTAAATAATTTTATTAAAACAAAATTAATAAACAAAGTTGTGTGCTTAGGTGGAATTAAAATGCCACATGTCATTTAAAAAAATAAAACAAATGCCACATAAATATAATGATGACATGGAAATATGACTTGGCATTATGGGATGCCAAGTGGCATTTTATGTGGCATGCCTCCTCTTATATATAATGTATAGATATATATATATATATATCGTGGTTCTTGTAAAAAGTGAGGTATGATAAAAAGTATAAGAAGGAATATAAAACTTTGGATTTTTCACTCAAAATGAATATGCGGTTAAGATCATGTGGGTAGAAAATGAAAATATGTGAGTCAATAAATGGGGTAGGAGTATCACTACATGTTTTCATAAGGATATTAAGGTTATTTATCCTCATTATTAAATATTAATGTTAGACGTTTAATACCAACCAATTGAATGAGGAATTGAATTCAAAATGAACATATGTTTGATGCATTTGTTTTGCCATGATTACACACATAAATAATAACAATATAAACAAATGCAAATATACATGCTTCAATTTGGCATCAATTATCTAGGATGAAGCATATATTGACGCATTTGATACACTTTTTTTACACATTAATTAATATTGACACATCCTCATATATATATTGACACACTTGATATACATCTTTAAACATATTGACACATCATTTTATGAGAGTGACACACCAAATTTTTTGTGTGACTATAAATTCAGTGTGTCATAAATAAAGTATAAAAAAATTAATGTGTCATCTTAAAATTAATATTTATTTGCTTGTGTATCGGATTTAATATTAAAGTTGGGTTACCACATGCAAAATTGGATATAAATAAAATAAAGTAAAGTGCATCATATTATATTATCATCAATTAATGAATTTGACTAGGCAATTTAATGTGGCGTGTAAGTTACAAAACGCATATCGTGTGCTATTTTTGTTTAGACAAATGTGTCATCTTGTGCCATCAATGTTATTAATTACAATAATGCCATCCATCAAGTTAAGTTTGAATCTAATCTAGTTTGTGTGATCTAACGGTTCATATTAGTCCATATTGTTTTTATTTTAAGGGTGGTCACCACATCCCTATATATATATATATATATATATATATATATATATATATATATATATATATATATATATATATATATATATATTGTTATAAATAGTGGTTGTTGTAAAAGGTATGATAAAAAGTATAAGAAGGAATATAAACCTTTGGATTTTTCACTCAAAATGAATATGCGGTTAAGATCATGTAGGTAGAAAATGAAAATATGTGAGTGAATAAATGGGGTAGGAGTATCACTACATGTTTTCATAAGGATATTAATGTCATTTATCCTCATTATTAAATACTAATGTTAGACGTTTAATACCAACCAATTGAATGAGGAATTGAATTCAAAATGAACATATGTTTGATGCATTTGTTTTGCCATGATTACACACATAAATAATAACAATATAAACAAATGCAAATATACATGCTTCAATTTGGCATCAATTATCTAGGATGAAGCATATATTGACGCATTTGACACACTTTTTTTACACATTAATTAATATTGACACATTCTCATATATATATTGACACACTTGATATACATCTTTAAACATATTGACACATCATTTTATGAGAGTAACACACCAAATTTTTTGTATGACTATAAATTTAGTGTGTTATAAATAAAGTATAAAAAAATTAATGTGTCATCATAAAATTAATATTTATTTGCATGTGTATCGGATTTAATATTAAAGTGGGGTTACCACATGCAAAATTGGATATAAATAAAATAAAGTAAAGTGCATCATATTATATTATCATCAATTAATGAATTTGACTATACGAATTTAATGTGGCGTGTAAGTTACAAAACGCATATCGTGTGCTATTTTTTGTTTAGACAAATGTGTCATCTTGTGCCATCAATGTTATTGTTAATTACAATAATGTCATCCATCAAGTTAAGTTTGAATCTAATCTAGTTTGTGTGATCTAACGGTTCATATTAGTCCATATTGTTTTTATTTTAAGGTTGGTCACCACAAGAACGCCTCCTATATATATATATATATATATATATATATATATATATATATATATATATATATATATATATATATATATATATATATATATATATATATATATATATAGTGGTTCTTGTAAAAGTGAGGTATGATAAAAAGTATAAGAAGGAATATAAACATTTGGATTTTTCACTCAAAATGAATATGCGGTTAAGATCATGTGGGTAGAAAATGAAAATATGTGAGTCAATAAATGGGGTAGGAGTATCACTACATGTTTTCATAAGGATATTAAGGTCATTTATCATCATTATTAAATACTAATGTTAGACGTTTAATACCAACCAATTGAATGAGGAATTGAATTCAAAATGAACATATGTTTGATGCATTTGTTTTGCCGTGATTACACACATAAATAATAACAATATAAACAAATGCAAATATACATGCTTCAATTTGGCATCAATTATCTAGGATGAAGCATATATTGACGCATTTGATACACTTTTTTTACACATTAATTAATATTGACACATTCTCATATATATATATTGACACATTTGATATACATCTTTAAACATATTGACACATCATTTTACGAGAGTAACACACCAAATTTTTTGATACATTTGTAATGTCACACTAAATTTTTTGACACATATAGTGACACATCAATTTTTTTTTACGCATTTGTAGTGACTAGTGACACTAATTTCTTATTACATATATAGTGACACGCTAAAAGTTTAGTGCATTTGTAGTGACACACAAATTTTCTTAATACATTTGTAGTGGCACGTATTTATTTTGATACATTTGTAGTAACACATTAATTTTTATGACACATGTGTAAACACCATGTTTTGCAACATCTTCTATAGTGTGCACGCATGCATTCACGTATCCTTGATTATCTTGATCGTTTTTGCATATATGCAATGCGTGTAAAATTTTCGTCGTATTCACATGTACAATGCACATGTACATTCTTCATCCTTGATTATCTTGATCGTTTTTTCATATAAAAACATATGTGCACAATGCACAATTAGAATTCACATGTACATTATTCATCCTTGATTATCTTGATACCAGCTGTAAAAATATATGTGCACGATCATCACCTCCCTTGTATTGAATAATCTGTTTCAACAACATTAAAAAAAATAATTACACGTTAGCCAAATACATTGCCAGCCTCTAGAACATGTGTGTTCCAAAACTAAAGAGCCAAGTTAATGGACAAACATGCACATGTATGTTTCTAATAACACTAGACTCGAACCAAGTTAAAGGACAAACATTCATACAATTATGCACATGAATTTTTCTAAACTCTATGATTTCTCCCGAACCACCCTCTTTTATTTCTCCGTCACGCTTATCAACCGCTTGCGAACGGTCAACCGTAACAGATGATAAAAGGGCGACAGCCCGGGAGAAAAATGCAAGTTTACCAAGGATTGAAATTTCCGTGGATCGTTTATGTCACGGTGAGGCGTGATATTCGGTATAATGACTTGTGAATTTGTTGAAAATAATATAGTATAGAAAGATCGTGAATCGATTGACTAACACCGAATGTGAATAGTAATAGCTACATCACAGCCTCGTCAATAAAAACGCATAATCGAAACCTAGAAATATAAAAGATATACAAGCGTCGTTTAACTAAAACGTAAACGTATAAAAACAAAACGATTATAACTATAGTAGGGATTTGCATGTCTTAGCGACTTAAATGCAAATTAAAGAAAATAAAAGTTAAAATCTATTAAATAAATGCTATCACTATTTTTACAATGATGTTTTTGTGATAGCTAAAACAAAATAACTTAAATAAACTATATTAACTAAAACGTAAACTCAAATTACTTAAAAACGTTTATTTAAAACGGAAACGAGCGTTATTTACGAAATGGTATTTGGGCGCAAGCAAAACGTAAAATTTATGAAATAAAAGGCCTACGAGTGTAAAACTAATTTTCTTACAAAATATATGATAAAAGAAAATTTTAGAAAAAGATTTATATTTTTGACTTTTATATTTTTATTATGATTTAAATACTATAAAACACTAATTAATTGATTAAAATATTAAAACTAATTAGAAAAATCTCAACTTTTACGTAAAATACTTTATACTAATACTAAGATAAGAAAATGAAAAGCTAAAAATATTGTTTGAATAAGCTAATAATAAGCTAAATAGAACGTATAAGCTAATATGAGAAACAAGGGTCAAGTATTTGTTTTGCAATCCATGACAAGAAAGACCCAGGCGCTATTGGTGCAGTGCACACACTATCACCCTTCTAAAATTTGGAGGTCTCGTGTTCGAGCCCGCCTCCACCCTTTTTGCTTCTCATTTTATTTTTTTGATTTTTACAAAACTACTTATTAAGCTAAAATAATGAACTTTAATAAAACCAACTTTTTCAAAACTTAGACATAAGCTCTGTGGGAGCTTATTTCTATAACAGTTGGCTTAAAAAAAACTTAAAGCTTCTAACTAGAGGCTACTACTTGTGGATAGAGCTTGGTTTAGCAATTCTGTTTATATGAAACTGAGTATAAACAAGCATAATACATATTTACTGAAAATGGAACTTTACAAACTTATAAATAAGCTATACATAAGCTTATGAGTCATTCAGTCAAGCTATTGGGCTCACAGTGGACTCATAAGCTCACAAATAGCTTGAAAAAGCTATACAAAGGAAACAAAAGGTAAAAGTGTATTTGTACAAGTATAATGGACTATTATATACAAGCATGTGAACTGAATATAAGCCAATAAGCTCATAATAAGCTAATAAGCTGTTACAGGAACATGCAGTCCCAAACACCCTTGCAGTCTTTTGGTTTGGCAATTTAAGCTCATCAAATAAGCTCAACTAGCCAAATAAGTTGTTGAAATAGCAAGGTGAGGTGGTTGGCTTTCCAAAAAGCTCAAGTTCATACTGTGGGACCCACAGATGAGCTTTTGAGGAGCTCATGAAAATGGCACCATTTTACTGTTTTGACTCGATGAATCTTTGAGTAAAATGGGACAAACAAAAGTGCTTGCGACTTCTAGGGAACAAGTCAACAATGGGAATTTAAAAGCTAGGCCTTGTAGTTTGGTGGATTGGCTTCTCAAAAGCCAATTCACATAAAGTGGGGCCCACCGGATGGCTTTTGTGAGGGTGTGAAAAAGCTAGTGATCATGGGTTACCCAAGTGATCAAATGAAAATGGACAATGTAAAAGCTCATAAGCAGCCTATTAAATAAGCTTATGTGAGATATGAGCTTTCAAACCTTGAGGCGGTAGATAAGCTTTCCAAAAGCTAAAATTCATACAATAAGGTTCATTAATGAACCTTATAAGGCTTATGAAATAAGCCACTGTGCACCGAATTATCGAGATATTGTGTGAGTTTTAGTTTTCATTAAACTAAGTTTAGCTTATCAAATAAGCTATGAAGCTAAAGATAAGACCAAAACCAGTGAGATGGACACTTAAACTTCCTAGAAAGCTAAAAGTTACAAACTCTTGTCCATTTTAAGCTTTCCACAAGCTTATGAAGTAGGTCTAAGTACATCGATTTCTCGATGAACTTGGTTAAATTATTGAGTTTTGAAGGAACAAATTAAGCATTTAGATAAGCACAAAATGGGCTTTTAAGCATATGCATAATCAGATAGCATGTTAAGCTTCTCAAAACAACAAATAACTCAAACTAACATGCAATTATAAACAATATATGAGCTATAGAAATTAGATGGTTCAACTGTGCACAGGGCACTTTTTTAAAAAACTAGCTCAAAGATAAGCATGATTAAGCAATTAAAAAGCTGAATAAAGATTAAACAACAATACAATAAGAAATATGAGCAACAAAACTAAAATAAACTAAAAGCACAAGTCTTATAACTTCATATTAAGCTCAGAATTAACTTGTCAATTTGATTCAAAACGCATATGGTTAAATTAGATTTTCACACAGGTAACCTAGGATTCTCGAGCTTAAGTTATTTCTCAATTCCAAAACATGAACACAGCAAGCCACTTGTGAATGGCTAGTCAGAAGAAACTTAAAACAGTTTAGACACAAATGCAATGAAGTCCAGAGAGTATAGTGTTTCCCAGTCGTTAAGTCCCAACGAGTGCGAGAATAGTCGACGATGTAGTGATCGAGAGATTTGAACGGAAAAGAGATTTGAAGATGATTATAACTAAGGAAAAAGCCCAAAACTACAGGGCTTAAATGCAAATTAAAGGAAATTAAAAGATAAAATCTATTAAATAAACGCTATCACTATATTTAAAATGATGAACGTTTAAAACTTAAAACTAAAACTTACGCTTAAATTACGTAAACGCACAAATAAAAACGTGAAAATTACACAAGATAAATCCTAAAAATATGAAAATACA
The DNA here is from genome assembly GCA_022545495.1 of Chrysanthemum lavandulifolium. Taxonomy (NCBI): domain Eukaryota; kingdom Viridiplantae; phylum Streptophyta; class Magnoliopsida; order Asterales; family Asteraceae; genus Chrysanthemum; species Chrysanthemum lavandulifolium. Next base: position 206,552,411 of record CM040246.1, read on the forward strand.
TTTTACAATCCTAATGATAAAATAAAATTTATAGAAAAGAAAATTAATTTTACAACTAATTATCTAATTATTATTAATTAAAAACTATTTTTAAATATTTAATAATTACCTAAAATACAAGAAATTAGGAAATAAAGCTAGAAAAATAAAATTAAGACTTAGAAAAGTTTTAAATAACAAACTAGAATTTTCAAAACTATTTTTGTATTTTTATGATTATTTTTCTATTTTCTATGCATTTTAAACTATTAAAAACTAATTAAATTACTTAAAAATACAAATTTAACTAAGAAAAATCTAGAAAATTATTTTTTTCTCTTTTTATATTTATCTTAACTTAAGAAAATTGAAAAATTATTTTTTTGAAGCTTTTTCTAATTTTTTATATTAAAAGCTATTTAAAAATACTTAAAAACTAGATAAAATGCAGAAAAATACCAAACAAGCTAGGAAAAATCTGAAAAATTCAGGAAATGCTTAAAATAATATAAGGAATAAGGAAAAATAGAAAAAGGGTGCATGTGTGGAGGAATAAGCAATCGATGTGGGAAGTGCTTAAAATAAGCACTTTAGTAAGCCAAAAGCTACCAAATGCCCACCAAACTGATACTCAAGCTACACTAAGCTAAAATAACTCAAAAGAAACAAGTCTCAACTGCTCTTAACCTCTGATTGCAAGTAAAACAGATTATGATGATTTGAGCTTATTGCTTGAAACCGCTTATAGGGTGCTACTTTAAGCACTTGCACAAGATACATAATAAGCTAAAAAGGTAAAACAGAAATGGGCACCTCAAGGGGACCTGGGTGGCTATCTATAGGCCCAAAGACAGACCTTAAGAAGCTCTAATGAGCCAGATACAAGATCTGCAAAATCTATGTAACCCCTGTGCAGACCTGATGCCCTGCACAGGGGATTTGGTACCAATTTAACAAGCTCATTTGAAGGCTAAGAAAAATTCACAAAATTATATAAAAATGACAATAAGAAACTAGAGCAAGAGCACTTTCTAAAAATACAATTTTCATTTGATTTGGTTCAGAATTGAGCCCAAGAAAAATCACTCCAGTTGAGCCAAAACTGGAATTTATGCAATTTGACTTTTTGAACAAATATGGAAAGTTGACTTTCTTGAGTTTTTATCTGAATTTGTGGACTGGAATTGATATTAATACATGAAATAAGCCTAATGCTAACTATATCTAAGACTTTTAATCACAAAATAAGATTTTGATTAGTTAAAACTCCAACAGTAAGCTGCTTAAGAAACCTAAAGAGTAATTTTGACTTTGAGATGATGTTGGTACAAGAACAAGACAGAAAAGGACTCAATTAGGCTAAACAAGCATGTAACTACTAAGACTAACCACTGAGTATACCTAAAGATGTAAGGATCAATGATCCAAACACACCTTATGAAAACAGTTATGAAGCTAAACCCACTAAACAATTTATCGACCTTAAATCTTGATATAACAAGTCCTAATATGCAATCCTATCCTTAAACATATCAAGATAATGGCAATATAATGCCTCTATTTATATAAGCTAATGAAGCAAAAGTGTACACAAAATGGCTTACGATAGATTTTGACCGAAAATAATGAACCCGAACCATGAGTAACCTCCTACACTCCCCAAGGAGTTTTACTTCCCAATGTAATCCATATTCAACCTCGCTCCGTGCTTTAGCATCATCTTCCTTGTTTTTATTTTTTTCACTATTTTCTTGGAATTTTGTGAATTTTGAACTTTGAGTATAAACTGAATTTGAAAATATCTAATAGCTTATGAAAGCTTTAGAAAGAGCTTATATGAGCTTTTGAATGCTTAACAACAAGTTATAACAACATTCACTTAATCATGAGATTTCCTTGATCATGAAAATTTACATAAACCGAAAATGAAAAGAAACTTGCAATTGATGATTAAAACAGGTTTTAGCACAATAATATTACTTAATACAAAGCTTGAAAGATTAAATAAACACCGGAGAATAAAACGACATAAGGAAAATTATTTTAAACTAACTACTCTTTGTTTTCTGCTTCTTCTTCCTCTTTATAGCTCCACAAGCCTCCACGTGGCCTCTTGATCAAATCCCACCACCCTATTGAGCCAATGGGAGAGCGGATGTTAGTTTGGCCATTTTATGGTTTTGGCGGAAAAGGCAATTTGACTTTTGGCCTTGACTTCAACTAGGGGGGTGAGACAGTGTGATGATGAGGGTAGGGGAAGGTGATAAGGTGAGTGATGGGTGTTGGGAGAAGGAATTGCAGAGGTCAAGTGGAGAAGAAGGATAAGGGAGGGAAAGGGTATTCTGTTTGTTTGACTTGGTTTTGACCAAGGGGTCAAAAACAGGATATGACAGGGGGTCAAAACAGGTGACAAGGGTCCAAGGTTCATAAAGGGCCAAAATTAGGTTTAGATAATAAGGACCAATGTTGTAAAATCTGAAAATCAAGGGACCTTAACTGCCAATTCTGAAAAGTTGCTCCAAGGGTTGAAAGTGACAATCTCAAAAAGTATAAGGACCAATTTTGCCATTTTGCAATTTTCAGGGCCATTTCGCCAATTTTCAAACTTGAGGACCAAACTTGTAATTTTCTCAAACTTTTGATATTTTTCACCAAAGGACTAAATTTGACCAGTTATGATTAAAAGGGACCTTTGGTGACTTTTCTTTGAAATTTTGACTCGTGGACTATTTTTGACAATTTTAGAAACTTGGGGATCAAACGCAATTTTGCAAATTTGATATGTTTTTCATCCGATTTTGATATTTTGCATTTGAAACACATAAAACACCGATTTGTGATATTTTGATCATTTTGATGTGTTTCGAGTGTTTTCGATGATTTTGCGCTTTATTTTGTATAAAATGATGAGTATTTAGACACTCATCAATCCCCACACTAAGATATTGCTAGTCCCTAGCAATGTTTTGAGAAAAATTAATGGATTTCAATCTCTTTACCAAAAGCCATTACTCGAGTAGCCAAATGTTTCAGTTCAAGTAAGAACCATGGTACACCGATAACCATGTGATTTTGAGCAAACCACCGACTTTCAACGGATTTGATTTGTCTTTACCGAAGCCGTACCTTACGGACTAGCCAACTCTTAGATAAATTATCAATATTATCTTTGGTGAGTGAATACCAATTATGGTTTTTCCATCGCCTTTACCACAAGCCATAAACTTGCGGGCTAGCCAACTCTTCACTTTTAAGGATATGGTGAGTGAATACCATACAATTTTGGGCAAATTGTAAGCCTTCAACGGATTTGAGATATCTTTACCAAGAGCCGTTTGCTCTGGATTAGCCGATCCTTATGTGGGTTAGACATGGTGGATGATTACCATTTGTTGTGTTTAGTACATAGTACTTCCACTAAAAAAATTTTAAATTTGGCCATTTTGGGGAAAAAGGGACTAAAAGGGTACATTTATGATCAAAATTAGCGAATTTCCCCACACTTAGAAATGAATATTGTCCTCAATATTCAAAGTACCGCTGTTATGCCGAAACTTAGAACGTAAAAGATAACATTTACTAGCTAAGTGTGGAAACACAACAATTATTCTCTCTTTTTAATATTTACAATTTTCATTTATTTTTAGATCTATATACAACATGTGGGCATCTCCCCACACTAGGTGGTACACATGGGTGAAAACCCATGTTAAGCTCTTTTTTGATTACCGAGTCGCTAGCTTGACTCGACCCCGAATTAATTTGTTCATGGGGAAGTAAGTGGAAGAGACAATCTCCATCGGACTTTCATTCAAGATGTTTAGACAAACATTGAAGTACGTGAAAGTTCCACACCGATGAGATATAGACAGACCCGGCTCACAAATGGCACATGGAAATGCCAGGGTCAAAGATAATGTCTTCATTCCCGAAGGAGTGAAGAACAGGAGAAGCCACGGGATAGGTGAAGAAGAGAAAGAAAATCATGATAAACATCATGACTAACTCATCATCTTCATCCATAGGAGGATCCATAATTTCAGGATTATGAATCTCATCATTTAAGCTTATGTGATCAAGACAAATCTCGGGTGTGTCATGATCAATTTGGGAGTTATCATACCCGGTGGAGATATGATATGAGTGAGTTCACCGCGAACTCCTCGTGAAGAGAATCAATCACAAGATGTAAATCGTGAATTCTTGTTCCACAGAGATTCATCACTATCCTCAACTGAGTATCAAAGAGTGGATTCTCGAAATTAAAGTGAATTCGAATCGAATTCAAATAGAGGATTAGTTGTGGATTCTTGTTCCATCAGACTCATCACTATCCTCAATCGAGTATCAAAGAGTGGATTCTCGAAATTAAAGTGAATTCGTAGTCGAATTCAAATAGAGGATTAGTGAAAGTAGTTTTGAATGTTTCAGAACAAAGTGATTAACATTCTCAATTGACCGTTGGGATAAGAAGTGAGTGAACGATCATTATCAAGGAGACTTTCGGTCTCCCGGATCAACTTTGAAATCGAAGATTATCACTACTTTCGATGAAAGTGGATTGGTGTGAGTGAGCTCATCGGTGAACTCCTCAAGATGATGATCGACATCGATCGTGGAGTGATGCCTCAACATACTCGATGTTTCCATGAGAAGTACAATCGTCGCTAACATCGGAGAAAGTTTCAAAATGATCTTTGAACACTCAAGAGGGAGATAGAATCACACATATGATCGAAGTTCCCCGTGACTCTCTCGGGATTGGGACAAGGTTCTCAACACTAGACTTTATGAATTCGTCCGATTCCTTTTCGTGAATAGTGTCAAGATGCTCGTCCCCCATGGTCGAGAGAGTGGGAGCTTGGTGTGATAGCGCTTGTTTGAGATGGAATCTCAACTGCTGGATATCAACCGACCGAGGAGTTGAGAAATATTATCTCTAAAAGGATAAAACTCTCCTCGTCATCATCATATAGAGCGGCCTTAAGAAATTGGGAACGCCTTAGAGCCGCTTGCTCTAGGACTAATGATTCTTCCCTAGATTTGCGGGCCTCTCGTTCTTCTCGCTCTTGACAAGCAATTCTCCCATGGTCTTTTCATTACTCACTTGATCCTTGAAGTTTTGCATCATATCATTAAGTGATTTCATTGCGGTTTCAAGATCCCGGGAGATTTCATGAGACAACGGCTCGGTGGAGTTTGAACCGTATGGTCTTTGTGGAGGTTGGTCGTGATATGGATAGTCGTAATTGTTACAAGGAATTGGATTCCTGCTTGACAATCGAGCCGAAATGGGACCTCCACAGACTCACAACAAGAAATGCTGAGTCCGGATCGTGAATCATATGGATTTTGGTCATATCCAAAGTTCGAGCATCACCGAAAACTGCTCATAGACAAACGTGTTTCCGGATTGACACTCAAATCCTTGGTGAGGACCTCCACAAAATTCACAATGTAAGTGTTGATCATATGAATATAGGTCGGGTGGGGTGGGTAATTGGAAAAGTTTGAGGAGTCGTTAAATGAGTTCGATCGGGATCATAATCAAATGAATTCCTTGAACCACAAAATAAACAACTCCGTTATGAATATCATTACCACATTGTACACAAGTACACCAACGACGTGGTGAACCATAGAGGCTCACCACAACCGACACAAGGAATAAACGATTGCATTTGAGAGTTATGAAGAGGAATCGGTTTATTCAAAGGATCAACAAAACCAACATTGTGATCCGGATGACTATCAAGTCTCGAAGAACATTCGAAAAGATCCGGAGGTGGGACAAGTGGTGTGCTCGAGAGCTAGCAATTTCCACCACTTCCGTTATGGTCTCCGGTTCGGTTCTTGAGAAACGTGAAGATTAGGCAAGTCATTCTTGCTAGTCACCGGTGTTTGAACGGGTTCATCGTAATCAATTCTAATTCTCGACCTTTTTCATCGGTTTGAATTTGTTCGATTAGATTACGGGCTCTATCTTCAAAGAAAGTGTCCTCGTAATCCTCGATGGGTGCTTGGGGTAGCTCCGACGTTTGAACCGGTTTGTCAAGATTAGAATGTATTTCGGGGTTGTGGCGGGTGGTCGAAATAACTTTGAAAAGCATTTTTGATGGATAATTCGCACGAATTGCAAAATTCGCTTGAACTAGGACCTCCACACCGCTCACACACATATTTGACGATGAAGTTGACGAATGTCGACATAAGAATTAAACATATAGAGGATTAAGAAGAGAATCAAATGGTTTTGAGGTTAAAGAAGAGTATTTTTGGTATTTTGGATAAGAAAATATAAACATATCTGAGATGGATGGTATAAACAAAGAGTGAGTATTCAAACAACTAATCGCTAAGCGTAAGACTATTAGCACGCTCCCGCACGGGCGCCAAAATTTGATTCGCAAAAACCGTCAAGTTATCTCACGCAAGCAAGCCACTTGTGAATGGCTAGCAGTAAGAAACTTAAAACAGTTTAGACACAAATGCAATGAAGTCCGGAGAGTATAGTGTTTCCCAGTCGTTAAGTCCCAACGAAATGCATGCGAGAATAGTCAGACGTGTAGTGATCGAGAGATTTGAACGGGAAAAGAGATTTGAAGATGATTATAACTAAGGAAAAAGCCCAAAAACTACAGGGGCTTAAATGCAAATTAAAGGAAATTAAAAAGATAAAATCTATTAAATAAACGCTATCACTATATTTAAAATGATGAACGTTTAAAACTTAAAACTAAAAACTTACGTTTAAATTACGTAAACGTACAAATAAAAACGTGAAAATTACACAAGATAAATCCTAAAAATATGAAAAATACATTTTTACAATCCTAATGATAAAATAAAATTTATAGAAAAAGAAAATTAATTTTACAACTAATTATCTAATTATTATTAATTAAAAACTATTTTTAAATATTTAATAATTACCTAAAATACAAGAAATTAGGAAATAAAGCTAGAAAAATAAAATTAAGACTTAGAAAAGTTTTAAATAACAAACTAGAATTTTCAAAACTATTTTTGTATTTTTATGATTATTTTCTATTTTCTATGCATTTTAAACTATTAAAAACTAATTAAATTACTTAAAAATACAAATTTAACTAAGAAAATCTAGAAAATTATTTTTTCTCTTTTATATTTATCTTAACTTAAGAAAATTGAAAAATTATTTTTGAAGCTTTTTCTAATTTTTATATTAAAAGCTATTTAAAATACTTAAAACTAGATAAAATGCGAAAAATACCAAACAAGCTAGGAAAAATCTGAAAAATTCAGGAAATGCTTAAAATAATATAAGGAATAAGGAAAAATAGAAAAAGGGTGCATGTGTGGAGGAATAAGCAATCGATGTGGGAAGTGCTTAAAATAAGCACTTTAGTAAGCCAAAAGCTACCAAATGCCCACCAAACCGATACTCAAGCTACACTAAGCTAAAATAACTCAAAAGAAACAAGTCTCAACTGCTCTTAACCTCTGATTGCAAGTAAAACAGATTATGATGATTTGAGCTTATTGCTTGAAACCGGTTTTATAGGTGCTACTTTAAGCACTTGCACAAGATACATAATAAGCTAAAAGGTAAAAGCAAATGGGCACCTCAAGGGACCTGGTGGCTATCTATAGGCCCAAAGACAGACCTTAAGAAGCTCTAATGAGCCAGATACAAGATCTGCAAAATCTATGTAACCCCTGTGCAGACCTGATGCCCTGCACAGGGGATTTGGTACCAATTTAACAAGCTCATTTGAAGGCTAAGAAAAATTCACAAAATTATATAAAAATGACAATAAGAAACTAGAGCAAGAGCACTTTCTAAAAATACAATTTTCATTTGATTTGGTTCAGAATTGAGCCCAAGAAAAATCACTCCAGTTGAGCCAAAACTGGAATTTATGCAATTTGACTTTTTGAACAAATATGGAAAGTTGACTTTCTTGAGTTTTTATCTGAATTTGTGGACTGGAATTGATATTAATACATGAAATAAGCCTAATGCTAACTATATCTAAGACTTTTAATCACAAAATAAGATTTTGATTAGTTAAAACTCCAACAGTAAGCTGCTTAAGAAACCTAAAGAGTAATTTTGACTTTGAGATGATGTTGGTACAAGAACAAGACAGAAAAGGACTCAATTAGGCTAAACAAGCATGTAACTACTAAGACTAACCACTGAGTATACCTAAAAGACAGAAGGATCAACAGATCCAAACACACCTTATGAAAACAGTTATGAAGCTAAACCCACTAAACAATTTATCTGACCTTAAATACTGATATAACAAGTCCTAATATGCAATCCTATCCTTAAACATATCAAGATAATGGCAATATAATGCCTCTATTTATATAAGCTAATGAAGCAAAAGTGTACACAAAAATGGCTTACGATAGATTTTGACCGAAAATAATGAACCCGAACCATGAGTAACCTCCTACACTCCCCAAGGAGTTTTACTTCCCAATGTAATCCATATTCAACCCTGCTCCAGGCTTTAGCATCATCTTCCCTTGTTTTTATTTTTTTCCACTATTTTCTTGGAATTTTTGTGAATTTTGAACTTTGAGTATAAACTGAATTTGAAAATATCTAATAGCTTATGAAAGCTTTAGAAAGAGCTTATATGAGCTTTTGAATGCTTAACAACAAGTTATAACAACATTCACTTAATCATGAGATTTCCTTGATCATGAAAATTTACATAAACTGAAAAATGAAAAGAAACTTGCAATTGATGATTAAAACAGGTTTTTAGCACAATAATATTACTTAATACAAAGCTTGAAAGATTAAATAAACACCGGAGAATAAAACGACATAAGGAAAATTATTTTAAACTAACTACTCTTTGTTTTCTGCTTCTTCTTCCTCTTTATAGCTCCACAAGCCTCCACGTGGCCTCTTGATCAAATCCCACCACCCTATCGAGCCAATGGGAGAGCGGATGTTAGTTTGGCCATTTTATGGTTTTGGCGGAAAAGGCAATTTTGACTTTTTGGCCTTGACTTCAACTAGGGGGGTGAGGCAGGTGTGATGATGAGGGGTAGGGGAAGGTGATAAGGTGAGTGATGGGTGTTGGGAGAAGGAATCGCAGAGGTCAAGTGGAGAAGAAGGATAAGGGAGGAAAGGGTATTCTGCTTGTTTGACTTGGTTTTGACCAAGGGGTCAAAAACAGGATATGACAGGGGGTCAAAACAGGTGACAAGGGTCCAAGGTTCATAAAGGGCCAAAATTAGGTTTAGATAATAAGGACCAATGTTGTAAAATCTGAAAATCAAGGGACCTTAACTGCCAATTCTGAAAAGTTGCTCCAAGGGTTGAAAGTGACAATCTCAAAAAGTATAAGGACCAATTTTGCCATTTTGCAATTTTCCAGGGGCCATTTCTGCCAATTTTCAAACTTGGAGGACCAAACTTGTAATTTTCTCAAACTTTTGATATTTTTCACCAAAGGACTAAATTTGACCAGTTATGATTAAAAAGGGACCTTTGGTGACTTTTCTTTTGAAATTTTGACTCAGGGACTATTTTTGACAATTTTAGAAACTTGGGGGACTGAAACTGCAATTTTTGCAAATTTGATATGTTTTTCATCTGATTTTGATATTTTTGCATTTGAAACACATAAAACACTGATTTGTGATATTTTGATCATTTTGATTTGTGATATTTTGATCATTTTATAAAAATGATGTGTTTTATATTAACGAAACACGAAATTAAAGTAAATAAGACATTGGAACAAGAATTGCAAAATGAGAAAATGCTTATGATTTAGAAACTAAGGACAAGGTTACACCTTTAGCTTCCCATTTAATATATAAAAATCCAACCTCGCTGATGATTTTGTATTCAACTATTTTTCTTGATTTTTTAGTATTTTTGGTTTTAAAGACTAAGCTTGTTTTAATGTCTCTAAAAGCTAAATGAGCTTTGTCGAGCTTATGTGGCTTAGAGAGTCCATTAAACAACCAATAAACAAAGAAATAACTTGAAAATTAAAGGAAACAAGTAAAAACATAAACCGAGATTAAACGAAATTAAACGATAGAAAAGTTCCATTACACTAATTAAGATAAAATACAACATTTGAGAGATTTAAAAAAACATTTAAACTAAGAAAGCAATAAAAACTATGACTACGTGACAATGGCCTCATGCCAAAGTGTTTTATCTCTTGCCTCTCCTCTTTCTTTATAGCCATTTGATATCCCCCACATGCTTCTGAGTTGATCCCACCACCATTGGATTTCTGAAACAGATCCTAGCCTTTGATTTTGCTTTTGGCGCCAAAAAAGTCTTGGGCGGTTTCTTTGCATTAATGGGTTTGGTTGTATGTAGAGTGGAGGGGATGTAAAATAATTGGGGATAAGATAGGTGAGGTGGAAAGTGGTGGTGAGGTGGTAAAACCACCGGTTTCGAGTTCTGAGGGTGAGGAGACAAGCTACGGTGATGGCGGTTTATTTGATTTTAAATTTTAGGTAGGGTCATGTTTGGGTTGGATTGGGCTTAATGGGTTATAGGATTAATAAGGTCCGTTTGGTTTATGTTAACAACAAGGACTAATAGTGTAATTTAGCCAAAGTTGAAGGGTTTATCTTGAGCATTTTCCAAAGCTCTCACAAGGGTTAAACCTGCCAAGTAATAATAGTACAAGGACCTTTGTTGTTAATTTCCATTTTTACAAATCCAGGGACCAAAACTGTCAATTTTGAAACTTGAGGGACCAATATTGTAATTTCTCAAAAAGTTTATCATAAGGACCATTTTTGTCATTTATAAATAGAACAAGGTTAAAACTTGATAATTTTCATTTTTTTAAATTAACCAAGGACTATTTTTGACAATTTTCAAAGTTGAAGGACTAAAGTTGTCAATTTGTGATTTTTAAACTTTAAAGGGTTTATTTTGACAACTTTTGAATCTCATGGACCTAAAATGATATTTTACAAGTTTTGAATTACCAGGACTAATTTTGACAACTTTTGTAACTTGGGGACTAAAGCGCCAATTATGCAAACTTGATACGTTTTCATCGATTTTGATGTTTTTGCATTTAAAACATTTAAAACACTTGTTTGTGATATTTTATCATTTTGAAGCATTTCGAGTGTTTTCGAGATGTTTTGGCATTCTAACAAGATAAAAATGATGAGTATTTGACACTCATCAATCCCCACACTAAGATATTGCTAGTCCCTAGCAATGATTTATGAAAATTTAATGGATTTTATCTCTTTACCAAAAGCCATTACTTGGAGTAGCCAATTGTTTTAGTTCAAGTAAGAACCTTGGTACAATGATAACCAAATGATTTTGAGCAAATCATAAGTCGTCAACGGATTTGATTTATCTTTACCGAAGCCGTACCCTTCCGGACTAGCCAACTCTTAGATAAATTATCAATATTATCTTTGGTGAGTGATTACCAATTATGGATTTTCAAGCGCCTTTACCACAAGCCATAAACTTGCGGGCTAGCCAACTTTTCACTAGTTTAAAGATATGGTGAGTTGAACACCATACAATTTTAGGCAAATTGCAAGCCATAAACGGTTTGAGATATCTTTACCAAGAGCCGTTTGCTCTGGATTAGCCAATCCTTATGTGGGTTAGACATGGTGGACTGATTACCATTTGTTGTGTTTAGTACATAGTACTTCCACTAAATAAAAATTTTAAAATTTGGCCATTTTGGGGAAAAGGGACTAAAGGGTACATTTATGATCAAAATTCGCGAATTTCCCCATACTTATAAATGAATATTGTCCTCAATATTCAAAACTAAGTGGGGTAAACACAACAATTATTTTATTTTTAATATATACAATTTTCTCAACGTTTTATAAATCTATGTACGAAATGTGGGGCACACCCCACACTTAGGTGGTAGAAAGGGAAAAATGCAAATATGGGTGAAACCCATATTGTGTGGCTTGTTTTTGATAACCAAGTCACTAGCTTGACTTGACCCCGAATTAAATTGTTCATGGGGAAATTGAGTGGGATTGCCACTCAAAGAATGGGTGAGAAATTGGAGTGGGATTGCCACTCACAGAATGGGTGAGAAATTGGAGTGGGATTGCCACTCACAGAATTATGAAATTCATCACTTAAGATGAGTCTGAGAATCTTAGAAAGAAACTCAGAAAAGGCGAGAAGAATCTTTTGATTTTGATTTTATAAAAGAAGTGTAAAATATTTTGTATTTTTAAGGCTTATATATATATGTACAAAAGAAATTCTAACAACCGCCCTCGAAAGGGAATCTGGTCCGACAGAGCTCAAGAATCGTAAATGACCAACAACCAAATGTTGTAATCGAGGACTTATCAAACCGGGCAAGTTGTGTGCAAAGGAAAAATGTTTTGTATTTTTTTAACTTTTATATATATACACAAAGAAATGGCTAAAAGGAAACCTAAATGAGATTTTAATACATGATATCGATTTAAACCTAATCTATCATATTCCGGAATTATACTAAACACAAGAAATCCTTTTTAGTGTAAACATGGTGTTTAGCCAAAATTTAGACCTAGGAATATCAAGATTAGGAAGATTGACGATCAAATGCAAATCAAAACACAGATAGATTTTAACCATAAAATATTTTTGTATTTTATATTGTTTATATGAAATGAAGTATATGTAATTTACATACAAGGATAGGTATTTCAACAAAATACAAAAATACAAGTCATAATACGCACTAGCCTCCCGGCGTGGCGCCAAAATTTGATTTCTCCCGAACCACCCTCTTTTATTTCTCCGTCACGCTTATCAACCGCTTGCGAACGGTCAACCGTAACAGATGATAAAAGGGCGACAGCCCGGGAGAAAAATGCAAGTTTACCAAGGATTGAAATTTCCGTGGATCGTTTATGTCCTGGTGAGGCGTGATATTCTGGTATAATGACTTGTGAATTTGTTGAAAATAATATAGTATAGAAAGATCAGGAATCTGATTGACTAACACTGAATGTGAATAGTAATAGCTCTGTCACAGCTACGTCAATAAAAACGTACAATCAGAAACCTAGAAATATAAAAGATATACAAACGTACGTTTAACTAAAACGTAAACGTATAAAAACAAAACGATTATAACTATAGTAGGGATTTGCATGTCTTAGCGACTTAAATGCAAATTAAAGAAAATAAAAGTTAAAATCTATTAAATAAATGCTATCACTATTTTTACAATGATGTTTTTGTGATAGCTAAAACAAAATAACTTAAATAAACTATATTAACTAAAACGTAAACTCAAATTACTTAAAAACGTTTATTTAAAACGAAACGAGCGTTATTTACGAAAATGGCGTTTGGGCGTAAAAACGTAAAATTTATGAAATAAAAGGCTCACGTGTAAAACTAATTTTCTTACAAAATATATGATAAAGAAAATTTTAGAAAAAGATTTATATTTTTTGACTTTTATATTTTTATTATGATTTAAATACTATAAAACACTAATTAATTGATTAAAAATATTAAAACTAATTAGAAAAATCTCAACTTTTACGAGAAAATACTTTATACTAATACTAAGATAAGAAAAATGAAAAAGCTAAAAATATTGTTTGAATAAGCTAATAATAAGCTAAATAGAACGTATAAGCTAATATGAGAAACAAGGGTCAAGTATTTGTTTTGCAATCCATGACAAGAAAGACCCAGGGCGCTTATTGGTGCAGGTACACTCACTATCACCCTTCTAAGGCTGGAGGTCTCAGGTTCGAGCATGCCTCCACCCTTTTTGCTTCTCATTTTATTTTTTTGATTTTTACAAAACTACTTATTAAGCTAAAATAATGAACTTTAATAAAACCAACTTTTCAAAACTTAGACATAAGCTCGGGAGCTTATTTCTATAACAGATTGGCTTAAAAAAACTTAAAGCTTCTAACTAGAGGCTACTACTTGTGGATAGAGCTTGGTTTAGCAATTACATTTATATGAAACCGAGTATAAACAAGCATAATACATATTTATTGAAAATGGAACTTTACAAACTTATAAATAAGCTATACATAAGCTTATGAGTCATTCATCAAGCTATTGGGCTCACAAAGTGGACTCATAAGCTCACAAATAACTTGAAAAAGCTATACAAAGGAAACAAAAGGTAAAAGTGTATTTGTACAAGTATAATGGACTATTATATACAAGCATGTGAACTGAATATAAGCCAATAAGCTCATAATAAGCTAATAAGCTGTTACAGGAACATGCAGTCCCAAACACCCTTGCAGTCTTTTGGTTTGGCAATTTAAGCTCATCAAATAAGCTCAACTAGCCAAATAAGTTGTTGAAATAGCAAGGTGAGGTGGTTGGCTTTCCAAAAAGCTCAAGTTCATACTGTGGGACCCACAGATGAGCTTTTGAGGAGCTCATGAAAATGGCACCATTTCACTGTTTTGACTCAGTGAATGCTGAGTAAAATGGGACAAACAAAAAGCTGCTTGCAGCCCTAGGGAACAAGCTGCAACTGGGAATTTAAAAGCTAGGCCTTGTAGTTTGGTGGATTGGCTTCTCAAAAAGCCAATTCACATAAAGTGGGGCCCACTGGATGGCTTTTTGTGAGGGTGTGAAAAAGCTAGTGATCACTGGGTTACCCAGTGATCAAATGAAAAATGGACAATGTAAAAGCTCATAAGCAGGCCTATTAAATAAGCTTATATGTGAGATATGAGCTTTCAAACCTTGAGACTGGTAGATAAGCTTTCCAAAAAGCTAAAATTCATACAATAAGGTTCATTAATGAACCTTATAAGGGCTTATGAAATAAGCCACTTGGTACTGAATTATCAGTATATTGTGTGAGTTTTAGTTTTCTGTTAAGCTAAGTTTAGCTTATCAAATAAGCTATGAAGCTAAAGATAAGACCAAAACCAGTGAGATGGACACTTAAACTTCCTAGAAAGCTAAAAGTTACAAACTCTTGTCCATTTTTAAGCTTTCCACAAGCTTATGAAGTAGGTCTAAGTACACTGATTTCTCAGTGAACTTGGTTAAATTATTGAGTTTTGAAGGAACAAATTAAGCATTTAGATAAGCACAAAATGGGCTTTTAAGCATATGCATAATCAGATAGCATGTTAAGCTTCTCAAAACAACAAATAACTCAAACTAACATGCAATTATAAACAATATATGAGCTATAGAAATTAGATGGTTCAAGCGTACACGTGGCACTTTTTAAAAACTAGCTCAAAGATAAGCATGATTAAGCAATTAAAAAGCTGAATAAAGATTAAACAACAATACAATAAGAAATATGAGCAACAAAACTAAAATAAACTAAAAGCACAAGTCTTATAACTTCATATTAAGCTCAGAATTAACTTGTCAATTTGATTCAAAAACTGCATAACAAGAAATTTGACTTTTGTACAAGAACTCAAAGGTTGACTAAAATGAATTAAGAAATTAAACTACTGATTAAACATGATATATTAAGCTATATTGAAACTAAATTAAGCTAGATAAACAACATATGCATCACTGTGATGAAAATTTACATCTAAAATCCTAACAGTGCATTGCCTAATGAAAATAAAAAACAATTTTGACTATTTGATAAACAAGGACAGTGTTTCTTGACTTGTTTGAACTAATTGGACCACATGTGACACAGAGCAAGTAATAACACTGACTTAAGCACTCTTGAACACAGTTAAACAAAGTAGACCAAACACACCTAAAATAGAACCAAATTAAGCTATCCAATCCATATCATTGCATAAACTAATTTCATCAAATCCAGAGGTTTTCATTGGTTAAATTAGAACTTTTTCAGTATACATAAGTAGTCACACAAAGGTATACCTAGGATTCTCAAAAATTGAGCTTATGATAGTGAAAATGGAAATTTCAAGCACAATCAATTCCAAAACATGAACCCATAATTTTAAGCTATAATTATATTAACTAACAACAAATAAACACGAAACACGGAAATTAAAGTAAATAAGACATTGGAACGATAAATTGCAAAATGAGAAAATGCTTACAAATGAGAAAGTGAACTGAGACATAGAAACTAAGGACAAGGTTACACCTATTAGCTTCCCAATAAGCTCCTAATATCCCATAGCATTCCAAATCCAACCACTTCATCATCTTCTTCATAAATCGATTTTGATTATTCAACTATTTTCTTGATTTTTTAGTATTTTGGTTTTAAAGACTAAGCTTGTTTTAATGTCTCTAAAAGCTAAATGAGCTTTGTCAGGAGCTTATGTGGCTTAGAGAGTCCATTAAACAACCAATAAACAAGAACTAGAAATAACTTGAAAATTAAAGGAAACAAGTAAAAACATAAAACTGAGATTAAACTGAAATTAAACTGATAGAAAAGTTCCATTACACTAATTAAGATAAAATACAACATTTGAGAGATTTAAAAAAACATTTAAACTAAGAAAGCAATAAAAACTATGACTACGTGACAATGGCCTCATGCCAAAGTGTTTTATCTCTTGCCTCTCCTCTTTCTTTATAGCCATTTGATATCCCCCACATGCTTCTGAGTTGATCCCACCACCATTGGATTTCTGAAACAGATCCTAGCCTTTGATTTTGCTTTTGGCGCCAAAAAGTCTTGGGCGTTTCTTTGCATTAATTGGGTTTGGTTGTATGTAGAGGTGGAGGGGATGTAAAATAGTGGGGGATAAGATAGGTGAGGTGGAAAGTGGTGGTGAGTGGTAAAACCACCGGTTTCGAGTTCTGAGGGTGAGGAGACAAGCTACGTGATGGCGGTTTATTTGATTTTAAATTTTGGGCCGGGTCATGTTTGGGTTGGATTGGGCTTAGCCGGTTATAGGATTAATAAGGTCCGTTTGGTTTATGTTAACAACAAGGACTAATAGTGTAATTTAGCCAAAGTTGAAGGGTTTATCTTGAGCATTTTCCAAAGCTCTCACAAGGGTTAAACACGCCAAGTAATAATAGTACAAGGACCTTTGTTGTTAATTTCCATTTTACAAATCCAGGGACCAAAACTGTCAATTTTGAAACTTGAGGGACCAATATTGTAAATTCTCAAAAAGTTTATCATAAGGACCATTTTTGTCATTTATAAATAGAACAAGGTTAAAACTTGATAATTTTCATTTTTTAAATTAACCAAGGACTATTTTTGACAATTTTCAAAGTTGAAGGACTAAAGTTGTCAATTTGTGATTTTTAAACTTTAAAGGGTTTATTTTGACAACTTTTGAATCTCATGGACCTAAAATGATATTTTACAAGTTTTTGAATTACGAGGACTAATTTTGACAACTTTTGTAACTGGGGACTAAAGCGCCAATTATGCAAACTTGATCGTTTTCATCGATTTTGATGTTTTTGCATTTAAAACATTTAAAACACTTGTTTGTGATATTTTTATCATTTTGAAGCATTTCTGAGTGTTTTCAGATGTTTTTGGCATTCTAACAGTATAAAAATGATGAGTATTTAGACACTCATCACTCTACATAACTAATTACGAACAAAAGTCTTAAGAAACACAAATCGACTATCATGCCATTTGTATTTTTTATTTACCGAACCATAATTCTATTTTGTACAATACATTTAATTATAATTTCCAATTTCCAAATACCATTTATATATAAAAACTACATATAGCCAATCAAAAACACAGTGCACAAAAAAAAACATATGTGCACAAAAGCAAGCAAAGATAACGAAAGACGATCTTAACTATGCAACTACCAAACACATATGCGCAATCAAAACACTTGTGCACAAAATAAAACATATGTGCACAAAAGCAAGCAAAGATATCGAAAGACACTACTATCTGGTTGTAAGTTAGATAATTTCTTAAGAATGAAAAACAAATTACATCTAGAAGGTAAGATTACTCTTTTTCACCAAGCTTAACTTTAGTCCCACCATACTCGGAGTGTCACCATTTGTAACGCCAACAATATCTTGTTGCTAGTTTTTATCAAATATCCCATGTACCAAAACAACTAAAAAAACCACAAACAATTAATAAACGAGTTATTTAATCATAACATCTAAAAAACACATATGCATAATGTATTTCTTACTTGTTCACAAAAGACCATTTTGAGAAATTAGTAAAACCTTAAAACACAAAACACAAGTGCAACCTTAAATAAGAATCAAAAACACATATGCACATAAGGCATCAAATTTACGAAAGCTGTAAAACACATATGCACTCTTAATAACACATATGGACCAACAGTAACACATATGAACACATTATAATAAATTGTTTGGGTACTATCATGCGTAGGTGTCCTTTATATTCATAATATTATTCATATTATAATTCGATGGAAATATTTTATTGTAAATCGTTTTCTTTTCGTTTGTTTTATTGGTCGTGAGTTTTGGGTTTCCAATAGTTCTAGGTTTTGTTGTTGTGAACTGTTTGTTATGACTTTGGGTTTCTGGTTCTTACATTGTGGCTAAACTGTGCATGATCGATGTTGTTTGAATACGGAGAGAGGGTTTTTGGGTTCGGGTGAGAGAGGGAGAGGCGTTAAGGAATAAGATAAACCTGGTAGGACTGTTGTAAACACTCGTGTTATGGTGGTTAGTGATTCGAGTGAGGATGCTACTATAGGTAAGAATGTTTATGGTAATGTAATCGGAAGTGGTAATGTGGGTTAACTCGGGTACGTGTGTTGATGCGACACATGTGGCTCAAAATGTTACGCAATTTGATCATATTGAAGAAGTCATCATGAATCCAAATGATGTGTTTCATGTTTTGAATGGGGATGACAAATCCGGCGACAAGGTGGAAGAGGAAGCTAATGTTGGTATGTCTTCAGTTCCTGTTAACACTAATCCTTTTAATGTTGGTAGCCATGCATACTCTGCTCATGTTCATAGCACTAGCGTGGGTGGTAATGGCCCTACGAGTTATGCAAATAAATTGAATCTGTCGCTTGGGAATAAGGCCAATTTTCGGAAAGTTAATGATATTGTGCCACAAGATGCTGATTATGACGTTGGGTTACCTATTGCTTTGGTTCTTGAAGTACATGAGAGGTTCAAGAACTCGCTATACGGGTATTTCATCGGTAAAAGACTTGCGTTTCCTGTTGTTGAATGGTTTGTACGTAATAACTGGAAAAAATACGGCATTGAGAAAGCAACATTGAACGCGAATGGGTTTTTCTTTTTTAAATTCTCGACTTCTCGGGGTGCAGAATATGTCCTTCATGATGATCCATGGATGATTCATGGAATTCCAATAATTCTCAATAAATGGTCTCCTAAGACTAGCCTTCTGAAGGAAGATTTTTCTTGTGTTCCAATTTAGGTAAAATTCCATGATGTTCGATTGTTGCATATTTTTCGGATGGTTTGAGCTATATTGCCTCTAAAATTGGTAATCCTATGCTTCTTGATTTGTATACCAATGAGATGTGCTTGAAATCTTTGGGTAGAAGTAGTTATGCTAGAGCCTTTATTGAAATTAATGCGTGATGTGCTTCCATCGGGTTTTAAATTTATAATCAAGAATTACCGGTTAACTAGGAACACATTCGGCAAGTATACCCTAGTCGAGTTGTAGTATAGGTTTTGGTAAATCAAGGTCGTCCCAAGAGACTTGGTTGCACTACAAGTGTCGTTTGTTTGTTTAAGCAAGTAACAAGGTCGTGGTTATGATTGTCACGGATCAAACCACTAAGAAAAGCAATATGAGAACAAGCACACAAAGAACATACATGTTTAGACAAATGATCACAAGGATATTAGGATGTTTAGTTTGGAAAACATATTATCAAAGATAGAATCCATAATAATAGTTTAGTGTTTTATAAATCAAAGAGGCATAAACCTCAATCAAATGGTCATGTCATGAGCCTTATGCTAACAACAATAAAGAATCCTTTCGGCCTTAGACTTTGATGTTATTAATTTGTAGAGTTCCATTTACTTGAAAGATAATGAGAACACATATTCAAAAGATTCCTTTCGGCCTTAATCTAAATTAAACCTTTACTTGTTATGTTTATTAATTCTCTTGCACCATCGTCACAAAGTACAATACCAAAATCATTTGTCACTAATGAATTGAAACTAACCATTGTTAAGAATACTTTCGTCCATTGAACTCAACAATGATCAACCAAAACAATAAACAAGAACAAGTTCCAATTCAACCAAATATGATGTTATCAACATATTCCAAACAAACACTACAATTATCCAAACATCCTTTTATCACAAGTTCTCATATGAAATAAACAAGTATCAAGATAATATTCACAAGAATCACATAATCAACACAATCAAAGAACCAAACATGAACAATAGCATTCAACATCATAAAAGTAACAAGGATTTACCCAAAGTAAGATTACATTAGGCAAGGGTGAAGGATTATAGCACTCCTTCAAGCCTCCAATCAACTACAACTTCTAACCAAGCATACTTCTGGATATGGCAGAGGTTTGTGGTCTTTTGGGGAAGATAAGTTTTGTGATAGTTGGTGGAATTTCGTCCTTAAGGGTGGAGGCTTGAATTTCACACCTTTGGTGAAGGTAAGTTGAGAGAGGGATGTTGTTTTAGGTGGAAATTCATCCTTAAGGGTGGAGGATCGAATTTCACACCTAGAGATGGAGTGGTGGGTGAAAGGGATGAGAAGGATGGAGAAGGGATGATGAAAACATACACAAATGAGGTCTATTTATACTACTCTCAAGGCTAGGGGTATTCAATGCTCAACTTGGTCACCAAGGAGCTTGGAAGGGACTAGAATACATGTAGGAAGGACCTAGAATTGTTTGGGACAAGTTTAGAGTCTTAGTGATGAAGAAATGGCTGAAACAGGTCCTCCAACCGAATCGGTTAAGCTCCAACCGTTTCGGTTGGTGTTCATGATCATTCTCCAACCGGATCTGGTTGTGGGGCTCGACCGAACGGTTGGAGCAAATTGACACAAAATCATAAGCACCAAAGTTGTAGATCTTTCTCTTAGATTTCCGTGGCCGCGAACCGGGGGTCAAACGGAGTCTGTATGCAAAAGTTATGGCCAAAATGGTGAAGGTGTGTCGGGAACAACGAGGCTTCCAATATTTCTTCGTTTAAGCTTCTTTTCTTCATTTCTTTCTCGTTCCCTTCTTGAACTTTATTCTTGAGTCTTTGGACCACTAACTTGATGACTTTATCTTCTCGAATATACTCCGCAAGTCTTGCTTTTGTCGGGAATTCTTCGTATTCGGAGAAATCTTCGTATTTTCCTTCTTTTTCCGTCTTTTTCTCCACTTTCCTGTACTTGGCTACAAATGAACTAGCAAACACACTTTTGTACAATTAAGCATCAAAAGCATATGATTATAGCCAAATAAAATACATAAAATCATGGATAACGCTACTAAAAACATGTACAATTTGAGCGTTATCAATGCGACTAATAAATTTCATGATACTTTGGTTGTCATTGTCCCCAATCTTAAAGGAACTGGCTATACGAAACACACCATTCATGTTGAATATGAATGAGATCCTCCCGATGTAGTAAATGCTTGGTATATGGTCATCTTCTTGAGGAATGCCCTAAATCTCCTCCTAAACGTATTCCTAACTTTACATGAGCTAAAAGGAGCGTTGAATGATGGGTACACTATTGTCATGCGAAAGGGTCCCGGTATAAGTGGGTGTTTGGGGTTGCTAAGACCAAAAATATAGAATTTTGGCGGTTGCCCTAAGGAGGTATCTACATCCAAACAACCAAGAAAGGTTCTTGAAGGGATTAACACGGCTAATGCCTTAGACGCCTTGGTGATTTGGATGAGGATCCTATTGTTAGTAAACATACGGTGTTACCAGCGATGCGTTTGACGATCGAGTAATACTCCTCTTGTTGAAAAGATTAATAAGATTGAAAGTGAAATAATTGAAGAGAAGCTTGTGCTTGTGGTGACGATGGGAAGCCGCTTCCTATGCAAAAGGAGGCTACTACGGGTCACATTGGTAACTATGAAGATATCCTTAGCTCATCCAATGATGTTCCTTGTGTTAATTCTAATCTTACACCTGTTATGGTTAATAAGGGTAAAAATGTAGGTAATCCATTTTCTAAGGTTGGGAATTTGGTTACTTCGGATAGTGATAGTGATGATGAAGTCGAAGATGTTTATGATGAGACCTCTCGTTTCATGGCGAGTGGAAGTGCATATCACGAGTCTTCATGGTCGATATAAGCGTTAGTTTTATTTCTTGTCTTTATAGTTGTTGATCATAAGATTGGTTTGTATTTCTTATGCTAGTCTAGGTTTGAAGCAATGTAGGTGTGTTTTATTTGCCTTTTGAGCGGAGATATTGGATTCACCCATATCCGTTGTACTTAATTATTTTTTGGAGTAATAATATTTTACGGATAACTCTTTACCCAAAAGAGACAAAAGTGCCCGTAGATGTCTTGACTTTAGAATTCTTCAAGTTTCCTTCAAATTTAGTCTTTTTGCATCTTTCCGTTCCAAAGACCTTTTAATCCAATTCTATAAATATGAGCAATTAAGTATCAAATTCATATAAAATAAGACACTAAACATAGGATAATGATAACCAAAAAATGTTATTATTTGATGTTATCATTTTATTCATATACCGCTTTTTTAGTTATATCTACAACTAATTTAGAAGCCTTTGTATCTAAAAGTTTTGTTTTATTTTTTTTGGGTATGATTTAACTAGAAAAAATATTCATAGTGCCCGCCAACTACAAGAAGAGGAAAGAGTTGGTCAAAGAAATATGCTCCCAAAATCATAAACTAATCAAACATTTAAGCAAGAGTTAAGCGACAACCATCGTCAATTACTTTGTCTAACAAGTGTCTAAGCTCATTTTGGATTTACATGACATAGAAAAATTATTCTTTTTGTTAGCGAGCACATTGTGGAAGAGTTTAAGCGCCATTAGCCACCTTTTTCAACCAAGGGCACCGCCATTTGCGCACCGTTGACGGCATCAATGGTGCGTCGTTTATCCTTCGTTGTTGCAATGGCTGACGCCATTGGTATTTGACTTTTCTTTTTCTTTTTTATTTTTTTATTTTTGAGCGTGTGAGGTATTTTTGTGTAATGTTTTGTTGGAACTATATACATCAATAACTATTATTGTTTTTTTTTGCTAGGGAAGATGCTTTAGTTATTAATGTGTTATTGAAGAGGTGATAATGTGATGCTGAAGTGGCACACCAATAAGTGTTATTGGTGGTGTTCCACACATCTAGCTCCGTTACTTGCTTAATTTCACTATTGCTTTATGACTTTTTTTTCAGCTACCCATATTTTACTTTAAAGTTTGATGGGTAAATTGATGTTACATTTGCAATATTGGAATTTGGGTTTGTATCCGTTAAACTCAATAACGTTTATTGTTGGACTATGTGTGCATTTTTTGTGTATATATGAGTGTGAAATAAGTGAGAGTGAAGAAAGTTAAGGATTTAAATTGTAAAAATGTGTTTAAATATCTAAAAACGTTGCATTGCTTTTTATAAGTAGATGTATTTTAGTCTAACAACTTTACCCAATTTTTAAGTTATTATTTTTTAAGCAAGTGTGTTTTCTGTTTATAAGTAGTAAAGATAAAAACAAACATATAGTTCGATGAAGCTCTTATCTTTAACATCTTGCAATCTACCAGCCATATTTGACATAAAAGTTATGAATAAAATTTTGTATTGTCTCGTGTAAATATTAATTCCCCATTTTTTTCTAGTAAAATCAAAACCTGAAAATTCGGTTTTGAGTTTTCAAAATTAAAGCATGTTGGTGAGTTAGATATCTTCAGTTTGGATTCGTTCGATTTTGAAAACATGATTGTTAACTCTAAATCTTTATACGTGTAAGTGACTACAAAAAAGTATTTGAAGATTTATGCTAAGTAACGGACACAATATATTCGTTTGATTTTGAAAACATGATTGTGAACTCTAAATCTTTATACATGTAAGTGACTACAAAAAAGTATTTGAAGATTTATGCTAAGTAACGGACACAATATATGTAACTACTCTGATGTACAAATACTGAAATGGAAAATATGTCCTTACATGATTTGAAAACATGTCGCATACTAGAAACATTCCTAGTTTGCTAGTTTGTCTTAGAAAGTATGCTTGATAAAACTCTATCGGATTGGTAAACATCATTTTAGAAATTAATATATATATTTTTGATGTTTTATCACTAATAAGAATAAAAAATAAATAGATAAATGGATTTGATTTTCCGTGTTTAGGTTCTTCGGAGAAGCAGAGACTTTAACTCAAAATTATGTGCCCCCTAACCAAGGATATAGGAGTCCCCGTGACCGTATCTTTCGTTGGCTACCACCAAAATGGTGTACGTATAAGTTTTGAACGACCTTATTTGAGAACTGGAATATCTAGAAGGGGCGTTGTTGGGGGACCCTTAATCGTTAGTGGCACCCCCTAAGTCACTTTTATCCACCCTGTGTACAGGGAAAGATAGATTTTTTTTTTATCGTTTTCTGTTTCGTATTTTCTATCTCTTAATACTTCTAACTTATCAAACTTTATATTTTTTATTCCGTACTTTCAGTTTTGTAGTTTTAAAATGAACATAAAATTTAAAAAAAAAAATTAAAAATAAATAAATAATAAAAAAAAGGGTGCCAATATCCCTTGTATGTATAGAAGTTCAACCATTAGACCACATTGATGATGTCGATATAATATTCAATGTTCAATATATTATTATTATTATTATTATTATTATTACAATAAATTAGTAGGGAATCGAGATACTAACTGGGCTCTCACGCCCTTAACTATAATAATAATAATAAATAATAATAAATAATAATAATAATAATAATAATAATTTTGTAACATTAATTTCATATAGTCCGTGCACTATTAATTCAACATACTCGGTTGAACTTAATTCTTTTTAAGGTGGTTTGGTATTGTTTATTGCGGCACTTTGGTACTGTTTAGGTTTTGTTGTTATGGCGATTGTACGGTTTCATTGCCCTTTTGTGGGTCTTAGTGGTTGTCATGATGGTGGTGGAAATGGGCTTACCAAAACCTCGTTGATCACTCATCTTCGTGATCGTCATTTTAATGGGGATGCGCTAGCTATCACAAAACATTCTCTGGCCACTAGTCTTGTTGTTTTTGAGGCGGCTGAAGTTACGCTTAGACGTATGGGTCTCTGGTTATGTGGGGTTTGTTTTAGGACACATACTCTTCGCTCTAAGTGTCGGCATGGCAATGGGTCTGATTTTGTGTCACCCCCTGATTGTGGTGATGGTGTTGTTCGATTCGTGTTATATGATCTCACCAAACCACAAGTTCCCTCCCATGTAGCCCTTGTTGAGGATTTGGTTTTGGACGAGCTTGGTGGTTTCGATTTACCTCTTCTTGATACTCTATTCTCTAAGGGGTTGCGGTCTGTCAAATCCATCCCTCCCAAATGTCGTTTGGAGTTCTCTCGTGTTTTGAAAAGAGCTCTTGATAAGGTGATCTGCACGCCTGATGACATTTCTTGTTGGGTTGGTTTGTTAGTCTTGCCTCTTTGTCTCCTTAAAACCTTTTGCCCGAGGAGTAATCAAGAGTGTAGGTCGGTCACTAAGCGTCAACGCCAGGAAGAATATATTGTTAATGCCATTCGTGCATGGGGTACACCTGGTGGTAGTTTTCAGATTGTGCGTGAGGTTTTAGCTGAACCCTCCTCGGTATGGCATAATATTGATGATGACAGCTTGGATTTGGGTGACCGTAATGTCAAGCAATGCAAGAGGAAGATTTGTGATGGTCATTATCACTCACTTATCGAGTTCTCTCGCCTACGGTATCGCACTTATGATGATTCTACTCTTGAGGATTTAAAGTTAAGCATCCATTCCATCGCTCCTTTGATGCCCGATATACCCATTGATCACCATCACCTTATCGCATCTCCGCCTTGGTTCTTGATATGATTAAGAGTTTCCTGGGGTACTTCTTGTGGGCGGGATGGTTTGCGTGCTCAACACCTTTGGATTGTTTAAATGGTGTCATTGCTGCTATTTCCGATGAGTTGGTCACTTCTATCACCCAAGTGGTGAACCTTTTTCTTGCTGGTAAATGTCCGAGGGTGTTGGGTGAGTACATTGCTAGTGCTCCTCTCACACAATTGCCGTTGGAACTGTTTGGAGGCGGTTAGTTTCCAAGGTATGTGCGTCCATGATTGGCCATTCTTCGGGTGGTTATTTAGATGATTTACAATTCGGTGTTGGGGTTTCGGGTGGAGGGGAGGCTATTCTTCATGCAGTGAACCGTTTGATTGAGGATCGTGGGGGTGATGTTGGTCTTTCCATGTTGTTGGTTGATTTTAAGAACGCTTTCAACATGGTTGATCGGGCTGTTATGTTGCGTGAGGTTCGACTTCATTTTCCGCTATGTCGCGTTGGGTGGAATTCATTACTCCAGTCTGCCGCGGATTATATTATGGTGAGCATATTCTTTGGTCTCATCAAGGTGTGCAACAAGGTGATCCGCTTGGGCCTCTTCTTTTTGCTTTAGTGTTACATCCTCTGGCATGTAAGATTAGAGACTCTTTTAACCTTTCCTTTCATGCTTGGTATTTGGATGACGGCACTATTATTGGTGATACTTTGGTGGTTGGAAAGGTTTTAGAGTTGATTATGATGGATGGACCTAGTCGAGGCTTACACCTCAATGTTGATAAAACTGAGGTTTTTTGGCCACAGGAGGACCCAAGAAGCAGACTGGTAGGTGTTTTTCCCCCCAATATTTCGCGTCCCCTACACGGTGTTAAATTATTAGGTGGGCCGGTTTGTGTGGATTTTGAGTTCGGTAGTACGGTTGTCCCGAAAAGGGTTGCTAAAACTATTGAACTTATGGATGCGGTTGCTACACTTAATGACCCCAATGTTTCTTTTGATGCGGCTCTTCGTTCTTCCTTGAGCGTATTGTCACGGCTTGGGCTGGTTTTGGTGACCGGCGGTGGAGACTTGCCACCGCCTTTGCTTTTTGGGGCTTGGTTTATATTCTGCAGTGATGTTTTGAACTATGCTTTTCTTGCTTGAGACTTCAATCTGCTAGTCTCGACTAAGCTTCTCCATAGTCCGGTATTGTGACTCTGGTCCTCTTTTGATGATGCTCTATGTACTTTTAATGCGAATATGGATATTGACCTTTTGAGTAACCCTAGCGAGGTCGCGCCCCAAACTTATGAAGAAATTGGCGGATATATATTTCGATCGGGTTACCCAAACTGTTGAATCTACGCTCCATCTATCCCTCGACAGTGGCGCTATGGAGCTCACTAAAGGAGGATCATACTTGATTGGCTTAGGTGGCTCCTATATCCGGATTGGGACAAACTATGAACGCCAGACTTATCGTTGTGTGTTGTGTTATCGACCGGGTGTTCCCTTTTCCTTCGCTCGTACCGTGCTCGGCATGTTCTAGGGTTTTACCGGAGATATCTATGGGATCATGCGCTTTCATGTGCGGTATTGTTGGCATTAAACATCGCATAACATTGTACGTGATGTTCTTGTTGATATATGCTCTCGGTCCGGATTTACTCGTAAGGAGGTGGATATTGGGCTTCATGGAGATATGGACGGACCACTACGACCGGTGATATATTGCTTTATTCTTGGGATTGCGGGCGTGATGTTTGTGTTGATCTTACGAGTTCGTCTCCTTTGACGCAATCGGGTTGCTTGAAT
Source organism: Chrysanthemum lavandulifolium (assembly GCA_022545495.1). Taxonomy (NCBI): domain Eukaryota; kingdom Viridiplantae; phylum Streptophyta; class Magnoliopsida; order Asterales; family Asteraceae; genus Chrysanthemum; species Chrysanthemum lavandulifolium. The sequence goes on from CM040246.1 coordinate 206,580,124, forward strand.
AATAATAATAATAATAATAATAATATTATTATTATTATTATTATTATTATTATTATTATTATATATAATAATAATAATTATTATTATTATTATTATTATTATTATTATTTATTTTTATTTTTTTCTTCGAAAGGCAATCGATATATTATTATATGTAAGTTCGTCTCATGTGCACAGGCTATATATAATATGTATGGAAATGACATTGGACGACAGCTCACAACAAATTACTCTTGTGTACAAATCGGCCTCCGATTTGCTTAATCCTTGGAATAGTTTGAGATGTCAACTTTATCTGTTTCTAGTCCTTCCTTTTGTTCATCTCCATTGTCTTCAGCTGATAATACGCATAGCACGAAGCAAGATGTTATTCGCAACAGTGTAATCTTCCATGATAGTATATGGGGGGATCAGTTTCTTGAGCATGATGAGGTTAAGTTTGCATATTTTTATTTGCATCGCATACTTTTGTTATGAACGGAACAAGGTATACTAATTAATTATTTTATGTACGCAGAAATTCAATGTAGCTACAGAGAAACAACTAATTGAGGAGCTCAAAGAAGAAGTGAGAAAAGAGCTAATGATAAGAGCTAGTAATGAAGCAAGCCAATATATAAAGCTTATACAACTTGTCGATGTTGTTCAGCGCCTTGGCCTAGCCTATCATTTCGAAAAAGAGATCGAGGAATCCTTGCAACATATCTATGTTACATATGGTGATAAGTGGATTGGCAATAACAACATAGAAAGCATTTCACTTTGGTTTCGACTGCTACGTCAACATGGCTTCAACATTTCATCCGGTATTTAAATAAAACTTAAGACCTTGCATAATAGTTGACTCTTTCACGGCATTACCTAGCCCGTGTACCATAAAATATATCGATATCAAATGTATGAGCACTAAAAAAACTGTTATTTGGTGACATGGAAAGAAAGTGTCACTAAAAAGTTAGATTTGGTGACACATTTATGTGTCACTAGAACCTCTATCACTAAAAATCAATCTTCCTGGAGTGGAGTATGTCTAAATTCATCTACTTGGTTTGCTCGTGTTACAGATATATTCAAGAACTTCAAAGATGAGAAGGAAAGTTTCGAGTCGTTATGTGATGATCCTCAAGGAATGCTTGCTTTGTATGAAGCAACATATCTAAGGGTTGAAGGAGAAGAAGTACTAGATGACGCAAACGAGTTCACTAAAATCAACCTCGGCATTATATCCAACTATCCATCTTGTGAATCTTCTCTAAGAACTGAAATACAGCAAGCACTAAAGCAGCCACTTCGTAGAAGGTTGCCAAGGTTAGAGGCGGTGCGTTACATACCAATCTACCAACAAAAAGCTTCTCACAATGAGGTGTTGTTGAAGCTTGCAAAGTTAGACTTCAACGTGCTTCAAGATATGCACAAACATGAGCTAAGCCAAATCTGCAAGTACGTACATATATAGCGAGAAAATTTCGCTATGCCATATCATTCAACTTATTTATAACTCGATCAACTATATTCAAAATCTAGTTGACTCTGGCTAACTAGCATGAATCAGAGGGTGTTTTACATGGGCTGATTTATATAACTGAATCTATGTTTCATGCATGGTTTTAACACTTTATGATTTATATTCGTAACTTGCATTTATGTCTCAGATGGTGGAAGGATCTGGACATTCAAACAAGTTACCTTATGTTCGTGACAGATTGATAGAAGGCTACTTTTGGATGCTAGGAATCTATTTCGAGCCTCAGCATGCTCGTACAAGAATGTTCCTAATGAAAACATGCATGTGGTTAATTGTTTTAGATGATACATATGACAATTATGGCACTTACGAGGAACTCGAGATGTTTACACAAGCTGTCGAAAGGTATTTAGTGTGCATTTGCCCTTGGACTAAAACAGATCCTTGTGCATATCTATATTAACTAAAGTTAATCATCTATTTAGTGCTAACTGTATATTATATATTTTAGATGGTCCATAAGCTGCTTGGATGAGTTACCAGAATACATGAAACTAATATATCATGAAGAATTCAGTGTTCACCAAGAAATGGAGGAATCACTTGAAAAGGAGGGAAAAGCATATCAAATCCATTATATTAAGGAGATGGTAATTAAATTTCATATTCTCTAACTTGATTTTGAGTGAAATTCATAATTTCAAAATATTAGTCAACTTGCCTTAATTAATCACTCACAAAAATCGGACGCAGGCGAAAGAGTACACACGCAGCCTCTTATTAGAAGCTAAATGGTTAAAAGAGGGTACATGCCAACATTAGAACAGTACATTTCTAATTCACTAGTTACTTGTAGCTATGCCTTGGTTATAGCAATATCTTATGTTGCCCGGGATGACGATATAGTCTCCGAGGATGCCTTTAAATGGGTGGCCACACATCCTCCGCTTGTGAAAGCTACATGTAAAATTTTAAGACTTATGGATGATATTGCCACCCACAAGGTATGTTGTACACACTAACATACATATATACTCGATATGATCATGTTCTTAGCAAAGAGATATGGTGTTACATAACACCTACATAATTTTGTAGGAGGAACAAGAAAGAGGTCATATTGCATCAAGCATCGAATGCTACCGAAGGAAACTGATGCATCAGAGGAGGAAGCATGCAAGTTTTCTCGAAACAAGTTGAAGATGCTTGGAAAGTTATAAATCGAGAGTCCCTCAGGCCTACAGATATACCATTTCCTCTCCTTATTCCTGCAATCAACCTTGCACGTGTGAGTGATACCTTATATAAAGACAACGATGGCTACAATCATGCTGGTAAAGAAGTCATTGGTTACATCAAATCGTTGTTGGTTCACCCTATGATTCTCTAAGATTCAAGTCGACTTAATGGCACTTGTTGTTGTCTTACATATTCCATTATAATTTTAGGTTACGTGAGTCTTGTGAGGTTATTATCTGTCCGTTGTAAGTTTTCTTTGTCCATTTTACATGTGTGTATACACACATAACTTTCCTTTAATAAATTTTCACTATTGTACGATGCAAAGATCATCGACTTCAATTCTGAGCTCCAATATATGTTGTCATGAGTATGAAAATACAATAACACATCGGTAAAGAACAATCTCGAAGTTAACGCATAAGTTTGGTGATCGAGCTACTCCTTTTGTCAATTGTTATATGATGCAGTCCTAGCTAGACTTATATGTTGAGTTTTAATGAGATTGTGAGATATAACGATAAAAAAATTGGTATCCAAGCTACGGTTGGCCGGTGGTGATGTGGATGGTGTTTCTCGGATAGACCCGATTGAACGGTATTGGATGATCCTGGTATACTTTATGTTGAAAGGAAGCCATTTAAAATGGCGTGTTGAAGTGAAAGAAGTCGGTGTTGGGATTTAAGAACTACGTTAACCAATTAACGCATACGAGTACGCAGCGGATATGGATCTAGTAATCGCAATTAGGTTAATACGTATTAATAAACAATTAATGAATAAAAGGTAAAATAGGAAAACTAACATTTGGCGTCAACTGCACGTTATCAACGAACAAGGAACCAAAGAAACAAAACATCTAAAATAGATGACTCTACGAGTATCACACACAAACACTTAAACCAAGTACGTTCGATAAACGCTAGTCAAGAACGTTTAAAACCCATCAACCCTTGAATTACTTGAATACCTCGAACAAGGAAAACCCAAAGGAAAACCTTCTATTCCAACTGTCCGAGAACCACATCTGCCCAAGAACCTTTCTTTTAGTATCATCCGATATCGGACACTACATGTCCGATATATATACTCCCCTTTTGTCCGATATGTGTCACGTACAGAAAATCAGAAAATCTTGTTACTAAACTGTATTCAACTAGGAACTTGTAACAATAAGCCAATCAAAATCTAAGAATACTTGGATCAAACGTATTGATGCAAGCTTAGGATTTAACCAATCAAACTTAACCCTTATCAAATTTAAAGAAATCTGATTGGGTAAAGAACTAGGTGGATCGATCATGAAGGTATTCTGATTTTAGGGATAGTTGTATATGTTCGCATGTATGTAATAGACGTGGAGTCAGACTTTTAGGGATATTATATGTTCGTCATTATGGATGCATGTATGCCTATGTATATATAAGTCTTAAACTGACATATTAACTTGGGCTCATGGCTTGAGCTCCAAGCTTCGATCCAAACATCCAATGATCATGTGTTTCTAGGCCCAAGGCAAACACAAAACTGACCCACTTTGAACTTGAACAAATCCATGGGTCATGAATAGGATCGGGTATACATGCATGCAAGAAACAGGTTCAATATATTCAAGTATTAAAGGATCGTCACGTACTCTCGTGTTTAACGTGTGTGCCCCCATAAGCTCACACACTTCTAGTCGTTTACGTGTGTTTTAAACTCCCACAAACCAACACCTCCCACTTGGGAGTTGGAGTGTCGAATGGCACACAAAACTAACGACGGAAACGCCTAGCAACGCTCTCACTCGCTTTTTAACTAAAAGTGTCCGAGATGTAGTTTCATAAAATCTTCTCGTAGCATGGTTATTAATGTCTTGCTTTTAATCATCCTTTGTTAGAGATACCGTTAAACCATAGATATGGATCCTAACTCATCCATATAATTTAACCATTTATAATCTTGTTATAGAATTTAATTAGATATACCAAATGTAATCAAGTATCATCTTGCATTACCCTTTGGGTTCGGCCGAACAATTATCTTATTAATTATGGAGAGTCGCCATGGTATCCTTCTGCACATATCAAGTGGAGTAACAAGTCCTTTATTGACTACAAGTGTTGTGGATGCTGCTTCACATCAATCCGAAATATAGCCTTTATAACTACCTTATTCAGATAGCGTTTTGCGTATACTTACAAAAAATGATATCCACACATAACATAACTTGCTTGTATCTCAAGTCTAAGGACGATTTTAACAAACCTTTTTTAACATTTACTTATGACAAGGATCCAAAAGTAAATATTTGAAAGTTAGGGTATCCAATATGCATCTCTAGTGAATACATATGAGTTTGGCGGAACAATCCACGTTCGTTAGAATATAACCAACACTCACATTTGCCTTACATAACAATATTTCCATATTGTTAACCGACAATGGACGTATTTAGAATAATAAAATTATTCAAGGATTAAACAGCAAATATAGGATAACAATTATTATATGAATGAATAACAAATACCAAGTATCTTTATTCATCATAAAGTAAAATTGTTTTCAATCCCAATTATCCAAATACTAAAACAGATATGCATGAAACTCATTTAGTAAGTTGAAGTCTAATGTTTCCAACATTCTCAACCTTTTTAAAAGAAAACTAAATAGTCATCCGAGTAAACTTTCCGAAAACTTGTTTCAAATTTCACTTATAGTGCGGGATTTGAAATATAAGATGAGTGTCTTATCTCATATACTCATACTATTGCAAGAGTTCTAGTATGGTGTTGTATGTTTTGAAGATGGGGTGAGTATGCAAGCATTTTGGGAGTTATATATATAAAAACAATGCATTGTAATGAATGTTTGACCCAAAAGGTGGATTAAAATCTAATGATTAGATATGAATTTAAGGCATATGATCATGAGAACATAAGCATTAAATAGCATACTCCAAAACTAAGGCAAATGTGGATTTTCATCCAAAGTGAGAAAAATAGAAGGTAAAACAGACACGTCTCACGGATCCCACGGATCCTTTCCTTGAGGATCCGTCCAGCATGAAGGTGGGATCCGTGAGTCGGTGATTCGAGCAACACAAAATTTTCCTTTTGGAAATTTTTTTGCCTAGTGTGTGCCTATATGCAAACTATTTGGAGTTGTGGTTATCTCGACTCCTAAAACAAAAGAGAAATAAACTAGAAGTGAAAATAATCCTATTGAGATAACCCGAGAACACATATTTAGTACTTTGAGTACGTAATTTAGTGTTATCAATGCTCCTAATTCATTGTTGCTTAAATTAATGTACCAAAATACATATTAGTTATGTATCTCCTTTAGCATTCACAAGACATGAGATGCAATGAAAATGGGCTTTTCCTTTGTATTAACGATGAAAAGTGATTTGTCCTAGACGTGAGAAATTGCTTTTGTAAAATTGATACGGAAGGTATCATCTTTTAGAAAACATTTTGAAAAGAGGTTTTCTTTGAAAATGTGTTTGCAACTTGAAAAGAAAAGAATAAGAAAGCTATAAGTGAAAAACTTATCTTGGGTTTTGAAAATTCCGTATAGTTTGTGAGTTGTGTGTGAAATAGAGATCCTAGACTCGAGAAAGAGGAAGGCTAGTGTTTACATACCTTGTAGAGTCAAATAAGTTACGACGTTTGTTCCATTAGACCAAGACCAAGACGAAGTAGATTGAATTGTTCCCGCTTCAACGGTTTGGTGAGGACGTCGGCTATGTTGTCTTCGGATGCTACCTTCTCAATAGAGATGTTCCCCTTTTGAACATTATCTCTTAAGAAGTGATGACGAATCTCTATATGCTTTGTACGAGAATGTAATACCAGATTCTTGCTTAAATCTATGGCACCCTTGTTGTCACATAGAATGGCAATGTCGCTTAGATGGATGTCGTAGTCAACTAACGCTTGTTTCATCCATAGTGCTTGTTGGCATGCTTTGCCGTGAGACGCGTACTCGGCTTCGGTTGTTGATATTGATAGTGCCGTTTGTTTCTTAGAAAACCAAGATGTTAAACAACATCCCATGAAAGTACATACCCCACTTGTACTTTTTCTATCAACGTAATCACCTGCATGGTCAGAATCTGCATATACAATTGTTTCTACTCCCGTGCCTTTAGGATACCATAATCTTAATTGTGTTGTACCCTTAATGTATCTAAATATCCTTTTTACGGCTTCTAGGTGTGATGTTTTAGGGTCTTCTTGAAACCTAGCACATAAGAAAACACTAAACATGATATCCGGCCTACTTGCCGTGAGGTAGAGAAGACTACCTATCATGCCCCGATATTTAGTATTATCTACAGATTTTCCGTCTTCATCTTTTGAGTTTTGTGTCGGATGACATTGGGGGTCCTAATTGGTTTCGACTCTTCTAGACCGAATTTCTTTAACATCTCCTTTATGTATTTAGATTGATTAAAGAAGATACCATCTTCTACTTGTTTGATTTGTAGACCAAGAAAGAAACTAAGTTCTCCCATCATACTCATCTCGAACTCGTCATGCATGATTTTAGAAAAATCATCACACATGTCTTGACAAGTGGATCCGAATATAATATCATCTATATATATTTGCACTATGATTATATGTGACTCTCTTTTCTTAGTAAAAAGTATGTTGTCAACTAACCCCATGATATATTCGTGTTTAATTAAAAATGACTTGAGTCTATCATACCAAGCTTTTGGAGCTTGTTTAAGACCATAAAGGGCTTTCTTTAATTTATACACATGTTTGGGTTTTCAAAATCGATGAAGCCCGAGGTTGAGCTACATATACTTCTTCATTAATGAAAATTTAGAAAAGCGCTTTTGACATCCATTTGATAAAGCTTTAGATCATTAGCACAAGCATACGCAAGAAGTATTCTTATAGACTCTAATCTAGCCACGGGGCATAGGTCTCATCAAAGTCTATTCCTTCTTGTTGGTTATACCCTTGGCAATGAGTCTAGCCTTATTCAGCTGTTCCGCTCATTTTGACCGGTATTTCACGAAACGGAGTTACGGTTCAAAAGTTATGGCCGTTTGAAGTTTTACTGTAAAAAGTCAACTTTTGGTCAAACCGCTTCAATCAACTGGCATCCAGGACAACTCGCTTCCAAGACAACTCGCTTAAGGCAAAACTCGCATAAGATGACAACTCACTTAATAGACAAGTCGCATAAAACACAACTCGCATAGGCAACTCGCTTAAGCAACTCGTATAGGCAACTCTCTTTAGATACGTTGAATCTGGACAAGTCGCATAGGCAACTCTCTTTAGTATCAACTCGCTACACAATCAACTCGCTTGAACACCAAGTCGCTTAAATTAACTCGCTAGCTTTACAACTCGCTTAATAGCTAAGTCGCTTTAGATCTCAAGTCGCTTAAAGAAACAACTCGCTTAGAACCCAAGTCGCATAAAATCAACTCGCTAAACAGACCAAGTCGCATGTACCAACTCGCATCCAATAACAAAGCAACTCGCTTTGAAGAACAAACTATCCGAGACTCAACTCGCTTCGTACAAACTTCAAAAATAACCACTTTATCAATAAAAACAACCAAACCACAATGATTTAAGCCTTCCAATTCAAAACATAAACACATATGATGATCCTAAACACAAAAGTACTAGCAAAATTCAAACTTTAACACTAGAATTTGTCCAAATGAATCAAACTCTCCTAAACCCTTAATACCCAAAAACCTTATGAAATCCACCAAAACAAAGAGCATGAAAGATGAGTGATAGAACACGGCTCGATACCAATTGTTAGATATTGGTTTCATAAACACATAACACATCAATAATATGGGTCGAATTGTATAGAGTTTAGAGAGAAAGTGGGAGCCTTTCTAGAGAGAGAAGTGGGAGCCTTTCTAGAGAGAGAAAGTAAAAGAAAACATAGAAGGTTAGATTGAGAATAATGAAAGGTCCAACCCTCTACCTTGGGAGGTAGAGGGTATTTATAGTTACAAACTAAACGTCCTCCTTCGGACTGTGGATCAGGCATACAGTGGGTAAAGACCCGTCCGTCCTCCACGGTGTTACTCTAGACTAAATAACTAACTAAATAACTAGTAAATAACGTAACGTCTACGAGCTAACATATGCTATACTAGAGTTGGGGTGACCGACTCTTCACTATGGATTTTCCAATTCCTAACATATATGCGATCCTTTTCTTCCTATAGTAAAAATGTCTTTTCTCTCCCTTCTCAAAACCACCTTAAAAACCGGTCATCAATGCGTTACATCGGGAGACCATGATCAAACATACGCCATAGACGTTAACAAAGCTTCTAAAATCGATTATTTTCTTTTTTTTTCAGCCTAGATCGGAATCTGAACTGAAAAACCCAACCATTGTCGAATCTTGGTAAAAAACAAAACCCCAAACGACTCCAGAAAAGTTGTTGAACGTGATATTGGTGTTCCATTTATTTATTTATTTATTTTTTGAAATCTTTTCTGGTATTCTAGTTTTGATTTTGTTATTTTCAAACATTTTTCTTATTGAATTTTAGGTATCATTTGATGTGGTTCTTAAGATCCTCCTTTTTATTGTGGGTTCAATTTCAGCTAATGCTCGATGAATATAGATACATGAATCGATGATGAACATGGCTGATCATATATATAGTTTATGATATTTTAATCAGATTATCATTCTGATGATACATGACCAAAGAAGATGATCACTGAAGATGAGTAGATGACGATGGATGATGATGAAGGTGTGAAACCGATGACGACGACGAAGCAAATATGATGACGATGATAATTATATATGATGATTCAAAACCGATGATGACGACGATGCGAGCTCTACGACAATGATAATGATCTTGATATCATCGATGCAAACTCGATGAGGAACGTTTTGATGTAGACATGTTTAATGATCGATGCATAAATCGATCCATTACTGTTATGGTGCGAACAATTTGTTTTGAAAATAGTTTTTGATGCAAAATGATTATTAATGACAGAAGTCATTGAACAAATGATGAACGATTTTGATGCATGAATTGAATATGTTAATGGTTAATAATGATGATAATAAATTAACGCTTGGGAATTCTATTTTGTTTTTTTGTTTTCGTTTGTTTATTAATCGGGTCATTTGCAAGATGATGATGCATGATGTTGATGAATGAATGTTCCAGTGGTGGGAAAAAAAACAGAATGTCAAATAATTAAAAATATGCATATGACGACAGAAGTGGAAGAGTTGTAGGCGCATGGTGATTAAATGGGTAGTAGATGTGTATCCCATACGTTTTTTTTATCCTCAATAACAATGTATATAAAAAATATACTATCTCAAATGAATGCATAATAATAAAAGAATGAAAGCTGAATTATATTTAAAAAAATATAAATGCTAAAAAAATTGTTATCAAAAGTTATGGTTGAAATGTTGAATGGATGAGGCGTGAGTTTTGTTTGTAAATGTGATTCAAAATCGAACCGATGAAAGATGGCCACTCAATCGTTTCTAGAAGATGGTACATAATGCCCTTATTGTTTAGTTATTATTACCGATTTGCCATTCATTTAATCTTAATTAGATGACATCATCTATGATACATCCGACGGCCTTGATTGCTTCCTATACTTCTTATATTAAGGTACTTACTTACGTTAATCCTCTCTCTCTCTCTCTCTCTCTCTCTCTCTCTCTCTCTATATATATATATATATATATATATATATATATATAGGGGACCTTTATTTATATAGAACTATATATATATATATATATATATGCACCTTTATTTTGAGAACTCATTAAGTGCAAGAACCTTTTATGTACTCCTAGTAATGCATATTGTGCAACATATCAATGCAACATAGCATTTTTGAGTTATTAAACTTTTTATTTAATCCAAAAAGGTATAATAGTAAAAGTCAATTTTATATTATTTTTTATTTTTAAAAATAAATCCTGATTTTTTAAAAAATTCAATTTTTCGTTTTTTTTTTTTTTTTGCTTTTTTCTGAACATGCATGTTTTTAACTGATTTAGTGCATATGTGTTTTTATGTATTAATTTTATTATTTTGGTTTTTCGAATAATTTTTTCGACATATATGTTTTCAAATGAAAAGGTGCATATGTGTTTTAGATCATGTAAACTTATAACAACCAAGAACATAATGTTAAACATAAAATTCGATATAGATTGAAATACAATTAAAATACAATTTATAATAAGAAGAAATACATGAATATAATCTATCTTTACACTTGTGCACTAACAATAATTAACGAACGGACATATGTGCACAAAACACATGTGTTTGAAGTTTCTCATCATATTATTTTGAACATGTGTGCATGTCTTCCAAAAACATACATGCACACCTTCCAAGAACATATATGTACTTCCCGTATGTGCGCACGCCTTCAAAGAACGTCACGCCTAGAAAAAAAATAGCCACGATTAAATACTTTTAAAATAAAACTTAAAATAACGTAACACACATGGACAAGCTTAAACTAACAAATACAAATAAACATGAGAATATTTTTTTATGTATGCAAAACATATATAATTCAATCACAAAACATATGTGTTTTATAATTCATACACAAAACATATATGTTTTATACGTAAACATATATGTTTTATATGTAAACATATATGTGCACTTAACGGCTTCATGATCTCAACTGCTTCAATGTGATTATCACTCAATCTTCAACTTCAATGGCAATAAAATTTTGAATAAAAAAGACATGATTGACCTGTTTTAAAATAAGGGATAATTCCATATATCCCCAACTTAAACCTTATATTGTCATATTTACCCAACCAAAACTCACAATGACATTTATACCCGATTCAAAGAACAATTTGTCATATTTACCCATTTCTTTATAAAGCTAGTTAAAATTTAATTTATGGTATAAAATCCCATTATATCCCTAATAACATAATAAAGAAATTGATCCTAACTACATTATTATCATCACCGGTCATATTCTCTATCAACAAGTGCAGCTCATTGTTGTATTACTCAAATTACGTCTAATTGAACTGAAAGTAGTAAACTGTTTGCTTAACTTCCTAATCGCCTTAAGTTATTCGTAAGAAAATACTACGACTTATAGGGAGTAACAATTCCATCTCGTCTTGGTGTCGATAATATGTAATTACTCAATTGCAATAGGTTATAGTTTATTGACAAGCGATACATATACGATAGTTACTAGACTACTAACAAGCATGTAGTTCATATCGCTATAAAGTTACTATTCATGATGAACATAAAAGGCAATCCAATAACATAAAACTCATGCATTGAACAAATCCAAAACAAGACATGCAGAACAACAATATAACAACAAAACGAAAATACAAATTACCACAACCATATTGAGACTATTCTGATACCTAAGAAACTAGTACACCAATATATCTTTAGACAAGGATCACCCTTTTCACATGAGTGTGGTCAACATTATACAACTAGGTACGTAAAAATCATGGCAATTGAAAAGGTCAACTGCATTAGATATTCGATACGTAAGTGATTCAATTGGTTGGTTTTTTTCTAAATTGTAGCATATTTTCATATAAAATTGATCTTACAAGAAATCAAGAACTTGGAAGTTTTCTACCCCATCTATATTTTCATATAATTTTGATCTTACAAAAAATATAAAGAATAAATAAAATAATAGACTTACTCAAAGATGTGACAAAGCGTAATGAAATCATATGTAATTGATTCAATTGCGTAGCTATATTGATGTTTGGCTATAGATCATTTATATTAAAAAAATCTCCAGCCAACAATAGGATTGTTTCTTGTGATAATTTAAATCCACCCATCATCCTCTATCATACGAAGATAATTTAGCCAAACCTGTACAGATTTTAATTATGGATTAACGAAGTGTGATGGTGATAGATGGGTTCTAGGGTTTTTTTAGGAGCAGTTACAGATAATTTCAATTGAGGGGGCTAAGGGTTTTTTTAGATGAGATCAGAGTTAAAAGCGTGATATATGGGAATGGGACGGTTTTGTAGAGATAGAGTTGAAATTCCATTAATACCCTTTCATTTTACATATAATAGTCTAATCTTTCAAAAAGTTACATTAATGACACAATTCATTATAGCCATTGATTTATATAATCAACGGTTTTAGATGGGTTCTCGCAGTTCTCGCACTTAACAGGGTTCTCAAAATAAAGATACACTATATATATATATATATATATATATATATATATATATATATATATATATATATATATATATATATATATATATATATATATATATATAGAGAGAGAGAGAGAGAGAGAGAGAGAGAGGGTTAACGTAAGTAAGTACCTTAATATAAGAAGTATAGGAAGCAATCAAGGCCGTCGGATGTATCATAGATGATGTCATCTAATTAAGATTAAATGAATGGCAAATCGGTAATAATAACTAAACAATAAGGGCATTATGTACCATGTGTTTTGCATTATATGACAATTGTATTTTTGTTTATGCATAGGTGTTTTGTATTTGCACATGTATTATTTTAAAAAAAATACATAAATATGTATACAAACAACAAAACTTTGTTAATAACTCAAAATTGTACAAGCTAATGATTTACAAAATCTAACACCTGCTAAAATTTCTACTTCACTACAAATGCTTAATTAATAGAAAAAAAAATCAATTGAGGATGCACATGTGTAAACACCATGTTTTGCAACATCTTCTTTAGTGTGCACGCATGCATTCACGTATCCTTGATTATCTTGATCGTTTTTGCATATATGCAATGCGTGTAAAATTTTCGTCGTATTCACATGTACAATGCACATGTATATTCTTCATCCTTGATTATCTTGATCGTTTTTCATATAAAACATATGTGCACAATGCACAATTAGAATTCACATGTACATTATTCATCATTGATTATCTTGATACCAATTGTGTAAAACATATGTGCACAATCATCACCTCCTTGTATTGAATAACTGTTTCAACAACATTAAAAAAAATAATTACACGTTAGCCAAATACATTGCCAGCCTCTAGAACATGTGTGTTCCAAAACTAAAGAACCAAGTTAAAGGACAAACATGCACATGTATGTTTCTAATAACACTAGACTCGAACCAAGTTATAGGACAAACATTCATACAATTATGCACATGAATTTTTCTAAACTCTACATAACTAATTACGAACAAAAGTCTTAAGAAACGCAAATCGACTATCATGCCATTTGTATTTTTTATTTACCGAATCATAATTCTATTTTGTACAATACATTTAATTATAATTTCCAATTTCCAAATACCATTTATATATAAAAACTACATATAGCCAATCAAAAACACGCGTGCACAAAATAAAACATATGTGCACAAAAGCAAGCAAAGATAACGAAAGACGATCTTAACTATGCAACTACCAAACACATATGCGCAATCAAAACACGTGTGCACAAAATAAAACATATATGCACAAAAGCAAGCAAAGATATCGAAAGACACTACTATCTGGTTGTAAGTTAGATAATTTCTTAAGAATGAAAAACAAATTACATCTAGAAGGTAAGATTACTCTTTTTCACCAAGCTTAACTTTAGTCCCACCATACTCGGAGTGTCACCATTTGTAACGCCAACAATATCTTGTTGCTAGTTTTTATCAAATATCCCATGTACCAAAACAACTAAAAAAACCACAACCAATTAATAAACGAGTTATTTAATCATAACATCTAAAAAAACACATATGCATAATGTATTTCTTACTTGTTCACAAAAGACTATTTTGAGAAATTAGTAAAACCTTAAAACACAAAACACAAGTGCAACCTTAAATAAGAACTGTAAAAACACATATGCACATAAGGCATCAAATTTACCAGAAACTGTAAAAACACATATGCACTCTTAATAACACATATGCACCAACAGTAACAGATATGGACAACCAAATCTATAACAAAAATAAATGAATAAATAACATACTCTTTACTTGAAAAAAAAATTCTATCAGAAGACAAAATTTTAAAAATTTAAAGAACAAAGATATAAGCTTCAGATTCGTTCATAATGTAGTTCTCATTTTTTATTGTGTCAAAAAGCTCCTGTAAGAATTCTAGCACGTTTAATCATGTTTCACAAAAGATAATAAGGTTCTCAGATAAGGGACAAAAACATATGATAAATGTAACTAATAAAACAAGAGAATGAAAAAAAAAAAGAAGCTCGCCTTTAATAGGCTAGATGTGTTAATTTCACATAATCACAATATAAACCACTTCAACATCAAGTCTCCTTTACATTTGTTTGCATCTCGATTCCATCAACTTGATTTTTAAAATCTGTACTCAAAAGCCACATGTGCAAATCCTCCCTAAAATATCTCATTACATCCTTATGTTTCAAATGAAGAAAAAAACTCTTAATATTAAATTGAAAAAATGGCACAATATCATTAAAGTAGCACAAGATAAATGACAACCATCGAGATCATGAACCCGCTTTAAACGCAACTCCTCAAATTTAAAATTACTAACCATATAAAAAAAACAAACCAGAAGCAAGCGTTTGAAATTAAACAATTTAATAAAAAGTATCTTAAGCACGTTACCTTGATTCGTGATTATCAATGATTTATCACAAAAAATCACCAGAGAAACTAATAAAGATGTGGGATGTATGGGCGTCGGCAGGTTTTTGGTTTGTGTGTGAATGATAGGAGCAGTTCTAGGTTAAAAGAGAACAAGAGATAATTACGGATCTATTAAATGAGAGAGAATCAGAGAAGCAATTAAGCAGTTTTGTAGAGAGATAAAATTCCTTAAATGCTCTTTCAGCCATTACAGAATAAAACCGAAAGTTTTGATTATTTACAGTTATGCCACAACAATTAATAACCATTGATAAAAAAAAATAGAAGGCTAAGATCGGTTCTCGCAGTTCTCGCAATTTATTTGGTTCTGAAAATAACCTCACACTATATATATATATATATATATATATATATATATATATATATATATATATATATATATATATATATATATATATATATATATATATATATATATATATATATATATATATATATATATATATATATATATATATATAGAGGATCCGAGAAGTAGATTAAAATAAGAAGTGGTAAGTGACCAAAACCACACATTTAAGATGCAACGACTTGCATTAGATGCATTTCTATTCATATATATGCAACATCTTGAGTTTCGAAAGTTAATTTGATGTATAGATGGTGCAAATTGATTTTCATGATTTCGGCACGTGTAGAGGAACAAAAAATAAGAGAAATCATGAAATGCATCTAATATACGTATATGCATCTGATTAAAAGATAGAAAACATACTATTGTGCGTTATAATGCATCTAAGATTATAGGGATGCATCTAATTTAGGTCGATGCATCTCGGATTTGCGCTTATAGTTCTTCTTATTCCTTCTTATTTTAAGTAATCTTCTTATCCTAACTCTCTCACTCTCTCTCTCTCTCTATATATATATATATATATATATATATATATATATATATATATATATATATATTTGGTAAGTAATTATTAATTTATAATTTCGTTGGGACCAATATATATACATTGGAGTTTCAAAAAAATTATTATCTTATCATTTTATCGATTGAGGTCCAAATTTGTACTGGTCCCAAGTTGAGACCGGACAAATTATTAATTTTATCGAGGTTATTAATTTATCGAGTATTAATTTATAGAGGTTTTACTGTAGTTTGTTTGAGATACTTTTGCATGTAAAAATTAACGGTTTAAACTCATTCATAATAGATTAGCATTTCATATTGTTTTAAAATGAAATTTTATCCATCATACTTCGTGTGCATTGCTTTTTAGGAACAAGGATATTAAAATCACGTGTTGTTGCGAACACTGTATTATTTGTCAAGTGTTTTAAGACATGTTACAAAGTGCGGCGATCTTACAAAGTGCGGCCATCTTGGTCTTGCTTGCCAATCTAGAGGTTGCGGGTTTTATAACACCTTAAAACCGGTTTTTAAGTATCTTATTATTAAAATTGCCTTGTAATAGTTTGATTATTACGTTTAAGTGTTGAAAGACTAGATTTGATTGGTTAGTCAAAGGTTTAAATTGGTAGTCAAATTATAGGGTTTTTTTTTGTAAAAGATTAAATACCCGGTAAATATATTACTCCAAAAAAAGTTTAAGTACAAAGAATATGGGTGAATCCCATATCTCAGCCCATTACATAAGCGGAAAATCTTACGTAACAAGTTACTTCCTACTCTCTAAACAAGAAAATAAACTACTACTCAAAAGATAACATTAGACTCATATGAAAACAAAATTACTTCATACTAAGGCCTTGGAGCTTGATACCATACGTGTCATATAGAGCATCCAAATTCTTCGGAAGATCGTAGAGCTGATCCGCATAGTCATCATAATCATCTTCACAATCATGACAACCACCAAATAGGTTCACTGACTCATCAAAAGTGTTCACAACCTCCTCTTCATCACTGCCGGAATCAACAATCTCTCCCACCTTAGAGAATGGGTTAACCCTCTTAGTAGAAGAAGTAGACGCAAAATCCTTTTTAGTACCTGGATAATCAACCTTTTTAATATAATTACCATCATCATAACCAAGAGTAGTTTTCCCATCAATAAGAACCTTTTCAAACTCCCCAATTTTCTCAAATAGGGGTAGGACCAACCTCGTTAGATTAAATCACTCAAGCGATTCATGCAATGTACTAATAGTCAAATTATAAGTTGTATATTATGAAAAGTATTAAGGGCATATTTGGCACATGGGATTGTGGAGAGATCATGCTTATTTTTCAAAAATAAGCTACTTAAAAAATAATCTTTGTTTGGCAAACAAAATTTATAAGACATTATAAAAAATAATCTTCCATAATCTCTGAAAATAAAGTTTATTTCATGTAGCTTATAAAAATAATTTTCTTTTATAATCTCCATCTCTAGCACCATCTCTAGTTTCAGCAATAGTTATTTTTTCTAAACTTACCTTAAGTGGTCTGAGTATGAGGAAGTGAGACTTGAGGGGCTTAATGTGTGAACTAGCCAAGCTAGTACCAACTTTTAGTTAGTCAAGATCATAGTTGACTACAATAATATTCTAAACACTCCATCTAAGTCTTGAACATGGTAGCAAGTGAACAGGTTTGGTTACCACAAAAAGTGGGAGTCTTAAGCAGAAAGCAGGTGGTATGACCCTTTATCAACCACATGAAATTGGAAATGCAACATCTCTTGTAGCGGTTGAGGAAAGTGGTGTGGTTGGTGATCAGGGTCGTCTTTGAGGGTGTGCAAAGTGAGCGACCGCTCAGGGCCCCAAAATTTTTATGGCCCCAAAATTTGTCCCGTTAATAATTATATGCATGTGTAGACATATTTTCAATGTTGCAAAAATCGTGAATCGGTAGTCGGGCGGTCGACCACCCTGCAGCGAGTAATCGGTCAAGTCGGGATTAATCGGATTGGCATTTCCTGCAATTTTTTTGTATTTCTAGAAACCAAACTAAAAATCTTAACCGATTCCAAGCCTCCTATATTTCCAAACCACAATAAAAGGCTCCAATTCTGATTATGATGCCCATTGTGCGTTATAAGTGCAATATACGATTCCCAAATTAAGTATAATGCCTAAATTATTTTTATTTTTAAAATGACCGATTTGCCCGATTCGACCGATTTTTTACCGATTGGGCCGATTTTGACCGATTAGGCCGATTTTTTGACTGCTTAGTGTCGATTTTTTTTCTAGGCCGATTTTTCGACCGATTTTTAAAAATCAACAAGGTACTCGGCCGATTAACGATTAATCGGCCGAGTTGACCGATTTTTGCAACATTGCATATTTTTCACGAAGAAAAAAGTATTTATATGGGAAAATATCTTAAATGAGTAATATGTTAGAATGTTTTGATAACTAATTGCATTATATCTTATAAAACGGTGACACTTTATATATAACATTGCTTACGAAAAGCCTCATTATATAATTTCGTACATGGCCCTCAAAAATTTCGCGATTCATGGGACGGTCCTGTTGGTGATAGTCTTAAACATGGTAAGGAAACCAAGCGAGTTGAGATAGAGCAAACAAAAGTGGCGGTCTTGAGCGAGAATCTGGTTGTTATGGGTGGTGGGGATGCTGGAATGAACATGATGGTAGTGGATGTTGGAAAGCTATCATGGACAATAATGGTCCACGTGTTGGGAATGGTCTAGGAATTCGACATCTAATTTATATTGGACTCCCAATTAAAAAGAATGAGATTATTTGGAGACTTGTAGTTGTTTGTGAAGATTATTACACATCCTTATGAACAAATATCATCGATCCTCTCGAATATTTAAACAACCATTCTTTGCTATCCATTCCCGATCTATGTTGTAAGCATTAAAAATCAAACATTTTCTATGATAAAAATTAGGATATTAATTAGGAAAGTATAGATCTAATAAAGAGTCTCAAGAACAAGATATATGCATGTTAGACAAGCAATTTACATATTGGATAACAATCGTAATAACTGCAATCTGATATAAAATGAAAATCTATGAAAAAAATAAAACAAAACAAGAATATACATGAATAAAAACTTATCCGTCATCATAACAATGTGATTTTCGTCATTAAATGTTAATGTGGAAAGCGATTGTAAAAAATGAAATGGAGAAAAAGGACACTAAAGTTTAATATAAATGATTAAATGATTAGGCATGTGATTTTACCTAGGGAATATGAAAAGTGGAGGAAAGATAATCTCGTAATGTGTCGCAGGTGGTCAGGTCATGTTTTGTTTTTTAATCGTAAGATTCGTAATTAAAGAGAGAAATCATAGAAATTGGCAGAAAAGTAGGGTGTCTAGAGGGTGATTTCGGAGTATTGAAAAAATCTAGTTTTAGCAATACACCACAAAATTGAGTCAAGTTGGAAATAGATGTCATCTTCGATGTCATTTTGCAAATTTCCAATTTTGTAGTTTTCGGGATTTATTATTCATGTTACCATATTCAATACGTGATCATATGGTTGCAGAGAGCAAAAGAATATTCGATCTCTCATGTTGAAATTATATTCCACGTGAGATGATGTTTTATTGATCCACAACTCATAGAGCGATTACATGTGAAACTCTAGAAACCTTAAACCCACAAACATGTTTAGGCTTATCTTTCTATCATTTAATACTCCCTCGTAGTCTGAGAGACGAAATCACGAAAGCTTGAGTCTGGAGTAAAAAAATAAACGTTAACATCTAAACTAATGCAATTTTTTGATGATGACATCATGTAGCAAGCAATTGCGGGAGTTGGAAACATCTATGTAGTGCTAATAAGAGGCTTCCATGATTTTAAATCATTGGCCACAAACAAATAAATTGATCAACAAGTAGTTGTTAGACTTACACGATCATGTCACCCTCACCATGATCGAGTCCTCCCCTATTAGGTGAACCTAAGACGATGTGTATTCAAGGAAGACTCGGTCGACTGCGTGACTAAGTTGTGTGAGGTGGTTGTGTGTTTGGGTGTATATTTGGGGTTCAGTGGAGTATATTTGAGTGGTAACCGCGGTGATCTTATTACACTAAGTTGGATGTGAAAAAGATTATAGAACAAAAAAGCCGAGGCCGGGTTTAATGGTCGATCGAATATAACAGGCATGAAGATATCTTATTTAAATATCGATCGAATATAACAGGCATGAAGATATCTTACTTAAATATCGATCGAATATAACAGGCATGAAGATATCTTATTTGAGAAATTTTCATTTGCTTACTTTTATTTTGATGCTTACCAATGGACAAATTCCCACCATCTATCTAGTTTAATCTAATGGTAGAGATTAACCTAAGATTTATTAGACAAACTTAACTCCATGTTTTTTCTTGTCTTTTGTCTTTCTTTTTATTCTTATTTTTTTTTGTCTTTTTCTTTTAATTCACGTTTTCTTTTAAACTCATGTTTTTTTTTCACGTTATTCACATTTTTTTTAATTCGCGTTTTTTTCTTCGCTTTCATACATTTTCGTATGTTTTCATACATTTTCGCCCGTTTTCTTACATTTTCGTTCATTATTCATACGTTTTCGTCCGTTTTCATACTTGTTTTTATGCCTTCATACGTTTTCGTCCGTTTTCATACATATTCATCCATTTTTTTACGTTTTCATACGTTGTTTCTTACGTTTTCGTTCATTATTCATACGTTTTCGTCCGTTTTCATACATATTCGTCCATTTTTACGTTTCGTGCTTTCATACGTTTTCATCCGCTTTTAAATGTTTTCGGCCATTTTCAGATGTTTTCAGACTAATATTTTGTAACATGAAAATCACAATTGATATTCAGAATATCACAAAGTGATATCTAGAAAATCAGAAGTGATATTCATAATATCACAATTGTTATTCAAAATATCACAAATATGTAAGTTTATATTTACCACGTATAAAGAGAAAATTGTCAAATTTTGGTTTAACCTTATTTTATTTGCTTATGAGCTTATGTGATTTCGGTTTATGTTTCACAAGCTTAATTTGCTTATTTTGAAACTTATAAAAATATGTAAGTTTATATTTACCACGTATAAAGAGAAAATGGTCAAATTTTCGTTTAGAGTTCACATATATTCGTCTGCTTTTGTTCGTTTTATACGTTTCGTCCGCTTTTAAATGTTTTCGGCCGTTTTCATATGTTTTTTTAATATCACAAGTGATATTCTGATTATCACAAATGATATTCTGAATATCACAAGTGATATTCTGTGATATTCAGATGATCACAAGTGATATTATGTGATATTCAAAAAATCACTTGTGATATTCTATTTAGAATATCACTAGTGATTTTCTGAATAATACAAGTGATTTTCAACTAATGTTTTGTAAAATGAAAATCACAAGTGATATTAAGAATACCAAAAACTAATATCCAAAAAATCACAAGTGATATGATATTAAATATCACAAAGTGATTTCTAAATATCACGAAAATCACTTGTGATAGTCGAAACGATGAAAACGTGAAAATGGACGAATCGTATGCAAACGGATGAAAACGTATGAAAGCGTAAAACACGTTTAAAAATGGATGAAAATGTATGAAAATGGACGAAAACGAAATAAAACTGATGAAACGAAAAACGAATGAAAACGACGAAAGCGTAAAACGATATATAAAAAAACTTTATATATATATATGTATCAAAAAATTTAGTGTCACATTATAAATGTGTAAAAAAAACTAATGTGTCACTATATATGTATCAAAATATTTATATATATATATGTATCAAAAAAATTAGTGTGTCATTATATATGTATCAAAAATTGATGTGTGACTATAAATTTAGTGTCATAAATAAAGTATAAAAAAATTAATGTGTCATCTTAAAATTAATATTTATTTGCATGTGTATCGGATTTAATATTAAAGTTGGGTTACCACATGCAAAATTGGATATAAATAAAATAAAGTAAAGTGCATCATATTATATTATCATCAATTAATGAATTTGACTAGACGAATTTAATGTGGCGTGTAAGTTACAAAACGCATATCGTGTGCTATTTTTTGTTTAGACAAATGTGTCATCTTGTGCCATCAATGTTATTGTTAATTACAATAATGCCATCCATCAAGTTAAGTTTGAATCTAATCTAGTTTGTGTGATCTAACGGTTCATATTAGTCCATATTGTTTTTATTTTAAGGGTGGTCACCACAAGATAGGCCTATATATATATATATATATATATATATATATATATATATATATATATATATATATATATATATATATATATATATATATATATATATATATAGTGGTTCTTGTAAAAAGTGAGGTATGATAAAAAGTATAAGAAGGAATATAAACCTTTGGATTTTTCACTCAAAATGAATATGCGGTTAGATCATGTAGGTAGAAAATGAAAATATGTGAGTCAATAAATGGGGTAGGAGTATCACTACATGTTTTCATAAGGATATTAAGGTCATTTATCCTCATTATTAAATACTAATGTTAGACGTTTAATACCAACCAATTGAATGAGGAATTGAATTCAAAATGAACATATGTTTGATGCATTTGTTTTGCCATGATTACACACATAAATATTAACAATATAAACAGATGCAAATATACATGCTTCAATTTGGCATCAATTATCTAGGATGAAGCATATATTGACGCATTTGATACACTTTTTTTACACATTAATTAATATTGACACATTCTCATATATATATATTGACACACTTGATATACATCTTTAAACATATTGACACATCATTTTATGAGAGTGACACACAACCAAATTTTTTGTGTGACTATAAATTTAGTGTGTCATAAATAAAGTATAAAAAAATTAATGTGTCATCTTAAAATTAATATTTATTTGCATGTGTATCGGATTTAATATTAAAGTTGGGTTACCACATGCAAAATTGGATATAAATAAAATAAAGTAAAGTGCGTCATATTATATTATCATCAATTAATGAATTTGACTAGACGAATTTAATGTGGCGTGTAAGTTACAAAACGCATATCGTGTGCTATTTTTTGTTTAGACAAATGTGTCATCTTGTGCCATCAATGTTATTGTTAATTACAATAATGCCATCCATCAAGTTAAGTTTGAATCTAATCTAGTTTGTGTGATCTAACGGTTCATATTAGTCCATATTGTTTTTATTTTAAGGGTGGTCACCACAAGAACGCCTCCCTATATATATATATATATATATATATATATATATATATATATATATATATATATATATATATATATATATATATATATATATATATATATATATATATATATATATATATATATATATATATATATATATATATATATATATATATATATATATATATATATAGTGGTTCTTGTAAAAGTGAGGTATGATAAAAAGTATAGGAAGGAATATAAACCTTTGGATTTTTCACTCAAAATGAATATGCGGTTAAGATCATGTGGGTAGAAAATGAAAATATGTGAGTCAATAAATGGGGTAGGAGTATCACAACATGTTTTCATAAGGATATTAAGGTCATTTATCCTCATTATTAAATACTAATGTTAGACGTTTAATACCAACCAATTGAATGAGGAATTGAATTTAAAATGAACATATGTTTGATGCATTTGTTTTGCCATGATTACACACATAAATAATAACAATATAAACAAATGCAAATATACATGCTTCAATTTGGCATCAATTATCTAGGATGAAGCATATATTGACGCATTTGATACACTTTTTTTACACATTAATTAATATTGACACATTCTCATATATATATTGACACACTTGATATACATCTTTAAACATATTGACACATCATTTTATGAGAGTGACACACCAAATTTTTTGTGCGACTATAAATTTAGTGTGTCATAAATAAAGTATAAAAAAATTAATGTGTCATCTTAAAATTAATATTTATTTGCATGTGTATCGGATTTAATATTAAAGTTGGGTTACCACATGCAAAATTGGATATAAATAAAATAAAGTAAAGTGCATCATATTATATTATCATCAATTAATGAATTTGACTAGATGAATTTAATGTGGCGTGTAAGTTACAAAACGCATATCGTGTGCTATTTTTTGTTTAGACAAATGTGTCATCTTGTGCCATCAATGTTATTGTTAATTACAATAATGCCATCCATCAAGTTAAGTTTGAATCTAATCTAGTTTGTGTGATCTAACGGTTCATATTAGTCCATATTGTTTTTATTTTAAGGGTGGTCACCACAAGAACGCCTCCTATATATATATATATATATATATATATATATATATATATATAGTGGTTCTTGTAAAAGTGAGGTATGATAAAAGTATATGAAGGAATATAAACCTTGGATTTTTCACCAAAATGAATATGCGTTAAGATCATGTAGGTAGAAAATGAAAATATGTGAGTCAATAAATGGGGTAGGAGTATCACTACATGTGTTCATAAGGATATTAAAGTCATTTATCCTCATTATTAAATACTAATGTTAGACGTTTAATACCAACCAATTGAATGAGGAATTGAATTCAAAATGAACATATGTTTGATGCATTTGTTTTGCCGTGATTACACACATAAATAATAACAATATAAACAAATGCAAATATACATGCTTCAATTTGGCATCAATTATCTAGGATGAAGCATATATTGACGCATTTGATACACTTTTTTTACACATTAATTAATATTGACACATTCTCATATATATATTGACACACTTGATATACATCTTTAAACATATTGACACTTTATTTTATGAGAGTAAAACACCAAATTTTTTGATACATTTGTAATGTCACACTAAATTTTTTGACACATATAGTGACACATCAATTTTTTTAACGCATTTGTAGTGACTAGTGACACTAATTTCTTATTACGTATATAGTGACACGCTAAAAGTTTAGTGCATTTGTAGTGACACACATATTTATTTTGATACATTTGTAGTAACACATTAATTTTTATGACACATGTGTAAACACCATGTTTTGCAACATCTTCTTTAGTGTGCACGCATGCATTCACGTATCCTTGATTATCTTGATCGTTTTTACATATATGCAATGCGTGTAAAATTTTCGTCAGATTCACATGTACAATGCACATGTACATTCTTCATCCTTGATTATCTTGATCGCTTTTTCATATAAAACATATGTGCACAATGCACAATTAGAATTCACATGTACATTATTCATCCTTGATTATCTTGATACCAAATTGTAAAACATATGTGCACACTCATCACCTCCCCTATATTGAATAACTGCTTCAACAACATTAAAAAAATAATTACACGTTAGCCAAATACATTGCCAGCCTCTAGAACATGTGTGTTCCAAAACTAAAGAACCAAGTTAATGGACAAACATGCACATGTATGTTTCTAATAACACTAGACTCGAACCAAGTTAAAGGACAAACATTCATACAATTATGTACATGAATTTTTCTAAACTCTACATAACTAATTACGAACAAAAGTCTTAAGAAACACAAATCGACTATCCTGCCATTTGTATTTTTTATTTACCGAACCATAATTCTATTTTGTACAATACACTTAATTATAATTTCCAATTTCCAAATACCATTTATATATAAAAACTACATATAGCCAATCAAAACACAGCGTGCACAAAATAAAACATATGTGCACAAAAGCAAGCAAAGATAACGAAGACGATCTTAACTATGCAACTACCAAACACATATGCTAATCAAAACACGTGTGCACAAAATAAAACATATGTGCACAAAAGCAAGCAAAGATATCGAAAGACACTACTATCCGGTTGTAAGTTAGATCATTTCTTAAGAATGAAAAACAAATTACATCTAGAAGGTAAGATTACTCTTTTTCACCAAGCTTAACTTTAGTCCCACCATACTCGGAGTGTCACCATTTGTAACGCCAACAATATCTTGTTGCTAGTTTTTATCAAATATCCCATGTACCAAAACAACTAAAAAAACCACAAACAATTAATAAACGAGTTATTTAATCATAACATCTAAAAAAACACATATGCATGATGTATTTCTTACTTGTTCACAAAAGACCATTTTGAGAAATTAGTAAAACCTTTAAACACAAAACACAAGTGCAACCTTAAATAAGAACTGTAAAAAGACATATGCACATAAGGCATCAAATTTACCACAAACTGTAAAAACACATATGCACTCTTAATAACACATATGCACCAACAGTAACACATATGAACACATTATAATAAATTGTTTGGGTACTATCATGCGTAGGTGTCCTTTATATTCATAATATTATTCATATTATAATTCGATGGAAATATTTTATTGTAAATCGTTTTCTTTTCGTTTGTTTTATTGGTCGTGAGTTTTGGGTTTCCAATAGTTCTAGGTTTTGTTGTTGTGAACTGTTTGTTATGACTTTGGGTTTCTGGTTCTTACATTGTGGCTAAACTGTGCATGATCGATGTTGTGTTGAATATGGAGAGAGGGTTTTTGGGTTCGGGTGAGAGAGGGAGAGGCGTTAAGGAATAAGATAAACCTGGTAGGACTGTTGTAAACACTCGTGTTATGGTGGTTAGTGATTCGAGTGAGGATGCTACTATAGGTAAGAATGTTTATGGTAATGTAATCGGAAGTGGTAATGTGGGTTAACTCGGGTACGTGTGTTGATGCGACACATGTGGCTCAAAATGTTACGCAATTTGATCATATTGAAGAAGTAATCATGAATCCAAATGATGTGTTTCATGTTTTGAATGGGGATGACAAATCCGGCGATAGGGTGGAAGAGGAAGCTAATGTTGGTATGTCTTCAGTTCCTGTTAACACTAATCCTTTTAATGTTGGTAGCCATGCATACTCTGCTCATGTTCATAGCACTAGCGTGGGTGGTAATGGCCCTACGAGTTATGCAAATAAATTGAATCTGCCGCTTGGGAATAAGGCCAATTTTGGAAAGTTAATGATATTGTGCCACAAGATGTCGATTATGACGTTGGGTTACCTATTGCTTTGGTTCTTGAAGTACATGAGAGGTTCAAGAACTCGCTATACTGGTATTTCATCGGTAAAGACTTATGCTTCCCGTTGTTGAATGGTTTGTACGTAATAACTCGAAAAAATACGGCATTGAGAAAGCAACATTGAACGCGAATGGGTTTTTCTTTTTTAAATTCTCGACTTCTTGGGGTGCAGAATATGTCCTTCATGATGATCCATGGATGATTCATGGAATTCCAATAATTCACAATAAATGGTCTCCTAAGACTAGCCTTCTGAAGGAAGATTTTTCTTGTGTTCCAATTTAGGTAAAATTCCATGATGTTCCGATTGTTGCATATTTTTCAGATGGTTTGAGCTATATTGCCTCTAAAATTGGTAATCCTATGCTTCTTGATTTGTATACCAATGAGATGTGCTTGAAATCTTTGGGTAGAAGTAGTTATGCTAGAGCCTTTATTGAAATTAATGCGTGATGTGCTTCCATCGGGGTTTTAAATTTATAATCAAGAATTACCGGTTAACTAGGAACACATTCGGGCAAGTATACCCTAGTCGAGTTGTAGTATAGGTTTTGGTAAATTGATAAGGTTTTAAAAGGTACCATTTTGAGGGGTCGTTTAAGTCCTTATTTGATCACTTTTGTATTCGTTATTGCTTAATATCGTTCCTTTTCACTTTTTATGTCTCGTGAAGGCAAAATGCTGGAATGGCACTTATTTGGACCTAAAAGCGCGAATATATGAAGAAAATGGCCAAAGTCGAATCGAGACACTCACGCTTCTTTGAAGTTAAGGCGACGGCGTTGGGCAAAAGCTATTGGCGCACGCCGTCCCAATATTTCGTGACGGGCCGTAACCCAAAACTTGTATTTTCGGCGACGACGTCGGTGGTAAAGAGTAGGCCGCCGCTACTCGCATTCGGCCTAGATGCAATCCGCGATGTCGAGGTCAAGAGGACGGCGCCACGGACATAAGGTGACGCCGTCGCAAGGTTAACGTGGCCAAGACGAAACCCTAATGGCGGCGACACGACGCGCCACTAAACATAAGGTGACGCCGCAGAATTGTAATCTTATATATAGAATCCGAATTTTTCGGTCTTTGTGTGGAGAGTCTTTGGAGTAAAACCTAAAACCGAACCTAAGGTGTCTTGTACAAGATTTTAGGGTTTAAACCCTATCTTACATCAAGATAAGTCTTTACTTCATTAATTCAATTATGTCTTTGATTATTTGTGTGTATGCTTGCATGTTCTCCATGTCCGGCTAATTTATTTGTGTGTTTGCTTAGGAAGTATGAAACTTAATTATTGAATATTGATTGGTTGTTTCTTATCTTAGTTGATTAATGATCTAGTAATGCGATAGGTCATTCGTTGTGTACTTAATGCTTGATTCATCTTTGTGAACCTTAGAATATAATTACCTTAGTAGTTGTAGGCTAAACCATCCAAAGAGCGCCTTAGAGTAGGAGTTTATAATCCCTAGTGGGTTTGTAGACAAGACCCTTTGGTAAGTTCAAAGAGTTAGGGAGAAACGCATACCCTACAACTTTAGACTCACAACGCAACTAGGAATAAGACGTGACACTCAACCATCAATAGGAGATAATTAAGGAGTAATACAACTTAAGTAAACACATCTTTAAACTATCATACGAGCACACATTAATTAGACATAGACTCCCACAACCTTAGTTTAGATAATTAGATAATAGTAGAGTAATCGGTAGAAATACCAACCCCCAAATCCAATACCCGAGATTCGTACCTTTCCATTTTCATAAAACATAAAAGATAAAAATAATCTTCCTCAACCTTAACCTTAGCGTAGTAACTCCTTACTAGCATTCCTATTCCCTAGAGAATGATATCAATACCCGTGGCTTACCCTAATTACTACACTACAACGATTAGGTTCATCGCCTGTGGTGTTATAAAACTTGCTCAAGAAAAGGAAGTTTCGACCCCGAACGACGCGTAGCGTTATCAAGTTTTTGGCGCCGCCGGAATAGAATAGCTAGTTAGTAGTCCACCGCTTAGGTTTCTTTGCTTGATTCCTATCAAGTAAACTTTTTCTCAATTTTAGCTTTCTTAGTCTATCCCCTTCTTCGTGATTTTTGTTCGTAACCCCATCACTTTTCATCATGGAAGGTGATAATCAACAACCACGTCCCCATACAAACCCCTTAAGCAACTTAGAACCCGCAGCCCACCAAAACTCTTCTTGAACCATTTGCGTAACCCGAAGAGAGCTCAATAGGCTAAGAAAAGCTCTCCATGATTCGAACTTCAAGGCACTTCCATCAATTTTGATGAAGTTACATCGATGAAGAATCCTCATTCCCCACAATCTCCGAAACCATCATCATTGACAATCCGAGTCAAAATGGCGAGGAAGTTCTTGCCACTCCACCCAATAGCCCCATAAATCCTCCTAAAGCGAAAACCCTTGGGAAATACTCCTACCCTTCTGCGTCTGGATTCACCTGCCATTGTCTATCCTCGAATGGATCAATGAGGTATTGCATGCATCCGATATTTGGCTAATCCAAAAGGCATGTCAATTCCATGGATCCCACAATGAAAACCCAATTCACCACATCAAACGGTTTCTAAAAATTGCCGATGCTATCTATGCCGACGAGCATCTAAGGAGACATCTAGACTCGGTTTTCCCATTTTCTCTTCAATGCGAGCCAAGGAGTGGCTCGATAAGCTCCTCCAAGGTCCATTTCACATGGGAACAACTTACAACTAAGTTCACCAAAAGTTCTTTCCTCCCGGAAGAACCGCAGCAGCTAGGAGCAAAATTTGCACTTTCATCAACCCGATGGAGAATCTATCACCAACTCCTAGAGTCGTTATAAAGATCTTATTCAACAAGCTCCACACCACGGTATTAACCTTTGGTTGCTTGTTCAAATCTTTTACGACAATGTCTCCCGAAAGGATAAAAAGGGATTGATTTCTCAACCGTCAAGAATCGCGAACCTCACCGCAGGTTAAGGGTGGAACCGATAGAGGAATACATCCAATATCAAGACGACCATTGGAATGAGCAAGAAAGCGCATCAAGCATTTCTACTTTCTCAAGTGAAGAGTTATCCTTCGATTATCGAATTGAAAAGCACAAAAGAAACTAGCTTACCTCATAAAATCACCGTAACTAAAAAGGTGACTAACCCATATCTCATATGCGACATATGTGGAGGACCGCACGAGAGCGATGAGTGCGATGACACACACCGAGAAAGCGCCTTCCTCTCTAGTCATGATATTTATGATGACCTTCACCTCACATTCTATCAAAACGATGAATGTGATCCTTGGGGCAATCTAGAATGGAGAACGGAAGGAAAGGACGGACCGAGTACACCATCCGTGATCCTTTGAAGAAAAACCGGCGCTTCACCATGGAAGGGGCTGCACTCTTGAAAGGTCTTGAGGAGTTTATCCGAGAGCAGAAGTCAATTAGAAAGTCGGTTCACTAATCTTCACAAAGAATGAGTGGACCCGCCCAACCCTTCACGATCCAACTTGCAATCACTACTCGATCAGAACTACTACCAGGATCCCCACATCCCAACCGAACCCCATCACAAGTGGAACCCGAGTTAGAAATGAGGCGATTCCACACCTCTTCCAACTCCTCACGATCCTCCCCACAAACACCAAAGACCAAATTTCAACGACCAACTCTCGCACGGATTCCCTATCCTCTCGCCTAAAGAATCAAAGGTCAAGAAGACAATGAAAGGATATTGTCTTATTTGAAACAAACATCCGTCAACATACCACTCCTTGATGTATTCTATCACATCCCTAAACATGGTAGATACTTCAAGAGGTTGATATCTAATCGGAAAAAGCTTGAAGGATTGATATCATTAGGAGAAGAATGTTCAGCTATCATCCAAAAGAGCATGCCCAAGAAGAAGGAAGATCCGGGCAATTTTACCATTCCTTGCTCTATAGGGGTACTTTCTATGAAAAACGCCCTGGCAGATCTTGGGGCAAGCATTAACCTGATGCCTCACTCCCTGTTTCTTAAACTCGGATATTCAGGGCTTAAACCAACTAGGATGAGTATCCAATTAGCTGATCGATCAATCAAGTATCCCATTGGAGTTTGTGAGAACGTTCTTGTAAGGGTGGGGGAATTCAATTTTCCAGTCGATTTTGTAATTTTAGAGATGGAGGAAGATAATTCCGTCCCAATAATCCTTGGAAGACCCTTCTTGGCTACAACTCGTGCCATCATTGATGTTCATGATGGTAAACTTACTTTACGAGTAGGATCCGAGAGCTTAACTTTCGACATTAAGGATTCTATGAGACACTCTTCTTCCTGCGGTCGCCCCGTATATTTAATTGAAGAAGTTGATGAATTTGTTGACGACATAGATGGTCGCATTGATTTAGTATCTATTAAACGAATTCATGAATAATGATAACAACATAATATACGACGACCAAGAAATTGAGGTGCTTGAGTCAGTGTCCTTTATCCTCGTCGGGATGAAATTGAACCTATTGAGCTTCAAAGGCCGAAAACAAGCTAAAACCATCGATCAAAGAGCCTCCTACCTTAGAACCGAAAGATCTCCCAAGTCATTTGAATACGCCTTCCTTGAGGGAGGACCAACTCCTCGTCATCATAAGCTCTTCGTTAACCACTATTCAGAAAGAGAAGCTCTTAGAAGTTTTAAAAGAGTACAAAGGAGTGATTGCGTGGAGTGTTGCTGACATTAAGGGAATCGATTCGACATTCTGTACTCACAAAATCCTCATGGAGGAAGATTACAAACCAACCGTTCAACCGCAAAGGCGGGTTAACCCTAACATCAAAGAGGTAGTGAAAAAAGAGGTCATTAAGCTTCTGGATGCAGGTCTCATCTACCCCATATCAGATGGCCCATGGGTCAGCCCGGTCCAAGTGGTTCCAAAAAAAGGAGGGATGACGGTTGTAAAAAATGAGAAGGGTGAGTTGGTGCCGCAAAGAACGGTTACTGGGTGGCGTGTATGCATTGACTACAGAAAGTTGAATGATGCCACCCGGAAGACCATTTTCTCGCCGTTTATTGACCAAATGCTTGAAAGGTTAGCGAGGCACGAATACTACTGCTTCCTTTGATGGCTTTTCAGATACTTCCAAATCCAATTGCTCCTCAAGATCGTGAGAAAACTACATTTACATGTCCTTACGGACGTCACTTATAAGCGAATGCCCTTCGGGTTATGTAACGCACCCGCAACCTTTCAACGATGTATGATGGCCATATTCCACGAGTTAATTGAGGACAACATGGAGGTCTTTATGGATGATTTCTCGGTGTTTGGAAATTATTTCGACCTTTTTCTTTCCAACCTTAGGAAAATGTTGAAGCGATGCGAGGAAACTAATTTGGTTTTAAATTGGGAAAAATGTCATTTCATGGTAAAAGAAGGAATTGTCTTAGGGCATAAAGTCTCGGGGAATGGAATTGAGGTGGATAGAGAAAAATCAAGCAATTTCAAACTCCTTATCCTACTACCGTTAAAGCCATTCATGACTTTCTTGGTCATGCGTGTTTTATCGAAGGTTTATTAAAGATTTTTCAAAATTGCCCGACCAATGACACACTTCTTGTTAAGGATGCCCTTTTGATTTTTATGGAGAATGCAAGGAAGCATTTAACCGACTAAAGAAAGATCTCACTCAAGCACTATAATGGTCACCCCGATTGGTCTCGACCATTCGAAATCATGTGTGATGCTAGTGATTATGTTTGTCGGCGCAGTTGCTCGCCAAAGGAAGGAAAAGCATTTTCAACCAATCTACTATGCTAGCAAAACCATGAATGTAGCACAAGAGAACTATACAACCACCGAGAAGAACTTTTAGCCGTTGTCTTTGCCTTCGACAAATTCGGGCAATATCTCGCCTTCTAAAACTGCCGTCTTCACCGATCACTCCGCCTTACGCTATTTGTTTTCAAAACAAGATGCTAAACCTCGCCTTATTAGGTGGATCCTATTACTTCAAGAATTCGACATTGAGATTCGAGATAAAAGGGGTGAAAATCTCACGATCATCTATCACGCTTGGAGAACCCTGATCTTGAGAAGTTGGATCACACCGATATTCGCGATTCTTTTCCCGAGGAACTGGTAATGGCGATTAAAGAGATTGAGCCATGGTATGCGGATTATGCTAACTACCGTCCAAGAGAGTTACGCCAAATTACATGACCAAACAAGATAAAAAGAAGTTCTTCACCACGCTAAAACATTACTCGATGAACCCTTCCTTTTCCGTATATGTCCCGATCAAATCATTCGACGCTTGCGTGGCGGTAGAGATTGATCGAGTTCAAGGAATGTCATGCGGGACCATCCGGAGGACATCACGGTGTGAATATCACGGCACGAAAGGTTTTCGACGCCGGATTCTATTGGCCTCTCTGCTTTTCGAGACGTTAAGAGATTAGTTCAAATGTGTGATGCATGCCAGCGATCGTGAAATATTTCACGACGGGATGAGTCACCTCAGAACTATATCCAAGTCTGCGAAATATTTGACGTTTGGGGAAGAGACTTCATGGGACCCTTTCCCTCTTCCGGAGGAAATGAATACATTCTTGTAGCTATCGACTATGTATCCAAATGGGTAGAGGCTCAAGCCCTTAGAACTAATGATGCGAGGGTAGTTATTCACTTTCTTAAAAAGCTCTTCGCACGATTTGGGATTCCCAAAGCATTAATGAGTGATAGAGGGACTCACTTTTGCAATTCTCAAATGGAAAAAGTGATGAAGAAGTATGGCGTCCCACATAGATTTTCTACTGCATATCATCCTCAGACAAATGGACAAGTGGAAAACACAAACAGGGCATTAAAACGGATACTTGAAAAAACGGTCCACCAAAATAGGAAAGATTGGGCATTCAAACTGGATGAGGCACTCGGGCATTTAGAATCGCCACAAAACACCTATCGGACAACCCTTTTCTCCTGTGTACGGAAGGCTTGCCACCTCCCTATCGAGCTTGAGCAGAAGCATATTGGGCCCTTAAGGTCTGTAATATGGATTATTCAAGCGAGGTCAAATCGGTTCTTGCAACTTCAAGAATTGGATGAACTGAGGTCGAAGCATACGAATCATCAATCACATACAAAGAAAGGGCAAAAGATGGCATGATCAACGAATAAAGAATCCTAAAGAGTTTTAGAAGGGGATAAGGTGCTCTTGTATAATTCGAGACTAAGATTATTCCTAGGAAAACTCAAATCTGTGGTATGGACCCTTTACAAGAAAAAAAAGCAGATGAGCAATGGGCGGTGGTGCTACTAGACCATGATGGAAGAGAATTCACCGTTAATGGGCAACGGGTGAAGCATTATCAATTGGATAATATTGAAATGGTGAATGATGAGGATATTGTTTTAGAAGAAGAGGCGGTAATGAGAAAACGTGGGAGCACGACTATGAGTCTAGCTACAAGACTCTTAAATAAAGAAAAGCGCATGGGAGGCAACCCATGTTTAATTGTTTGCTTGTTAGTGTCTTATATCTTTTATTAATTGTTTATCCTCATGTTTAAATTTGTAAAATGCTTTATTTTGTTTTAACCTCGTCTTAATTGCATATAAAGGTATTTTACATAAGGGATAAGTGTAGGGAGGATTACACACGTTTTCAAAAGAAACGTAAACATGAGAATAACAATTAACTAAAAGATATTTATGTTTGTTTGTTCGAGTCAAATGCTTGTATCGAGTCATAATGGATGTTTTGCGTAAATTTTTTCGATTCTAAAGATGTAAATTTTCCAAAATTTTTTTCGTAAAATCGCACCGCTTTTTGTCAGATAACCGACGGCGTCAGATTGCAACTCGACGCCGTGAAGGAGTAAAACATCGATTACTTTTTCTCGTTTTCTCGAGCTATTTATAAATTTTGGAATTTTCCGGTCTTAATTTTCTTAGAAATTCGTAAACATCCATTCCACAAGCATTATATCCTAGTTTAAATCGAGTCTTATATATATTATTACCGCCGATTTTACGCGAAGGTTTCGCTTGTTTTCTTCAAGTGTGCGATTTAGTTTGTCAAGAAGAAGTTACATAAGATCGAAGGAGCTTTTCACGCAATAATTCTTCTTGAAAAGAATTTAACCACCACTTTACACGGATCCTACCGAGCTAATCGGGAGTATTAGTTTCTTTCGCTTTTAATTACCTTCTTTATCATAACTTTGATACTTCGGGAACATTGGGGACAATGTTTAGTTTAAGTGTAGGAGGAAAATAAACGGAACTTTGAAACTATGATTATCCTTGATTATTTGCTTTGTCCAATTATGATTGTGTAATAAACCATGAGAAAATGTCGGTTAGGAAATTTTGGCACCAAATTTAAAATTTTCATGACATATAGGAGGGGCCATTAGTCTTAACATAAGCGTCTCATGGATAGGAAGTTATATGACTAGCACAAAACCCTTTACCACCCAAATTCCACCCAAATGTGAGGATCGCCTTAGATTAGTAGGAATTAAAGCATTCATCTTTAATGCTTAGAGTGTGAACCAGTAGTATATTAGATTCTAGAACTTGTTTTGTGATGCATTCCGAGATCGCAAGTGAGGCTACACTTGTGTAGTTAGGAATAACTAAATGATAAGAGGCATTAGGATAACCCTTGTTTGATACAGTAATATAATTACTTCTTCCACATCGGTTGAGTAATTCCCACACCCTTTGTGCTGTACTCATCTTTAGTACACGATACCCCTAGTTAACCCTCGAGCCTATCCTTTTCGCGGTTCTCATGATGTTTGGTTTTTCCGAATATCAATGAAGAGCATTGTTTACACCCCACCCCAAATATACACCCAAATCGCCTTAGCCTACCCCTTATGCACTCACTTTTAGTGCAAATGTTTGTTATCACCCTAAACCCTTAGTTCAATTATCTAGTTGCTTGCATAAGTTGCTAAGTCGAGTCATATCCTTTGTATACGCTTTGGGATGATTGGGATTCATGGGAAAAGTTAAAGTTTATGAAATGACGGAAGGAACGTTAAAAATTCAAATTCCCTTTGTTTGCATAATAATGTACCCAAGTGTTTTGATTTTTTCAAATCGGGTCAAATTAGTGTTAGAGTAATAAAACTCAAGTGTGGATGTGCCTATAAACCCTAGTATTTTGATGTTATCATAGAGGATGGTAGAGTAAAAGTGTATGAAAAAAAAAAAAAAAACATACGAGCTACCATCCTACATCTATCTTTTAAATTTATGTTTGTTTATTTCAGTTATCTAGAGTTTAGAGTGTCGAGTCTTGGCTTAGCAACGCCATTCTTCATATGCAGTTAACATAAAGATTTTTGACTTACCACCACTAAATAGCCTATCCCACCAAACCCTTATTTCCCTACCGTAAGCCTAACATTACAACCCTTTAAAAGACCTCTTTGATAGTCTTTCCTAGGTGCTTACGCCAAAGCGATGAAGGTTTGATCTATTCTCAAGCCTATGGTAATCTATGTACTAGGACCGGTTAATGAGTGTTTATCTTCCATTTCCTATTTTGTTATATTTCATATATACACCGAGAGATGTGAGTATCCAAACACCCCATGTGAGGTGCTAGTATGTAATTCCGTGCTTGTTATGACTTTTCGGGGCTTATATGTGTGTGGACCGCTTTGAATTAATGCTTCATGACCCCTAACTTAAAATTAATTGGTTAAAAGCACATTTGCTTGAGGACAAGCAAATAACAAGTGTAGGGATATTTGATAAGGTTTTAAAAGGTACCATTTTGAGGGTCGTTTAAGTCCTTATTTGA